>VZRW01006919.1:828606-976537 GCA_013398125.1 Aegotheles bennettii
TGTCCCGCACCTGCGGGGGTGCTGCTCTCGCCGCCCGCACCGGCGTTACACGGGCACCGGCGGGGGGACCGGGACCGGCACCCGCGCCTCTTCGGGGCCGCAGGACCCAAAGCCGCCGCTGCACCCCCCCCCACCGAGTCAGCTCTGTCCCCAAAGCCACCACCACAGCCACCTGCTGAGCAGCTGCATCCCCACTGTCCCCAAAGCCACCATCGCACATCCCTGCCATGTCCCCACTGTCCCCAAAGCCACCACCACACCTCCACCCTGTCCCCAAAGCCACCATCACGCTTCCTTGCCGTGTCCCCCTGGTCTCCAAAACCACCATCGCATCCACCTGCTGAGGGGCTGCATCCCCACTGTCCCCAAAGTCACCATCACACCTTCCTGCTCTATCCCTGCTGTCCTTGAAGCTGCCATCACATCCCCCCACTGTGTCCACCCTGACCCCAAAGCCACCACCGCACTTCTGTGTCCCCGCTGTCCCGAAAGCCACCATAACATCCTGACCCTGTGTCCACCCTTGTCTCCAAAGTCACCATTGCATCCCCTTGCTGACGAGCTGTATGCCCTCTGTCCCCCAAGCAGCCATCGCATCCTCCCAACCACACATTGTCTGTCTTCAAAGCCACCATCACACCCCTCTGCTGTGTCCCCTCTGCCCCCAAAGCTATTGTCACTCCCCCCACGCCAAGAGGGGCCATGTCCCTGCCAGACGTGGCCACCCTTACCTGGGTGGTGGCACAGCTCTCCCACACTGTAGTGCTCATTTTCGCTCCTGATTTGCAACAGAAAATTGTGTGCGCCAGGACAGTCGCGAGGGAAAACAGGCGCAATGTGAAGCAGATGAGGGAGTAAATCATAAAGCCGGCGTACATGTTCTGCATACTGCAAATGAGGAGCTAATTTCCTGGCAGCCGTCTTCAGGATGCTCCGAGTCAGCCTTCGCCAGCGTGACCCTTAAAAATCTCACAGCATTCGGCTGCAAGCAACCCCGCTCCTTTCTGCCTTTAGCATCTAATTGCCACAAATATAGATATTTTAATTATCCATTTTGTTCGTGTGAGCTGAAAACAACCAGCAAGTACCAGATCACAGAAGAAAACAAAGTCAATCACCTATTTCTTTTAAAAATCAGGTTTTTATGGGGTTCGGCGACATTTGCCGCATTTTATCAAGCGTGAGCTTAACCAGAAGCAGAAAGAAGCAGCTGAGGGTTGTTTGTTGCACACAGTGGCCCTCCCTGACAGCAGCACTAATGGAAATCGCTGTAATAAAACCGCTGGTGTTCGTGGTCTGAGCAGCAAAGCTGGAGCCCTGATTCCTGCACCCTGTTCTGACAACCACCTCGGTGAAAAGGAGCAGATCACTTCGTCTCTCTTCCTAACTACCACCACTGATTCATAGTTGAGATCAATTAGTTAATGTTTGCAAAGTCGGTTGAAGATGAAAAGCATTACACACTGCTAATAAAACCATAATGATCCCACTGTTAAACATTAAACACACAATGATGTGTAAAAAAATAAAATAAAATCACATGCGTGGAAAATTCCTCTTGCTGCAAGGACAAAGGATTAGCTCCTAAAAAAGGAAAGATGAGCTTAAATTTGCATCTCAGGTCTGTGGCTTTTGTTTAGCTCGCTGCTACTGATCATCCACATGGCCATGGGCACATCACTTGGGCCAGCAGGACTGGAGGGTTGACCCACCTGAAAGTGGCAAGTTAACCCAGTGTTAGCCAAAGAGCACCTTTTGGAAAATGATGGTCCTGGTCATTTTTTGCCTCCACTTTCCCACCTGCTGATGGGATGAACTGTATAGCCTGAATCTTGCAGGCAAGATAGTCCAGCAGGGAGCAATCCCTGGCAACACAGTCCTTGTCAGCCAGGAGAGCCGTGCAGCTCACAAGACATTTGCATCACACCGCAGTGTGAGGAATAAAAGCAGGCATGTGGGACTTTCTAGGAGATTTTTCTTGGCAATGAATCTTCCCTCAGACGTAAAACTGGTAGCTGTGCCACTGGTCAGGCTCCAGGTCACCATATGTAGAGGAACTCATGTCTGCTGCTCTGGCCCATGGGCAAGAAGGAGCAGAGGAACCAGGAAAACCATGTTTGTCTGTACCTTTGGGCCTGCACAGGTTCATGATGATGAGGCACCGGTGTTTCTGGCAGGGCAGAGCCATGGGTGGGGATTTGCACAACAGAAAGTCCAGGCACAGTGATCTGGGAGAGAACTCCTCTCCCAAAAGAGGAGCCCTTTGACAAGGCACTCCTTGCTGCCTCAGCCCAGCTGTCCTCTGCAAGGAGCATCCCTGAGCTGCAACAGCCTAGTGCATCTTCCTCCTGAAATCTGATGCTGCCCTGCTCTGATGGTGATAAGTTGTTGACTGCAGAAAAGCTGAGTCATGAAACAGAGGTTATAAACAAGGTTATTTTTAATGAAGGAAACGAACCTCACATCGCGCAGCAGTCAGAGCAAGGGACTGTCAGCAAGGGCTTACGGGTCCCACCCCTTCCTCGATACTCTCCGTGTCCTGAAGCAAATCTCTCTAACCTTTAATTCACCAGCTTGTATCATGGACAAAGCAGCAGACTCCAGTTGTGCTCTCTTTGTCCAGCCAAGCTCCGGGTGTGCCAGCGAAGCAGCACTGGGAGCTGCGCAATGCCAGGGGCTGGCTCTCGCTGCCTCCCAGCACCTTGCAGAGCTATTTTCAGCCATGCAAAATGCTCACACGCAGTGTTTCAACAATGTTCATAGACGTTCTGAATGCAGAGAGAGACTACGCAGTCTGATTCCCCTCTCCCATATTTCACAGTCTTACATTTCAATTCCCACAGGCAGCCCAGTAACTTCTGCTTTATTTTGCTCACTGAAAACTTGAAATACACAAGTTTTGTAGCTCAGAGTCTCCTGTTACATCCTCCAGGCACTGGCACACTGCAGGGTGTGTGTTGTAGATACCCAGCCCAGAGGGAGGGAAGATAAGTCTGGCACACCTACAGCTGACTGGGAAACTTCCTGATTATGCCACTTCTTATCTCTTTCTCATGCTTAAATTCTTCCCAGAAAAGCAGACTTCATTGTTCCTGGGAAAGATGCCTCAGCTCAGGGAAGCAGGGGACTGAGGATGGATCTGGCCAGGCTTCCACGTGCTACCTGAGGAACACAAACAACCCCCTGTACAGATCTTCGTGGACCTGTCTTCTGTGCTACGTGCCCTAGTAAACAAGTGCTTTGCATGTGTCTCCAACTTTATATAGATAACTACTAAGGTTAAATAATTCTTGCTTTTTTGAAAATATTTTGTAAATATATATATTATCTATATATATACACACACCTATACCAACACATAAATTGATGAACATTTAGGAGATTGGAAATTTTCCTGCCATACTTTATTTACAACCTTGCTAGGGCTCTTTGCTCCTGGAATGGCTTATCTTTCTTCCTCAAGTTTTCTTCAAGCTAAATAGTGATTTCCACCTAGAAAATATCAGATAAAAACCAAGGCATTGATGGACTGGATCCAGAGTGGGTTCTGCTCTGGCTGTCCATTCACTGGTGCAAAGCCTTGGTCCCTCTTCACCTGCATGCTGTGGAAGCAGACACCAAACCTCCTGCACAAGCTCAGGACACACACCAGCACCTTGGCACAGGTGCTCGGGTACCTCCAGCATGGCTGTGAGAAGTGGAACAGGACCAACCTCGCGAACCAGTTCCCTCTTGCAGGTACCTGCAAGGACATGTGGCCCCGTGCCAGCGGATGGAATAACCATTGCCCCTCACTAGCCATGGGGCAAGGATGCTGCAAGGCTGTGTTAATTAATGCTTGAGACGCCTCTGTGATCTGTAGATGAAAGGTGCTTTACAGCTGCAAATTATTGCTCTTCTTCATGTGAAGTCTATTATTTTCTGGTGTCCCTCATTTTGACTCATGTCCCATCCCGTATTTGGTGCAGGGCAGGCTCCTCTATCTGGGCGGCCATATAGGTGCTTTACATCTCCAGCTGGCTGCATGCTGTAGAAGTGTGTGATCTGCTCTCAGCATCCACTCTAGGCAGCCTGGCCATGTCTGTACTCGGGTAACTCGGGCTGGGATTTGCACAGAAGTGCAGCGGTTCAGCAGGTTGCTTAGCTGGTGGTTTTAGAGGGCCAATATTTGAGGCTGGATGCTCAGCTCAGCTGTGCACTCAGCTCTGTGAACAGGCAGAGGACCAGCTGGGTGGAACTTAAATCCTGCCACAGAGAGGATAAACAGGAACGTCCCAGACCTCTGTGCTTGGGTCTGCCCCAGGGAAGGGGAGGAAGCCAGAGAGGACCAGACTGGGGCCCCACAGTCCATGGCTTCTCATCTGTGTCCCAAAACTCCTGGCCAGGAATTACAAAGCAGGCGAGGTTTGTGTCTTTGGCAGGTGTCTGGAGGGAAGAGATATTAGGGTGTTTTGTGAACGGCCCATGGATAGCAGAAGGAGCAGGTAGAATTCGTGTTCTCCATGTGTTATGCACCACAGCACGCTCACCCCATCAGGCTGCAGTAAGCAAGTGACCTTTTGGTCTTTACTGCTGAATAAAACAGCAGAAAGTAGCACGTGGTGTAAGATAGTTGTAACAATGGAGGAAGAAATATCCCTGATACTGCAGTCATTCTTTGGGTCTGTGTCACCTTCACATCCATTTGCAGATCATCTTGTGGGGCTGAGAGACTCAGTGATCCTCTGCATTCCATGCTGGAGGGACCTGATGCTGCAGGATGATGCTGTGACCCTGACCTGTCCCACGTTCCTGCAGTATTGTGAATCCTCTGAGGTACTAAGAAAGCTACAAGCTAATTCCTTTTCTTTCTGTTGAAGGCTGCAAGACTACCAAGTGAGTAAGCCAAACACTGCTATGGGAAGCACCAGAGAGGTAACTCATTAGAGCTCCCATCCTGCTGTGACAAGCCCCAGGGAAAACGTAGAGAGAAAGTATGTGGAGAAGATCCACCCTCACCTCCACCATAAAGTCCTGCCCCACTCTCTAACCTGCTGTTGTGTTACCTTTTCTTGCTGCAAAGTTTTCTTCAGGAAGTTTTGTTCTGAATTCTTCAATGTGCCGGGACAGAAGGGTTCCAGATCCCAGATCCCAGATCCAGATGTGTGTCTGCACGTCACTGACCCTTGCAGCAGCAAACCCAGGTCCTGCACTGTGTTCCTGTGCTCCCCTACTGATCGTGCTAACTACGGGAAATGCTGAAAAGGAGTCTGCAACACCTAATCCCACTCAAGCAGAAGTTGCTTTTAGTGGTCACAGCTGAATATTAAGCTTATACGTGTACTAAGCAGAGATGCAGGCCATGAGCATGGCTCAGAAAAATGACATTTTACATAAAAGGCAGACATGCCACAATCAGTTCGACACCTTCAATAACATAAATCCAGGTAGAGTATTAGAGATCTTTTATTTTTTAGCAGCTGAATGTTGGCAAATAACAGTTTTTGATAACCATGAATGACAATATCAAACTGCCACACCCCAAACTGAAATAATAGCTCACTTCTTGTGGCAGGTAGGGAGGGATTTCTCAGCTTTCCTCCTCTTTTTAAACAACCGCTGCTGCGAAGAGACACTAAAAGGTGGAAAAAACACACAATCTCGCGTGGTGGTGACATTGACAGATGTGATGGTGCAGGCTGTACATGACGTTGTGATTTTTTATTAATAACTCTGCACTGCAGAGCTCAGTTAGGAAAAGAAGGAGTGCCTGAGTGTGTGGGAAAGACAGCTTTGTTCTTTGGACTTCCAAGAGAAGGAACGTAACGTCAGAGGTAGAAACACTGGAGGGGAAGGAGGACTCAAAAGGGAGGCAGTGAGCTGTGGGTGGTTGTGAGCATCAGGTACATGCAGCAAACAAGACCCCAACCATTGGGTGTTCAGGCAGACTGAGCAGACTTGGATCAGTAACGAGAGGGCAGGAAAAGACGCTGCCAATTTGTGGGAGCAGATAAGGGAGGTCCAGGTGTTTTAAACAAAGGGCTTTGGGAGTTTGCTGACCGATGCAGTGGGACAACGCTTGGTCCCTTCCTCCACCAAGAGTGCTCCTGTGTCCCCTGGCCCACACAGTCACCCACGCAGAGATGTGCAGAGCCAGGCGAGGAAGGAGGCTCTGCTGCTTCTCTGCAGCCTGCAAATGATGCAGCAGCCCCAGAGGAGCCGCTCTGCAGGGAGGACACGGGCAGCTGGAGAAGTCAGTCGGGCACAGCCCCGCAGAGAGCGAACACACGGGCTGAACATGCTGTCCCCAGTCACGTCGCTGCACCGCCGAGGGGAAGGAAACCGAGCTTCAAAGGGAGGGGAGGCAGGAGGGGCCCGAGTTTCCGGGGGCGGCTGCTCCCCGGTGTTTGTCATCATCCGAAGGAAGAGTGAAAGTTTTTGCTCTTGGGATAATTATTAAAGACATTTGGGTTCTGCTTTCACAGGCCCTCTTCTTTTTTTTTTTTTTTTTAATTACCCGTAAACCCCATCCTGGCTGTTCAACAGGGATCTGCAGAGCTGAAGCCTGAATAAAGGCAGTGATTTATGTTTCTCTGGAAGTGAACTGGCATTTCTAAGGAACCCCACCCAAGCCTAGCGAATACCGAGGGAGCGCGCTGACTCACTGCCTGCTGGCACCCGCTCCTCTCCCTCGATGGCCGGAGCCAGCAGCCAATTTGGGCACACGCGAGACAGTCGTGGTAAACGAACCCCAGTCTCCAGTGACACTGCCTTACACCAGAGAAGTGTCTGCCGAAACCTCTGGCTCCCAGGAGAGGCTGGGATGAGAGGAGCAGCGGCACGGCAAGGCTGAGTCAAGCTGTAATCACCGGAGCGATGCGCTGAAGGAACCAGCATGTTGGCACAGCCTCTGCCTCCAGCGAGGGCTGAGAACCTGCTGCCAATTCACAAGCGTTCAAGTCACCTGAAGGCAGAGGAGAGCTCTGCAGAGCGGCCTGCCTGGCAAGCCTTGGCAGAAGCCCCTTTGCTTTGCTACACCGTGTGAGCAGCCGGGAGGGTGGATGAGCTGGAGGAAGCTCTCAAAAATTCCAGTGCTTATTGCAGAAGGATCAGCCGAGGAAGCAATCACCCCCTGAGCACCTGCAGAGAGGAGCCAGAGTCACAGAAATCAGTGCAGCCATTTGCAGGTGTGAGCTCAGTTAAAAAAAAAAGCACAACAAAAAGTCATTACCATGTTGTTTAAATAGCCCCTGCCTACTCAGCTGCCTGCTCCCTCGCATTAATGCAGTCGTGTTTGACAACTTGAGGGAAAAAGTCCCTCTTGATTGCAGCTCTCCTGCCAGCAGTGCAGAGCCAATCTCGCAGGCTGGTTCTTGCCTGGCTCATGGGGCATCTCCCAGTGCTCACACACGTACCTGTGTACCTGGGGCTCCCCTGGGACCACCAGCTTGCTAACTCAGCTGTCTGCACACTGCCCCGAAGACCCCCTTCCCACACACTTGGAGACAGCAGCACCATCCACAGGAGCACCTGGGCAGAGTTTCCCTGCAAGGGTGTGTGCTGAGCTCCTATGGTTCCCAAATAACTGAGAGCCAATGAGCTACACTGGTCTTTCCCCACTTTTGTTCCTAGCTACCCATCCAATATCTGCTGTAATAAAAAAGACAAAGCAGAAAACAATGCAGTCTGTTTGTGTGTTGTAAACCAGGAGAACAGCTGCTACTCCTGGGCTAAATAGGAAGCCTTGCTACGAGAGCCATAAAAAGCAGAGTTTCTACTTTCGGTTGCTGCATCATATTGCAAAGAGTGGCTTCTGTCAGCCTTGCTGCCTTTTTTCTAACTAAACTGGCTACGTCAGTGGGGAACAATGCACAGGACACAACTTGGTGCTCAGTTGTGCCTTTGGAGAGTCTGAGATGCATCCAAGAAGGAGAAAAATTGTTTCCTAACAGTGTCCATCATGCAGGGCAACCCTGATGTATACTGTCTCCAGTGTGCCCCTCTGAATGGTGGCATCACTTCTGAACACAACCAACTCTGTCCCCTCTGGAGATCTTTCCCTGCAGGTTACAGCACCAACAGATGCCATGTCTGGTGTGCATTTCAGATCATGTTGGCATTACGCCTCCATCTTCGATTCAAAGAAACTTCCTTGGGTCATTGGTGGCCTCAGGCTGTGACTGGTGCTAAGGGGGTATCTTCCTTTCCCAAATGGATCCCCATTGTTTCATCCAGCGTCACCACTGCAGGCAGAAGTGCACGTCAGGCTTCCTCAGAAGCTAAAGGCTGCTCTGAATTTGATCTTGGGCCAGCCTGCATAGTCCCCACCGTACCAAAACACACAGCTGCTTTGTTTAAACATTACTCAGCCAATAATTTTTCCCCCGTGACTTACAAAAATTTCACTGGTCACTGTGGGAGAGGTTGGGAAGGATCGCCACTCCTCGTACCACCATGGCTCAAACTGGTGGTCCTCAAAATGCCACCCGCCAAGCTGTGCATCCCCTGCTGTGCCACTGTACAGCTGAAATCCTGGAAAGTCTTCCTCACCTGCTAGCTAGGCTGCTTCCCTCTCCCAGCCTGCTGCTGGATTTCTTTATCCCCATCAGACCCAGAGCCCCTTTGAAAATTTATGCAGCTGGGGCCACAAAGAAGAGCACAGGAGCAAGAGAAAATAAATAGGTAGGAGATGTCTGCTCTTTGCTGAGAATAACCCTGTTTGACAGGAGAAAACTTTCACTCTATTTTCTGTTTTATCGGCGGAACAGCACTTGACAAGACCACTGCTTGGCTTTGCTTTTCTTGTCATCCAGAAGGAAACATTCCTGCCTTAACAGAGATGCTGTTTCCTTACAGACAGAAAGGCAGCCCTCGCCTGAGCTGCAGCACAGACAGCTCATCACAGCTGCAACAAAGATGCTGTTGTCCTGCAACACAGCCAAGCACACAGCCTGTGCCTGTTATCATCCAGGCCTCACATATGCAGCACTGAAATGACCATTGAGAGCAGCGTGGGCTGAATTCTCACACCTCTGCCCTGATTTCAGCCTTGTTCCAGTAGCAGCCCTCGGAGCAGCTGTATGGCACATCCTGGCCACGCAGAGCAATAACCTCCCCAAGGCTCCATCAGCGCCTTGATTGTCTCACCAGGTCCTGATATTGGCTCCCAGCGGAGGGGAAAGAAAGATTATTTGCATTTTTGTCATCATAAATCAGCCTTTACAAACAAGCATCATTCAGCTGAGGGTCCCGGGAGGTGGTCCTGGACTTTGGACTCTTGGACTTGGCTGGTGATCTGGGAAATCCCATTCCTTGTTCCTCAAAATAAAGAGGGATCAGACAGAGGAAAAGCAAAGGAGCTCTGTCTTCCCTAGCCCCACAGACTCTTCTTTGTGGGAAGCTGCAGGTATTGGGAGCTCAGGGGACTTTAAGAAGACATCAGGCAAATTTGTGGGTGATGGACAAGTGGGGACTGCAGCGTTCCACTCCTGCTTCTCCACTGGAGAACAAAGACACTGGAAGCAGGGGAAAAAGATGGAATTTCAGATAAAAACAGCCTGTAAAAATAATTTCCAACCCCCTGAAATACTTTAATTGGGTCCTGGAACCTTCAACAGCGGCAATTTGTCCTGCTGAGAGCCGTATACTGTATAAAAACATTTCCTGGCTGTATACACAATGTTTTGATGTGGAGCAGGAATCCAGGGTAAACATCCAAAAGGACCAACAGCACCTAACCAGGGACATTCACAAAAGGCAACATTTTGATGTGATGGAAATAAAAGACTTCTTCCCATCTGAAACTTCGACAAACATCAGCATATTCAAGCAATACACTTCACTTTCAACAGGACTGCTCCTCTAACATCCCCAAACAACTATTTTTAGGATTTGCTCCTAAAAGAAACTCATTTTCCCAGGGGAGAGGACAGGAGCAAGCAGAGGCCAGGGCTTTGGAGAGAAGGGCAGGACCCTGGCAGCAGCCCGGGGATTGGTTTTTCCGTAGCTCCCTCTAGTGTGTACAGTGCAAAATGTGATTTAACACACACAATTAAATTTATAGACTTGACGCAATCAAAAATAGGTTTAGTAAAATAGGCACTTAAAATGTATTTCCAGCGAAAATATTTGCTTTAGTAGAAATTCTATCATTTTTCACAGAAAAAAGAAGTCTATCAGGGCAGCATGGCGAGCTGGCTGCATTCTGCATGCTCACAGAGTCTGATTTCCCATGGTTTTGAACCAAAAATTAAAAGGTCAGAAAGACTCTTCTGTAATAGCAGCTCTGGCCTATTTTTCACCTATCACTTTTTCATTTATTCATATCTTCCTCGGGGACTAATCTATCTATTAGAATAATAAGGTTATTTTCTGAGTCTAATCTAAGAAAATAAATTAAAAAGTCTAAACCTTTCATTAGATCTGAGAGAGACAGAATTTCTCGGTCAAGGAGAGCTGAGACACTCAGGAATAGATGTCCAGCAAATAACATTTATTAATTATGCATATTCATACCCGCAGCCATGGACAGCAGGCAGCCTCCACAAGCAGACTCCTCGAAGACTGCCTGCAAACTAATGTGTTAAGTAAATAGTTCTTTTATTGGTCTAAGTAGTCACGTAGTAAAGGAGCTCACATTTCCAAGTATCTGTGGAGCAAAATAATAGAAAAGCTATTAAAATCCAGAGAAAGAGAAATTGCATTATATTGCCTAAATTAAAGCCTAAATTGGTAGGGATGCAAACATTAAGGTTCCTACTTTTTTTCCAGTTCTGAATACCAAGCAGAACTTGGCCAGCACATATAAATCTTTTCAATAAATGGTTTTTTTCCCCATATATATATATGTATTTAAATCTTTGCATGGATTCTAAGGCCAAAAGCATGACCATACTGGAAAGAACAGGGCCAATTATGGCTTCAAGTAACTAATGTGCCAGTTCCAGCTCACCCTCTCCACTGCCTGCCAGCCATGAGTGGCTGAAGGACCCCACATCTGATGCTCAGCACCTCTGAGATCAGACCTCCACCCTGGAGCTCAGATGGGGCTGAGGAGAGGGCGACTATATCCAAGGGCAGAGGTCCCAGCAGTGGCCTGAGGCAGAGTGGGCTGGGACGTGATGAGATGCCTCAGTATCTCTGCTGGTGAAAGGAACATGGAATATTCAGCCCCATGATTAGCAGCAAACGCTTCCTCACACAACAACCTATGGCAGCAAGGGCATCCTTGGCTTTAGGCACCTGAGAAATGGGCTCTTCTCTGAGGTGTCACCAAGCCAGTCACCCCTGAGACGTGCTAGGTATGCCCCTTCTCTTCCCAGCTTCATCTTCTTTGCTCCCCTGGATACTGAGTCCTCCCTTGAGGAGCTAGGTTGAGCGTGAGTGAAAGTAAAACAAATGAGTCACACTCCAATGCTTTGGTGGAGAAAACCCAATGTGAATCCTGCTTAATTAGCAGCCCAAGAGAGTTAATGACAGCCATTCTCCAGGACTGGAGCTATGGAGCCATGCCAAGTGCCTGGGGTGTGTCCAAGTCCCTGTGCAAGGTCTGTAAGGAAGGTGAGCACTGCCAGGATCAGAGATGGGGATGAAGGGCAATCAGGACCAATGTCCTCTGCTGTGACCTGCCACACCAAAGCAATATATAAACTGATGGACCGGTTGCAGTGTGAGAGAGCTCAGTGCTGCAGCTGACTCTGACAAAAGGCACTTTTGTGACTGTCACCCTAAGAGCAGGCTCCCTCCCACTCCAGGGCCTTTCCAACCCCCAAAGCAAGGTGCTGCACCTCTCTGTGCCTGCATCTCCCTCCCAGGGCAGGGAGGTGTGCACAGAATTGTCCCCTCATAGCATCCCACTGAGCAGTGCAGGGGATGGAGGCGGGCAGTGTATTGCAGCATCCCTGGAGGCAGAGGGGACAGCATCGCTAGCCCAATGGCTGATGCCAGATGAAACATATTTCTTTAAAGGGTCAGAATGAACTGATCCATGAATATTCATAACTTGCATTAACAGCAAGACCTTTTTTAAGAGCATGCCACAACTGTTAAGGGTGGCTGAGATGATTAGGTCGTCTCCACTGGCCCCCTGCACGTGGTGGGCTCCCTGCATGGTTCAGCCAGTTGCACTTGCACTGCATCCAACAACTTTGTCTGACAAAAGCATCCCTTGCAGAACATCAGCCAGCCTTCACCTGGAGACAGCAGGAACTGGAGAAGTCCTTGCTCCCCTTGGTGGCTTGTTCCAGCAGTTAATCACCCCTGCTCAGAAATTTGTGCATGAACCAGTAACGTAAAATTAATTATTTCTTTCATCTCCTGCCTTGGCAGCCTGCTTGAGCTGCTTGTTCTACTGACAGCAATGATTCAATAATCTAAAAAACATTGTACTTTGTTTACAGTATTAACAGCTGAGTGTACAGATACAGAAATGGTATTTATCCTCCAGGAAAGGCTGCTCTGCAGCCTCCAGAGGGTGACAGAATTATTCACCTTTAGGTCTTAATTTGTAGCATTGCCTCTGCAGTCTTTGGTTTGTGTTTCATTTCTGTACAGAAGTGACAGAAAAGCAGCTGGGTCAAATGGGCTTGTTGGGTTAGGATTTTGGGTATGGGCTGCCAGATTCACTGAAGAACACGCAGGAGAGAGCAGGTGGGCTCCAATCCCCTTTTATCACAGCTTATGTTCTGTGTCTTATAAATCTTTAGCCCAGGCAGTGATGCCTCATCTGCCACCTGAATGGCTTGGGAGGAAAAACTCTGCTGGCTCCATTCTGCTCTGCTGGGGCAGTCGGACGCTTCAGCTCTGATCTCTCCCTCTCCCCATCCAAAACCTCACCCGCTGCTCACAGAAAATCAGCAAAGCCAAACCAGATAAGGGCACCCCTCTGCCCTGCCATGGGGAAAGGAGAGAGATCAGCACTGACAAACGCAGGGGGACACAAAAAGTTCACTGCCTGAAAGAGCCATCAAAGTAATTTTAAAAGCGATGTGATGTTTGACAAAGAGCCAGCATGACTCCCTCCAGACAGGCAGTGACATCCCGAAAGGCCCTGGGAGGGAGTTAAAATTCTGGAGGCAGCACTTTGGACGTGCTCACACCGATGCAGCATTTTCTCAGCAAGGCCATAAAAGGGGGGGGGAAGAAAGAAAGAAAGAAATGCATTGCAATAGTGTGACCTGGCGGCGAGTGGAAGCTGCACCGTGGCCATGAGTCAGCAGCACAGTGACATCCCCACAGAGCCAGCTCCGTGTAGGCTGTGCTGGCGGGCAGCTGCAGTGCATAACGTGCTCTGAAGGTCTCCAGAGGAAGGCAGGGCCATCGCTGGGTTCATCTGTGTCCTCTCCATGCTGGAGCTTGAGCACACGGCAGAAGGGAGCAGCCCCGTTCTTGCTGCTGTGAAATCTGTGACTGCTTGGGAAGGCTGCTGCAAACCTTGCCTTCTGCCTGCTCTGGCGGTGGCACAGCCTCCCTGGAATGCTGAATCAGCCCCACGGCCAGCATTATTTCGGCAGAGAGTGGTGCATGTGGCCTCCCAGGGCAGGATCCAGCATGGTGCTGGGCTGAGCCGTGAAGGGACCCCATCAGCAAGCCCAGCATGGAGGCAGTCAACATGCAGTGGTGCTGCCCCGAGCACGGCAGGGCAGAGGGGCACAGGGCTGTGACAAGGACCCACCACGGGCTCCGTCCCTCTCAGTGCCCCCACTTGCTCCCCCTGAGTGGTCCCGGTGCCGCTGCTCTGCACCAGCAGATGGGGAGTCCCTGGTCCCCAAGCGTGCCCCTCTGAGGAGGGGGCTCACCAGCCATGGTGTGTTCAGGGGTGGTGATCACACCCTGGGCTCCTCGGCGAGGGGAAGAGCTCTCGGCAATAACCTCCCATGTGTCACCTCTTGGCTTAGATGCCTGCTGAGGGCAGAGTGGGCACCACACCGGCCTGGGCAACCTCCAGGTGTGAGCTCTCCATGTGGAAACTCAGACACTGGCCATAAAAACCCTCTAAGGATCACAGCAACCAGGCAATGGCAAATACACTTCCCAGCAGAAGCACGGGTTATCCCCCAGCATCACTGGGAACAGAGGGAAGGGGAGTTCCTAACACTGGCCTTCAGTCCAAGCAGCCAGAGTTATTCCAGGTGTGGTGGTTCCCCAGAGAACACAAAAAAACCCACAATGACTGTAAATCTGTGGCCAGACTCTGCAAACAGCTTGGGGGGCACAAGCGTGGGGCACACTGGGTGCCAGACAGTGGCACACAGGGACAATCGGGATGCGGTGGCACCGTGGGCACCCCTCGACCCTGACACACAGCCAGGGTGCCCCAGCTGTGCTGGCAAGCTCCCGGCATCACCACGGCTCAGCAACAGGGATGTGCACCGCAGCACCTCCCCTGCGGGGAGCATTTGGGTTATTTGGGTACTTACAGCCTCATAAAATCAGGAAGCTGCCCACCAGGAGCGGAGGTTCCTGCCCGGCCCAGGCTACAGTGTGTGGGCAACCACCAGCCACAGGCTGCGGGGTGGCTGCGGGTCGCAGGGGTGCGGGTCACAGCGGCTGAGTGTCACACGGGCTGCGGGTCACAGGGATGCGGGTCCCAGGGATGCGGGTCCCGGGGGTGCGGGCGCCGCCGCGTGCCGGAGCAGCGGCGCTGCCGCAAAGCCCCGCGGCCGCAGCGAGCACCGGCACCGCCCAGCGCTGACCTTGGGTCTGTGCGGAGCTCGGCGGCGTCTGCTCAGGGGGTCCACAGGGCTCCAGGCTCTCCCCAGTGCTGCTGATTTATCTTTGAAAAGAATCAAAAGGGTTGTCAGGTCCTGGCTCAGGCTGCCCGGGGGAGTCCCCATCCCTGGAGGGATTTAAAAGTCGTGTAGATGTGGTGCTGAGGGCCACGGGTTAGTGATGGACTTGGCAGTGCTGGGTTAATGGTTGGACTCAATGATCTTAAAGGTCTTTTCCAACCAGAACGATCCTATGATTCTATACAGAAGTCAGGGCTGCAACCAGCACTGCTCAAAGCAAGGGGACAGATCTTCCCCATGGGCACGATTTCAAATGGGTCCTGCTGCTCAGAGGTGCTGGGAACCCCCACCCAGCTGAGGTTTCTCACCCAGCCATGTAACCACCTTCTGCACCTCTTCATCCTGAAATCCCTTCAGCAGGGCTGTCCTGGGGCCAGCTCACCAGCTGAGCACATCTGCACAACCGCAGGTACTCCAGGAGGGTTGGACTGGTCCCACAGCCCCATGCCCGAGGCACCCCACACCCCCAGCATCACTGCAGCACCTTCCCAGGGCATCCCTGGTGGGTGCCATGGCCAGCTGGGCTCTCACCCAGGCAGGAGCCAGACCTGACCTCCAGACAGTCACAGCCTGCAGGGATGAGCCCCTGCCCTGTCCTGTGCTAATAGGGGATTGACTTCAAAGTGCTGGAGCAGCTGATGGTGCTGAGGGTGCTGCAGCCATTCAGACAACTTTATTCATTAGTAATTAGGTAGGCGTTGTCTGGCATCTAGATTAATCCCATTTTTAATTATTTTGAAACTGTGTGAGATTTCCCAGGCATTAAAGATTATGTACGCGCTTGCTGATTCCACAGCAATTATTCTAATGTAATGATGTCTATTAATACACTTCCCAGCTTGTCATGCCCAGAGGGCAAATTCCCAGTTTCCCCCCAGTGAAGCACACACCTCTCATGCGGCATAACCCCCCTATCCACCTGCTCATATTGCACAAAATACGTTCAATGTGCTTCACCTAATATTAGTAACATTACAGAGCTGTTGCTACACCGAGCACCAGCCATCAATTACAAAGGAGGGGAGAGACCCCCCCTCGAGGCTCCCTGTCCCCTTGCAGCCACAGAGCAGCAGCTCCTGCTGTGGGGATGGGAGCAGAGACCTTGCTGGAATAGCCAGAGCATCCTTCCTTCCCTGGGAACTGTAGCTCAGCTGCAATGCACCCAAAAAAAGCAGGTTATGTATGCAGGGCTTTCTGAAAGGAAAAGGTCACAACATTTCCATCCCAGGTCAGGCTAAACCATTTGACCTGAAAGCAAAGGTTTAATTCAGCTCGTTGGTCATTTGAACTCGTTACAGATTGCCTTTACAATTTAAAGATAACATTTAAAGAAGAATGCAATTTCACAGAAGAAGTGTGAGCTGACAACCTCAAAACAGAAAATCTTACCTTTCATTTGTCCTAAATATGCCTTGAACTCGTCCCTTTTCACTACAGCTCTCATCATCCCCTAACTTGGTTTACCAGAAAATTTACTTTTCACTAGAAAAACAGGTGTTGTGCCACTGGCCACCAAATTTATCCTGTGGAGCCGAGACCTCATGAGGAGAATGATGCCTCGAGTAAATGTTGTGCCAGGAGTCGTTTGCAGCCCTCTGTCCATGAATGCCCATCAGAAAATACATCTATTTGACATAAACCTCTATAGTTTATACATAGCTTCTATAGTTTATGTAGAGGTTTATGTCAAAAACTGCTGGTGGACATCCTTGCTAGCAAAAACTTGATTTGCAGTCATACAAGGGAAGATAAAAATTCAAAAAGCTGGGAATATCGAAAGGCAGCAGCCGCATTGTCCCGAAAATGAACACTCAGCCCTCACTATAAATACACTTTGCATATATATTGTTTCAGCATTTCATTGCTCCCAAAACAAAAAGCAATATAACCTTACCTGCCTGGCCTAATGCATCCTCGCAGAGCTGAACTGCATGACAAAGCTTCTGGGTAGAGAGCATGGGTAATTTGGCTGATAGATCCTTTTGAAGCTTAGAGCCAAATTTGATTTCGGGTCTAAACTCGTCACTCTATCTCCAGAGATAGCAGAGCAGGGGTATTAGCATGATGGCAACGCAGTTGACTCTGAACTCAAGAAATGGATTAAATGAAATTACACTCCTCTCTGATGAGGCTGGTAGAACAGGGAGATTGCTTTAGGAAATCCAGAATTGAATTTCATAGGTAAAGGTTCAGATGTTGCGCTATTTGCTCAGGAAGGTTTTGTGGAGGCTGTTCCTCCCCGCCACGCAGGAGCCATGGCTGGCAGCAGGGTGGGAAGGACAGATGGTGCCGGCTGTCTCCAGAGCCTGGATCCCACCTTTGTTTGGACCACAACTTGGTCTGTCATTGCTCCATCCACCTTGAAGTCAGGAGATCCCAAATCCCCCGTTCCAGCATCCCCATTCCTGCATACAGTGGATGCTCTCCCTCTGCTCTTTCTCCTCCCAGCAGGGTCCAGCAATGAACAAACCATCCCCAACTCCACCTAATCTCTTTAGAGACAAGCTTATTTTTAGGAAGTGAAAGATTTAAATCTACCACCTGCTTGGAAACCATTTCTCCTGCAGAAGACATCTCCGTAGATGACCTCTCCACCTGGAGCTGCCCTCTGTGCCTCCCCGGGAGCACACGAGCCAGCCTGGCAGTCCAGGTCTGCAGCTGAAGACTTGCATTAATTTGACAGGTTCCCTCAATTACCTGATATTTCTGGCTGAAATTAAAGAGAGAAAATGTATCCCTTTTTCTTCTTCTTTCCTTAGCGATTTCATGAGCTGAACATCAATTGCATTGGTATCTGTCAGGTCTTATTCACATCTCTGATAATTTTGCATAATGTGCTAATTATAAAAATTACATGAAAAAAAGCCTATTAGTTCATTTTTACTCAGAAATTGTGTGATTGGAAGAAAACATGTATTACAGCATACTAAAATATATCATGTTATATAAAGAGGTTGCAAAGTTCATTAACAAAGATCAGCTGAGCAGTCCCCTTCCAACAACCCTTATGTACCATTATGTACCATTACATACATATGTACCCTTAGGTACTCTTTAGGCAAGTTTTAGTCTCAAAACATTAGCCTCAAATGTGGTGTTTTGGTCCTGTGGAGGACCCCACACCAGAGCAGGTGGGTGCACCCAAAGGAGGCTGTGACTCCATGGGAAGCCCATGCTGGAGCAGGCTCCTGGCAGTACCTGTGGTCCCATGGAGAGAGGAGTCCATGCTGGAGTAGGCTTGCTGGCAGGACTTGTGACTCCATGGGGGACCCATCCTGGAGCAGTCTGTTCCTGAAGGACTGCAACCCATGGAAAGGACCCACACTGGAGAAGTTTGTGAAGAACTGCAGCCTGTGGGAAGGACTCATGTTGGACAAGTTCATGAAGGACTCACTCCTGTGGAAGGGACCCCACACTGGAGCTGGGGAAAAGGGTGAGGAGTCCTCCCCCTGAGGAGGAAGGAGTGACAGAGACGTGTAACGAACTGACCACAACCCCCATTCCTGAACTGACCACATTCCCCATCCCCTTGTGCCATGGGGGCGGGGGGGGAGGTAGAGAAATCGAGAGTGAAATTGAGATGGGGAAGAAGGGAGGGGTGGGGGAAGGGGTTTTAAGATTTGGTTTTATTTCTCATTATCCTACTCTGATCTGATTGGTAATAAATTAAAATAATTTCTCCAAGTTGAGTTTGTTTTGCTCATGATGGTAATCAGTGAATGATCCCTCCCTGTCCTTATCTCGACCCACGAGCCTTCCATTGTATTTTCTCTCCCCTGTCCAGCTGAGGAGGGGAGCAATAGAAGGGCTTGGTGGGCACCTGGCATCCAGCTTGGGTCAACCCACCACGAAAAGGAAGGGCACGTCCATCCTCAAAGGGGAATTTGATGAGGTCAAGGCAAGGCCTCCTATGGACACGTTTGGGTCTACCACCCTGCTGTGAGTCCTGCAAGCCTGCTGATCTTTCATAGCCACCAAGAAAAAAATACTTCCATCCAAATGGTAAAAAAAGCATCTTTTCTAGTTGATCTGGGGCATTTATGCTCAATTTAGTCTCACCTGCTTTTGCACCTAAGACTGGTTTAGCTTTTTTTTGTGTTTTAAAATGTCCCAGGAAGGGATACAGTAGGGTGCACGGGAAGTCAGTGGCTAGGCAGCATCTTCCATATCCAACTGGAGTGAAAATGGAGAGTATCATGCAAGGGAAAAAAAATAATCATACTCGAGTAACAATCCCTTAATAATGCTGCAGACCATTGACAATCATATTTAAAATCAGCAGAAACAGCTTGATTTTCTGAGAAGGGCTGCTCAGAAAAGCAGTGAAAACCTCTGCAACAACTCTTGAATCAAAGAAAGTCCAAAGCTTTGCTCTCGAAAGCTGTAGTTTAAATGCACTTCAAAAAAGCTGTGACTTTACACTCATATGTACTTGCCTGTCAACTGCTGCTTCGTTTCTCAGAATTCCTGTTCATTCTGAATTGCTCAATCCCCAACGTGCCAGCAGGTAAAGAAATAATCACATGAAAATCAGAAGACTGTAGTTAAATTTTATTTATCAGTTCTATTGTTAAATTACACAATCAAAGTCAGTGGATTGGCCTGTAAGTCTACACAGTAAGACAGAGTCTACAGTGAAAATCAGTAGAATTTGATATGGTTATGACAAAATGGTATCCTTATATTCGTACAGCCCCTATATACAATAAACAGTATACACAAAGAAAATGCAACTAGTCTCTGTAAACCATGCACACCACAGCATAAAAACAAAATGCACCTTCTGCAACAGGCTCTCCAGCTCGCCCATGGGTAAGTCCTGTTTACAGCAGTGCCTTTCAGTTTCCAGAGCGAATTATTTTCCCCCGTAAAAAAACCAAAATCCAACTGAGACATCATATTGGCAACTGCAGTTCTCATTTAAAAAAAAAAAAAAACAAAAATAAAAAATTGCTGTACATGAAGTTATTTTCTTTTCCAAGCTGCTAATGCAGGGTATTGGTCTGCTGCTGCTTTGCTCTCTGCTTGCCCCTGGCGGGATTGCTGCCCTCCGGGGTCACGACACAATGTCAGATGTAAAACAACTTTCACATAACTTAGGCATGGAGCCGTAAGATGATTTTCAAGCCTTCTGCCTTGTTCTGTGCCCCTGCCCCCTTGGTGTATAGGATATTACAGGCGAAAGGCAATAGTGCAAGTGAGCCTTGTAAGCGTGGTGTACCCCGGGACAACACCTGCCCTCTCTGGGTGCCTCCATCACCGCGCACCCACACCGAGATCACCGCTCAGTGCCAAGCTCGGGAGTGCTGCAGGCTACGTACATGATTTCTGAGCCTGCTGAATGTATAGCCCAAGCCTTGCAGAGGTTTTTTATTTTATTTTGCATAGAGATTTATAGGAGCCCCTGACACCTCCTACCCCATCTCCTCCCTGGTCAGTCTCGGTGAGGCTGGAGGGCTGCAGGTGAGCCCAGTCCAGCTCCAGCTCTGCACCCTGTGCCCCAGCAGATCAGGGATGGGCTGCTGCATCCCCGTGCACCATGCAACCTTCTCACCCTGTATAACTATGGCTATGGTAAAACTGATTTCCATCATTCTCAGTCATCGATCATCTGTCATTGCTAAGAAGGGCTCAAGAGCATAAGAAAAAAAAAAAGCCCTGTTCTTATCTGGTGTAGCAAAGGTTTACTGGAAGTAAATCCTAATTCAAGTGTAAATCTACTACTCCCATTGAGCAATTATCTTCGTAATATTGCTGGGATTAGAGAGAGTTTTATGACTTTTTAAAGACACTACACAAATATCCGCAACATAATTTCATCTAGTTTAAACCACCAATTATTAAGGAATGATAAATTCAGCATTATGTATTCTAATGGGTAAGAAAGACTTGAAATTAGACACTGCCATAGGACTATAATTTGGAAAAAGCTTTATGAAACATGAAGATATGCTGTAACTTTTCCAGAATGGTTAAAATCATACTGCCCTGAAAAATTCTGGAAACAGTGTCTTCAACATTGGCATTGAGTTCAGAAAAGTATGGACGTCTTTTTTTTTTTTCCTTTTTTTTTTTTTTTTTTAATATGAGATAGACCAAGCTTAAAACTCTAAACAGCAGTAGGTAGAAAAAGTTCAAAATTTTAAATATTTATATAACTAGAGAAATTACTTCTATTCCTTTTAAAAGCCAATATTATACATAAAACTAGTCAATATTTTTTCTAGACCTTTATTGTTCCCTTCATTGTCCATTCATTAACTTGGTAAATATCATAAGCAGTCGGTGCCCTTGAAAACTCATTATTAAAATAAAATTAAGACTAAATCAAAGGGAAAAGGTTTTGCTCATATATTGTATTGTGAGAGTATGCTAAATGCTCATTATTAGGAAATGAATTTGCTTCCCAGATAGATTTCAGCCGAGCATCATAAAGATTTTCCAGAGCCCTCATAACTAATTTACGGATATTTTTTTTCCTTTCCTTTTAAATAAACGTCCAAGCAACCATTTCCAACGAGCCTACTTGGCTCCTGTATTTCATAAATAATCCAACGAACCTAAAAAGGACAATTTAATTACACGCTAAGATTAAGTGTTCCACGTACAGTACAACATTTACTGCAAAGGCAACTGCAAAGGCAACATTTTCACCTCTTTTTGCTTCGAACCCTTGAGAAGCACAATTTGTTTGGACTGCCCCATCGTCTCCGGTTGGGTTGGGTTTTGCTTTGGGCATGCGGCACGTCCCACCCCACTACCGCCGCCACCGCTCCACGTTCCCTATGTAGTCAGTGCTGGAGCTGTTCTGGCCCTGCTCCCTCAGCTGCACTTGCTTCGCCCGCAGGATCTTGCGCTGCTCGTGGCGTTTCCGCCGCGCTTCCTGGTGCTCCTTCTGCCGCATGTACTGGTACCGCTGCAAAAACAGGTCTTTTGCATAATCATACAACTCCATGTCTAAAAAATTGAGGGCCTCGATGCGCCGCTGAGTCTGCTCATCTATCTCCACGCTGGAGGCCCTTGTGCTATTGTACTGCGTGAACGGCGAGATGAAGTTCATGTTGAAAGTCTTCTCAAAGAGATACTGAGTCTTGCGCTGAAATTCGGTCAGGCCGAAGAAGGCCATCCTCTTCAGGTTCTCCTTGGCACTGTCTAGCAGAACCTTATTTCTCTGCTCCTCGGGCATCACTGACAGGTTGTAGCATCCCACCAGGCTGAGGTCGGAGAGCATGCGGACCTGGCGGTTGTTGGCAAGGTTGTAGGGGCAATCCATGAACTCCTGCAGGGAACAGCCTGACCAGTCGTCCCCCGTGTAGCAGCTGGGCAGCTCCTCGGTGGTCGGGGACCGGCCGTCGCAGACATGCAGGGATGCCTTCCACGTCGCTCCTCGCTGGACGTGGCGCCATTCGCTCAGGTATCGGGACACGGGGTCACGCAGAATGGTGATATAGTAGAAATTCCTGTCAAGGGGAGAGGAAGGCAGAGTGTTTAGTCCCACGTGCCTCCAGCACACAGCACATTAACGTTCAAAATCAATAGAAACTTGGAGATGCACTTTAAGAGGCTTTCAGGAGCCCTGCTGCAGAGTGCTCCTCTGTGTGCTCACCTCTTCAGGGTGAAGGGCGGTTGAACAAACTCTCCGGGAAGCAGGAAGGGCCATATCTATTAGCACATGTCTGGCTGTGCTCACCACATTCTGCCTCTACAGAGATCGAAGGGAACTCCAAATTTCCCTCTGTGGCTGCCCATGTGGCAACACACTTCTGATGGGTGCCCCAACCAATGCTCTCCCCAGAATAATCAAAGCATCTCCCAGGGTGGAAGCCTCAAACCAAGGAGGGCACAGGTAGCACTAACTTTTGTATTTATTTTATTCCTTGTCTGACAGAGCTGGCCTGTTTATTTCCATCTCCAAGAATCTGCTTGTGCTGCCTTTGCTGGTGCGCAGCCATGGGTCTCAGCTGCTCAAGCCCCAGTGCTGCGTTACACTTACAAGGAAGACATTTCCTACAAGACAGTTCCTTTTGCAGGCCAGATCAATGGGATGTGCCCAGAAGTCCCAACCCACTTCCACCAAAACGAGGATCTGGGAAAAGCCCATGCAAATCCCATTTCATCCTCCTGCCTTCACCTGATACAGGACTGCAGCAACGAGAGGGGAGAGATAAGTGAGTAACAGGAAATTAAAGGATGCACTGCAGCATTCTGTAAGAGAAAATATTTCTAGGGGAGGTGCTGGCTTTGGCTTGGAGCAACAGGAGGGTGGCACACGTGGGGGACGTGCTGCCACAGGGAACCCCATCAGGCTGCCAGCTGGAAAAGCTGCAAGTTCAACCTTACACACACCATTAAGAGATGGCTCTGGGTCGCACATTGACATCCAGAGTCAAACACCACGTTCCCCACCGTTGGCAGCCTGAGGCCGTGCACACCCCGAGCTCTTTGCACCTCATATGACCATGACCTCAGCTACACTGCCAGGATATCAGCAATCTGCTTAAGTAAATGGAATTAAAGTAGCTCAATAAGTAAGTTGTCCTGCCAGGGAAGGCCACTCCTCCAGGACGAGGACACCAAGGAGCGTGTGCCCAGGAGCCCTGAGCCCCTGGGTGTAATCGCAATGTCCTTGGTGCTGCGGAAGCAGTAGAAGGGACATTCATTTGCTTTTCCTGAGTGGCATCACAACTGGCCACCCCGCAGCCAGTCTTTTGTTCTCTAACGTTTCCTTTGGCAGAAAAGCCACTAGATGTCAATGTTTTACAAAAAATTGTCTCAGGGTGGACTGAAAAGCGAATCACAAGCACCAAAAGCATCCAACAGCACAGGGGAAAGAAAACCTGGAGAGTCACCATTCCTCTTCCCACTTAAAGCATTGCAGCTCATAAATAATTAAATAAAGTACAATAAATTTGCAAAACCAAAGAAAGCCAAGCAGCCCCATACAGCATCAGTGGCCAGACAAAGTGGCACATCATGCTCAGAGAGCAGGACACTGCAATCAGCAGCATCCCCATCCCCATGCTCACCCTGGCGCTGCTGCCACCCTCCACCCCGAGGGAGGCACTTTTTCCCCAAAAGCACCATGAAACAATCTCACAGTGAGAGCTGGAGTCAGGAGGGAGTGAGGACAGAGCTGACTTTCATGTTGCACACCCCGAGTGGCAGCTGCCAACCTCATATTGTCCCTTGCAAAGATGGGAAGAGTTTCACTCTGCGACACCTCAGCAGGTCTCTGGCAGCGCTGGAGAGCCCAGCATGGCAAAGGGAAGGGACTTTCCACAAGTATCATCACCCCAGCCAGCAAGCACTGCCCTGCACCAGGCTCCTGCGAGGCAGCAATGACACAGCTTTGTGGGGGTCCCCAACATGGGGCAAGGGAACATCCCTGGGGCAAACTCAAGCCTCTCTCTAGCTACTGCCAGGACTTCTTGCCCTTGGATCCAGTTTATCGGGATACTGTGCTAAAGAATGACCTGACCCTCAAGCAACACCAGACCCCCAAGCAAGTACCACATAGCACTAATGTCCACGCTAAGGATAGCAACAAACCTCTGATGACCAAGGAAGCAAAAGCAAAGCTCTGCTCCCCCCAGAGCACCTTGTTCAACCTGGCCCATCAGCAGTTCAGCGAGGCTGGGAGGGGAGCCGGGTGCCAACCTGGGGGTGCTGCCAGCTGAGGGAGAAGGCCAACAAAACCATACACTCTAAGGTCATCACAGCAATCGATGGGGAGTTAATGCAAGAAGGGAAACAAATCCTGAGCCAAGATCAATACAGCAAGCATTTTATCACAGCTCCAACTCTTCAGCCACATTCCTTTTGTGCTCTTTGGTCACAGGCGGTGACAAAGCACCTCCCTTGGCTGCTCTTGTAAAAACAAAGGAATGAATAAAAACTTGTATGGTGGCAGGAGAAACTGTGTCATAACGGATCACCATCATCCCAGGTGGCCAGCAGCCTCAGCTGGGCAGATATCTGCATCAGTGCCCATCAGGGGAAACACAAAGTCAAGGGAGACCAGGGAAAGGAGGCTGAGCAAAGGTGCTCACAGACTCTGCAATGAGCATGGTGGTGTCTGGGCTCTTTCCAGCACCCCATGCTCAGGAAGCCAGGCCACCAGCGGTGATTCTTATGGGATGTCCCAGATGGAGCCCATATCCTACCTGGCCTGATCATGGCTCCCTGCAAACAGGCCCGTGGCCGTACTTCTCCTTATTTATACCATGTTGTTATTTCCCAGATGGATCCTGCTTTCAAGACACAACTTACAGAGAGATGCTTTGTCAGCTACTGGGCCAATCTCATCTGTTTTGTGCATTTTCCCCTCTTCTTAAGTTTCCCTGTTAAAATTCTACCAAAAAAGGTCCCGTCCGTGTTGGAAATGCCAGCTTTTGGGCTCTCCCCAAGCCACTCTCATTCAAGTTAGAAATCACAGCAGCTCCAGTAAAGCAGCCATGCTGCTCTGCGTTTATCTGAACTGAGCTTCAAAAAGTCACAAAAGCTTTAATGCATCATCAAGTCAGAGCTGTGCCAGAGATGGATTCGGCCACCAGCGCTCAGAGCATCCTTCTGCTGCAGTGGGGAGGAAGACTCAAAGCCTTGCAATTATTTTTAGCTCCATACATAACAGCTTGTTCTTTCTGTCTTAACAAGGGGGTGTTGAGCTCTTGCCCATTCCTTGAAGCTCGTGCTTCAGAGCCCAAGACAACATATTTGCAGGTAGAGCTCAAACTTTACTGTGAATCATCCCTCCGACTTAACGAGCTGCACTCATCAGAAACACAGGTTTTCTAATAAAATTGAGCAGGACACCTATGAAGTAGAGAACAAAAGGAGCTAGCAGGCAACTAAGTCAGTCAGTTGATCCTGGAGCCATCAGGAATGCAAGATGGTGTGACCTTCACTTCCCTTTGGTACCTCCCTGCGCACAGTTATTCCCCAAGGAAGGTGGGGACTGAACAGTCCCATGATGTTGAGTTGGCTCCCCATGCTGCATCACTCTGCTGGTCACATCACTGCAAGACTGAAGCCAGAGCGTTTTCAGGGGCTGTGAATTATTTGCACATGATCCATTACCACAGAGGAGCTCAGGAAAGGTCAGAAGCTCCCCTCAGATAAACGCCCAGTTAATGGCTCACGTTGTCTGCTGGGGTGTGAAACCTGGGCTTTCTTGGTGCTTTGACCCATCTGGAAGCCAAGATGGAGAGAGAAGAGAGATGTGCTCGGCCTCTGCAGCAACACCAGCCCTCGCGCTGCATCCTCCAGCATCACTGGAGGCCAGGAAAGCCACATTTCACCCATGGGCCTGAACCACAGCTCCCTCCAGCTGACCCAGCATCACCTCTAGGTTGGCACCATGGCCAGTCCCAGGACACTTTAATAACCTGCATGGTTGTGAAGATGTTCTCTCCTCCTCCCACACGAGTGCTGCTGCCACATCCCACAGACCCTACGCAGAAGCGATGCGTGCTGAGCTGGGGGGACAAGCCCCTGCCTGACATTTTTGCATCTCATAAGATGACTTCTGCTAAGATAAGGTGCTTTTTGCTGAAAAGGACCAAGAAATGTGTGCTGTCAGTGGGCAGGCCTGCTTTCAGCTGTTTGGTCCCTCAGCCCAGAGCAGCTCTCTCCCTCCTTCCTGCACAGCCCCTGGAGAAAATATGAAGCAAACTGAAACCTCAAAACCCTCTGTGAATTTCTCTGAGGGGTTTATTGAGACTGAGCCATCTGCTCGCTTTGAAGGATAACTGGACTCAATGACCCTGGAGGTCCCTTCCAACCACAATGATTCTATGATTCTATGATCTGTGCCAGCCCCGTCCCCACCTCTGCCCAGCACAGGGCCTGAATGAGAATTCTTTTTTCCAATCTAATGATTTTTTTTAAGAGCACCCTTGTATCAAGCTTCTAAAGGCAACATTAAAGAAAAAAAGATAAATTGAAGTGAAAGTGAGGAGATGTGAAATGCCAGGGGACGAGAGCACTGAGTAAAGCCAGAGCCTTCAGAGCCCGGAGGAGCTGCCAGGGAAGGAACGAGCAGCTGCCCACGCCGGGGTGCTCAGGAGGCTCCTTGCGTGCAGAGCTGCTCTGCTGAAATGAGGTGAGGAACGGGTGACTTTGCTTAAGCATCAAAACAGGTCAGAACCTCCCAAAGAAAGAGTACATCTCATCAGAACCCCACTGCCCCAGTTCTGCACAGCAGGACTGCAAAGTGGCAACAACCCAGGCAGTGCAGAGAGAAAGGGCCATGGCCAACCCTGCGGATGGAGCACAAAGGGGATGGCTTTTGGCTCCCTTCGCTCCTCCTTTGCTCCTCCTCCACAAGCACCCCTACCACAAAAGGCCTGGCAAAATGGACCACCAGCAGCTGAGCATCCATACTAAGGGCCTGAGAGCTGTGGGCTGCACGCTGGTGGCCAAGGGCTCACCAGGAAACTTGTCTAGTGGCTTTAACTCTTAACACCTTAACCCCAATGGAGAGGCTCTAAGCAACTGCCGTGGGCTCCAAGTAGGTCCCATTTCCATCAGGACCACAACTAGAGATGGTTTCAGCTCGGCACGTCTGAGCCCCTTTGGGTCAAAACTCCCACTGGTGCCAAAGCTGAGGAGTATCGATCCCTGCCAGAGGACAGGGGCTGCTGTGCTGTTTAATTGCTTGTTGAGATAGAGGAAGGCTGGAGGTCAGGCGCTGGCAGCTGCCATGCCTTCAGCCTGGAAACCTGAGCCTGGCTTGATGGAGCTATGAGGTAAGGGGCTGGAGAGGAGAGCTGAAAGCTAAACATCCACTCACCATTACATCCATTAGCGTATGGATCCGTAGGTGAGGGACTGAGTGACCTTTTCCCGTTTCTGCTGAGAAATGAGGCTATAGCAAGAACGGCTTTGTAGGCTATGGAGGGTGAGAAACCTACAGCCTTTGCACAGGGAGCACTGGGAACATCCTGACCTCCCCCCCAGACTGTGCCCAGGGGCAAACTAACCCAGGAAAACACAGCTTTAGCAGAGGGCTGAGGAAACAGCTATGATTGCCAGGGAATGTACTGGGGCAGTTCCATTCACCCAGCAAAACTAAGGCTACCCTTTAAACTGGCTCAAGCACACGGGCTTGTATCTAGGTCAAGCTCATCCAGATGGCAAGCATGGCCAGGATGGTTTGGAGACACAGACAGGCTTGTGCAATAAACGGGAGACAATTTTACACAAGTGTCTCCATCTCACTGAGAGAAGATGGGGGAGGAAGAGAAATTTGGGAATGTTTCCTATTGTCGGAGATTTTTCCCCCAATTTATGGACTTTAAGGTACATTAACAGGGCAGTGCAAAAGGAAGTTATGCTCCAGGTGAGGATGGACATTTTGAACAGGAAGTTCCCTCTGAAGGGGCAGGGGCAAAGGGACAGACCAGGTAAGTACCACATCCAGCAGAAGAGCAAATAAAACGAGCTAAAACCCTGCATCAGAGAATCTGCATATGATGCAAGGGATTAAGGACTGAGCTACTGAAAAATAAAAATCATCATAGGGTTGGTGCTTTGGCACCAGAAACAATGCACAATCACCAGCACCGTTGAGTAGCACAAGGACGATCAGAATCCTTCCTACCCTCCCTATGAACCACTCATGCCTCTGAATAAAAATCCACAGAGCTCATTTATAAAAAAGCAGTCACGTATCTATTTTTTTAAGCTTTTTTTAAGCTCTCCCTCACCTCACACCACTCTGTGCTGGGTAATTTGACAGCAAAGTTGCGGACAACAACAGAAGGTCGGGAATGTGAACGGCACAAGGCTCATGTTTCTTGCTCTGCTCTTGGAAACCCTCCCCTAGTGGCTCCGAAGCTGCCGATGGATTTTACCCTCCAGCAGAGGGTCTCCCTGCCAATCAATCATGCCCACTGCGCCTCTACGAGAAGTCAAACTCAATTATGCCATGCCGGGTGCCGAGAGTGCTTCGCTCCCAGTAGGTGAGGTGAATTCCCATCAAGAGTGGCCCACTGAGAATTTGATTTGCTAATACCACAAATTGTTCCTCCAAGAGAAATACCCCTGCTGCCTTATTTGTTGGAGGCAGGCATCTGTTCGGATATTGCTCAGAAAGAGGCAAAACATTCATTTAATGCTGTGACTCATCCTGTTTCTTAACAAACTTTATCACCCAGTGGCACAATTAAAAGGACAGGGGTGAGCATCCTGGTGACAGCCTTTCCTGCATCAACCACGCATGCTTGGAAACACCCTCAAAATGGGAATGCCTCTTCCCTGCTGAGAGGTGCTCCTGCAGCACAGCTCGCAGAGACAAGGCCAAAATATTTGGCTAGCTCACTGATGCAGTGCTGGGAATCAAATGTTTGCAGCTACTCCAGATTGGTCCCAGATGCTGAGCATCAGTGATGTGGATGGCAACGGCAGCAGCCCAGAAGCAGCACTCATGGGCTTCCCACAGTGCTCCCTCCCTGCTCCCAGCGCTCTTGGCTCCACAGACAAGGACAAGGGGCTCATCTCTGAGCAGGAGAAGAGCAAGGGGGGCTGTTGTGCTCCCCAGAATCTACAGGGAGAAGATCTCGCACCCAGTGTCCCATGGAGGCTGCATGGCAGCTTCCATACCCCAGTCTGCAGCCCAGCTGCCCACGCCAGGTTCTCCCCTGCTGCAGTTGTGGCTCTTGGAAGGAGCCAAGTACAGAGCAGGGTTATCAGAGCAGGTCTGCTCTCCTTCTCCTCTCCTCTCCTGTTCATCCACCTCAATGCAGCACCTGCCCAGCAAACAGACCCAGGGCTGGGTCCTATTTGCTCCCACGAGACCTTTAAATTCAATCATTTCAATTAACTTCCAGCTCCTCCTCATCCAAAATGAAAAGTACAGCAAAATCTAGATGAACAAAGGACTTCCTCGTTAACGAAGTGAAGCATAAAGATTATGGGGACAGAGAGGAGGAGGAACAAACTCCACTTTTCTCTGCAGCAGCCTGCAAAACTACAAGCACATGGGCTATATTCCTTTACTGCAAGTATCAGGGTGGCACAGGAGAATCACACATCAGCTCCAAACAAGGGCTAAGGAATAAAGGAGATAAGTATTTCTGTGAATTAAAGCAGTTAGCAAATGTAAATTTACATTTCCTCTAAGTAATCATTATGTTTTCCCTTCTATCAGCACCCAATGACTCACAGAGATGTTTTGTCTAGGAACACTAATGGTGGGGGTAGGAAGCCAGCAGCCTACCCACAGGAACGGCAGCAGGAGAAAAGTGCCAGAGGAACCCATAAAAAGGAGCTGGATTTTGCAAGAACAGCAATTACACCAGCCCATCATTGCCCATGAAATTATCAAATAGGAGAGATCTGCAAAAAAAGATGCATTTCAGGCACAGAGGAAGGCAGCGATTTAAGATTTTGCAGCTCAAGGTAGATGGCCATATATGTACAGGCATGGCACATGCACACAAAAGATAATGAAAACGGGGCTTTAAGTAAGTAAAAAATATGCAGCCTCACACACGTGCAAGCACCCAGCTACCCTCACGCACAAACTAATTGTCCACAGCACTGCCTGCGGAGGGGAGAGCTGCCCTGCACATTTGCCAGAGTGGCATTAATTTCATAATTGCCTGTATTATTAAGATCTCTGCAGGATACCCTTGCTCACAACCGATTCAGCAAGAACACTGGCCTTTTTACCTTATTTTTAGTGGTGTATAAAAAGAGAAGCGAGCTTCTGTTTTTAGACTCAGCACACAGAAGGGTGACTCAGCCACGAACTCGTCACAAATCCACCGCCTCTCACCCCCAAGAGTCTGGCACGAGAAAGGGTGGCAACACTGGGTAGAGGGGCCCAGACCCATCCCACCTGCTGGGAAAAGGACTGCACTGCCCCGTGGAAACACCCATCTCCCACCTCAACCTACCTGGAGCAGCAAAAGTTCCCACCTCTTTAGCTTAATTACATGATGGAGGTGTTTGGATGGAAGGCAGTGGTGGTAACCAGACCTCTGCAGCCGTGGGGGTAAAACCCAAGGAAAAGAGGGAGAAGGTGGCAGAGGAGCTTCAGCCTTAAGTGTGTGTCCTGCTCCCTTCTTGCTTGATGATGAGCTGCAGCACAGGTGACACTGGATTTGTGACACTGACCTCAGCAGCATGCAAGGTCTTGGCTTTGGAAGAGCCTCTCTTGCTAAGGATGAGTATCCCTTAAAAAAACAGGATGAACAGCCAAATTTTGCCCTTAATAAACGGCAAAAAAAGTCAAGGTGTGAGTGATGCCTTTTGAGAAATCAACCTCTGAAGCCCACAGAGTACTTGGAGAATGCTCCCACTCCTGGTGCAAGGAACCATCCCTGTCCCCAGGAGCTCACATCTACCAGAGCCATGGCACACAGCATCATCCAGGCGTGGTGAAGCATCTCCCCATCCGCAGAGCTCCCTCATGGATTCATTAAAGAGCACAGCAGACCTCCCAAAGCAAAAAGGAGGCCACTGCAAAAGAGCTGGCGAATAACCACAGGATGCTGCTTGCTATAAATCAGATATTTACAACAGTATTTACCCTATCTAAACGCCGTTGCAGGAATTGGTTTCAACTTGTAACTGATATTTCTGTGGCGGCAAAGATAGAGGTTTGCAAAGCCTACACTCCATAAGCAGTGGTTTACAGAGAGGGAATAGTGGCAGTTTTTCATTTTCCAGAGTCCACTCACCCTTCCAAGAATCTTAATGCCTCATTGATTCATAATACAGTACATAAAGATTTCATTTTTTCCTGCACACAGTGATGTATTATGGAGACAATCTATTTTGCCACTGAAAAGTTTGCCTAGTAGAAAAATTTGGAGTTTTGACATTCAGGAAATTACAGTCATCTGTAAAGCACGATTGATATGCCAAGGCTAACGTTTCCATTGCACTTACAGAGCCAGAATAACTACGTTAACATACTTATTATATTCTAAAATAAATATATATAAAAATACATAAAAAGTTAAAAAATAAAATCCAGGTTCTTCCTTATAAAAAGCATATATTTAGTATTAAAGAAAAAAGCTTTGTCCTTATACCCATATATATTTTAGCTAAGTCTTAAATGCACCAAGCCACACATACTCTGACCAGATGAAAATACTTTTAATAATTTAACAGAAGCAATACTTCAGCCAGCCTCTGCTGTGCCCTGGGCACGCAAGGGGAGGGCACAGCTGACTGCACAGAGCAGAACAAAAGCAGAAACGTGAGAGAGAGGCTGCCACAAAAAACCTGTCCGATGTCCTCCAGGGCTGCAGCCAGCCCTGCCACCCACCAGCTACCCAAAGGGTGCACGTCAGCTGGTGCACACCAAGCAGAAGATTGCTGAACCCTGTGCACCTCACTGCAAGCTTTGTTGTAAATACGATCTCAAAGAAAGAAGGTGCAGGGGGCTCCTGTCTCTGTTTGACACACAGATTTGTCTTTTTTTATGAACGTCTGAGTGTGTATTTAGAAGTTGTGATTTATCCCATTTCCTGAGCACTCGTTGCAATTTCCTAATCACTGCCTGACTCGTAGTAACACGCCTCCCGACTCCTTCGTATCCAAAGTACATTCTACTGAACATTCCCCCCTCGACGCCGGAGGAATCTTGGAGCTCTCGAGAAAAAGATCACACAATCAGCTCCAAGAGCTCTGCATAACCCCACAATGGGGAACTAACTCCAGAGAGGTATTTATACAATCATTTGTTACTATATCAGAGCTCAATCAATTCTCTTCAATAATACATAAAAGGAGGTTTGGCTCACGTGAAAAAATGTAAGGCTGATGTTAACTCCTTCACAAGCCATCTGCAGATAATCTTCTGTATGCCAGCTAATATAGCCCACAATAGGGACAAAAGCCAAGCTAAAGCGAGGATACATAGGTATAAAAAAGTCACATTAATGCAACTTATATTTTGTTTATTATAACCACTGGGCAAACAGAAAACCAAGGAAAATCCTTCCCAGGCTTTCTAGAATTTTGTCTACTGAAAACATCTTTGAAATGTAATTAATGAGCTGATACTGATATTTGCTCAGCCTATTGTTAAAAGAGGGACTGAGGAACGGACTACATATTTACAGCTGCAACTTGCTACAATTTTAATTTCAGCTTCCATTGATTTCATTTAGCACCATGAGACTGTATAATGAAGAAATCTGTATCAATTGAAAATACCAAGTGTGCTCCTGCCCCACTAGGGCACTTCAGTAATATCATGTAATGGAAGGGGATTCTCATTTAATTGAATTGGAAATGAAACACATATTAGCTAAGAAAACTTAATCAGTGCAATAATATTAAAATGGGCCACTCAGACAAACTGTACTGATTAAGTCACTTGCAAACATTTCCATAATCATCACCGAGTCTTGTGGCGTTAATGATTTAAACTCACTTTTCTACTCCAGGGAACAAAACTGTAATTTCACAGCGGACAATTAGAATATTCTAAACCCTCTCTCACACATTACAATACAGTCTCCTGGCAGAAGCACGGGACCTGATCCTGCAAGGGTACGTCTTGAGCTTTGAAGGTCTGCATGGATGCTGGGATGTCACCAGAATGTTTGATTTAAGCCAGGAGACAGCACAGAAAGCCCCGTGCTGGCTGGCGAGCGTTTCTGAAGGACTCACGGCAGTTCCTCCGCAGACTTCATCTTTAATCTTGACTGGCTACTGATAACACACACTGATGCACTGTAAATCTGTGAGCTTCAAACGTCTCCCAGCAGACCAGGATTTTTAAAATCTCACACACGGTTGACATAACTGGATTTCAAATTTTCATGGAATAGCAGAGTGTATTTCTACTAAAACTCCACAGATGTATTTGTTGTGTCGGAGCTCAGCTGGGAGGGGGTTTACATCAGCTAAGCAAGAAAGGCTTTGCAAACATTACAAGGTATGCAGAGCATCCCGCTTCTCATGTCTGCTATTTCCACCCCAAACATTTAGCAAAAGCTTATTTTGCTTAGTCTGAATTAGCTAGGACAGTGCCCTTGGAAAGCCATGTTTATGGAAAATGCCATTTTTGCCTCATATGACCCTGAATCAACGCAGGGATGTGTTCATCATGTTCTGCTTGGAGGAGAACTATCTACACAGTCCAAGTGCATGATGTGCCTGGGAACCAGAGACTGAGCTGGCAAAACCTCATCAGATGCTCTTCTGGAGGCCAGCAACAGCACATCCAGCACAGATATCAGCTAGGACACATTGCATGTTTATGCATTTCAGATGTCTCCTATATTGTTAATTAATCTGTAGCATTAAGATGTTCAAAGTCCTATTTTTGGACAGCCAAAAGCAAATTAAATTTTTGCATATTTTCAGTGCCGTGAAGCAAACGTCAGCCAAATTGTCAGCTGGACTGAAGCCATCTCAAAGGGGAGATGAAGCAACCTGGGCTAAGCAAGGAGAGAAGTCCTGAGTACTTGATTCCACTGCCCACAAGCAATACTACTTGCTTTGCCTCTGGCTCTCTCTCAGTGATGGTAACACAAGCATGGCCCAAGACCTGACCTTTCTCAGAGCAGCTTCTCACTGTGGTCCTCGAGTCTGCTGCTCAGAGGGGCTGAGCTCCCAGTGCTCACCATCCGCAGTGAACCAAGCAGACAGCGCTTTGATCCCTCAGCCAGATCAGCTGGAGGAAAAGTCTTCCTTAAGTTAGCCATGATACCCTTAAACCCAAGCTGATCGCAGCTGAAACCAAAGCTACCCTACCACTGCCAGAAGAAAAGCAGGACAGGCACCACCAGCCCAGCCCCTGCACAACCAACTTCAAGAAAAAAAACCCCATGTTATACCCAGGGTTATTCACTGGGATTCAGAGCTCCTTCCAAAAGGATCTGCCATGTTTTCCAACCCTCCTCCTCAAAAAATACATATATATATACACATATATATGTGTGTGTGTGTATGTATATAAAAATATATATAAAAGGCAAAACACTCCTCTATGAGCAGCGGGAAATCGTTCAAAACAGCATCGTTCCTATCTGTGAGCATCTCTTGAATGATTTTCAGAAGACACAGTTCTACTCCTCCATGGATTATTCTAGCTAAAAATGTGTGTGACATTTTAATTATCAAGTACAAATGTTACTGCAAGCAAGCAATGAAACAGATGGTGTCCTGAATTTTACAGTACAGCCACATTTTCCAGCTCAATTTACAGTTCACCAACCAGCAAGCTTCAAGTCCTGCCTCTACCACGTCTCCCCTGCTCACATGAACTGCCACAACCCTTTTGATGCTGGGAGCGCAGCTTTGGGAGTAGAACCTCAATTCAAGTTGTCCTTCTCCAAGCATAAGCCCAGCATGTTTCCAATGAGGAAACAAAATGGAGCACAAGTCTGTACACCCCAAAAGCACAGCAAGGAATGAAGTGGGAGAGCATCTTTGGATGAAAGGTGGCTAAAGAGGAACTGTGCTATTCAAGAGAGCAAAGAAGTGACCTTGCTACCTCCATCTCAATGGAGGATTTAATCTGTTTATCTCAGCATTTTCCTCAGCCAATCTCACTCTCATCAGTAATAACCCTCTAGAGTTCCTCCTCTCCCCTCTGGTGTCTTCTGCAGTCCTCCCACAGGATGTCTCTAACAGGAAAGAACAGGATGGGATGAGTGTCCCTTTGGGACCCATCAGAGTTCCACATCGCTGGGGGCTGATGCTTTTCCATTCATCCTTGCTGGTCTATCATCCTGCCAAAATGAGTATCCGTGACCAGAGTAGCACTTTCATGTGTTTATTTTCCTCTCTTATAAAAATAAAACAAAGTGAGAAACAGAAACCACGCAGAGGAACATCATCAAAAGTGTCAAACTAGGTCAGACAAAGCACTAGGAAATGGTGTGGGTTCAGCGACCGCTGGGGGAGAGCTGCAGTGGCATCCCCAAAGCTCAAGGAACAAACAGAGTGAGCTTTCAGGTGTCCTCCCCTGCTCCATACAGCTGGGCTGTGACCCTGAGGAGCATCCAATGCCCTTGTAGAAGGGGTTCTTGATTTAACAGTCTATGGCCAAACTGAATCTCTGAGAGCTTTCCTGAAACTCCACTACTGCAAAGGAGAGCTGCTGGCGGGGCTTATGGCATCAGTGCTTGGCTCACTCCACTAGCCAGAAAAGCATTTGCCACATGGGCTTTGGCTCTTGCACAGAGATTTGCTTGGTGTCTCTTAATTCAGTCACATGTTGGCATCCAGAGGTGAAGATGGCAAGACCAGTGGTGGTCCTCTGAGCCCATCTGAGGAACCTCTTGCTAAAGGGAGACAAACAGGGTGCTTGCAGAGCTGGAGGGACCCAAGGGCAGAGCTTGCCTTGGAGCACAGGTGTCTTCACAAACACCTTCCAGCAAGCCTCTGAAGACCCAAGGAAACCCACTTGGGTATCTGGTTCCCAGGTGGAGAAGCCAAAGCACCAGCTGGCACCCCTGATGCTGGGCTACACAGCCTGGTTTGCAGCAGATCAATGCCTTCTCATATGAACTCGGCAAACAGGTGCTCCAGAGCAGGATGAAGTGCATCGCAGCGGCACAGGTTCTGCTCTCAGTCACACCAGCAACTGGATTGCTGTGATAAATAAACCTGAAAATCAACTGTCTGAGCGACAACAGCCTCTTTTCTAGGTGTCCATCCCCGGAGGGGTTAATCTAAAACAATCTCATTTCTTCCCAAATTGCACAAAATCCAATAAGCACCAGGCAGCAGTGTCTCTACCCATTTAGCAGATTAAGAAACTGCACTCTATCGAATTTATCTGAACAATTCATTCCCACAAAATTACACTGGGTTTTGAACCTGAGGTTGATAAACTCCATTATATCTGCAGGCTGAGCCATCCACTGAGGGCCTAGATTAATGCACAGCCAAATGGCACCTGAGTGGGGTTTTCTGGCAAAGCACTGAGCGGGGACTTGGACAAGTACAGCGGGTGCGAAAAGGCTCACGACAGCAGCGATTCAGACCAGGGCTTGGGCACAGCAGCAGCATCTTCAGCTACATCTCCACCACCCTATCATTAAAACAGCAGCACCCCCATAACTCATTTCAACATACCAAGACTGGGCTTCTCTTCACATTACTTTAAACAAAATGACACTTTCTCTAGACACTTAAATGCATCCCAGTCTCATCACATCAACAGAGGAAGCATATTTTTCCTGTTTATGTGAAAGGTGATATTGGATGCATCATACATTGAAATCGTTTGCTGGCTTCCTCTCTCAAGATAAATAAGGGGAAAGAAAGTCAGAGAAGATAGATTTTACAGATGTATGCATATGCATGCCCATTTTCCAACTTAGAACATTATTAAATTCTTTCATATATTCATGTGAGAACTGCAAAAGATTGTGAAAGTAGAGATGCTATCACTCATACCTTCCCAGGGCAAGGATTAGGGAGCTTCTACTCTTAATAAAATCCATATATAAGTAATATCTGTTCGGCCAAGCCCTAGTTACTACTGGCCAACAGAAGCAGGTGTACAGCTCTCATACCAACTTTGTGTAATGGACCTGCCTGCAGGTCCAACCCAACCAGGGCAAGAGATCTCTTCCAGTTGTCAGAGCTTTGACTTCTTTATGGCTATTAAATGCCTTTAAACATCTGCAGCTTCCACAGGTCTGAGTATCCTCTACTGAAAATACACCCCACGCACCCCATCCAGCCCCATCCCAGCCCTTGGAGATTGGAGCCCAACCAAACCCTGTCTGAGCTATGTTACCCAAAGGCGTTGTGGAAATCTTCTGGCTCGCAAGTGATGCTAAATTCATCTAAACAGCTTTATTTATGGGTGGTGTTACATCCCGCTTCTTGGGGAGACAGATCTGCCACCAGAACTGCCTTTTCCTGCCTGCAGAAACTGTAAGTCTGCATCAGCATTGCACAATTATTTTAAAGACATTATTTAGATAGTCCTGCAGCACAGTGTACGTATACCAACCCCAGTCCAGCAGAATTTGCATAGTAGAGTTTTTTATCATGCTTCTTAAAGATTAATAATTTAAAGCAAGTTGTAACTGTGCTAAGATTTAGTCTTATGTTTTCATCACTGCTTTATACTCCCATAAATATCCAACATCTCCATGTATGTAGGAATCTGAGATGGTATTCAAGAGGAAAAACTGCAACCAATATATCTTCCATTTATGGAACTGAATATAAGATCATATTCAAAGTGCTGCGTTTACCGTCTGATTTTGAATACATAAAATATATAGCCATTACAAATTCACCTTTCATTGCAAAGCTTTGTTCTTGTAGTGACATAACTTATTGTCAGATTAGAGCCGTAAGTACAGCTAGACCGTTTTTCATCTTCTCCATTCCCACAAACACGACTGGGAGAGACAGGTCGTGCTCTCTATCAAAGTTGTGCTTACCACACAGCAATATTGCAACACGTCCCATTAGAGTTATGTCTGCTGAGACTGTGAGCACAGACTTGGCTGCAGGCACCTCCTAATGGAATTACATAATTGGAGGCATGTCATCTAAATCTGAACAAATTGGATTCCCTTGTCATGCACTATTGAATCAAAACGGAAAGAACGCTCCATGCTGTTATCTATGGTGAACCAACGAGGGCAAATCCGGCATCACTAATATTTTGATAATGTGATGTTTATTAAAAATAGGGGAGGAAAAAAAAAAAGATAAAGGTTTCACATAAGGTGCACCAGAATCACACTGCATGCAAAAATGAGCTGCTTCAAGTTTGGGTTCAGACTGGGAATTATGTTAGTGGTTTAGAATGTTAAGAAGATGTAACAGAAGGACTATGTGAAGCTGGTTCCTGCAGCAGCCAGGGAAGTGGAGATGAGGACTTCAGCCCAGCCCTTCCACCAGCTCTGCATCTGGATGAAGTGACACCCACCAAGGTGTTCCCTCTGCTGCCAGTCCTGCCCCTGCCCAGCCCGCGGTGGTTCGGATGCGTTAACATTCACATGTTGCCACCAAATTCTCCAGCCCTTGTAATTCGTAAGCATGCCCTGCTTTTCGTTTACAAGTATATCAACTTTAATTTGGAATTACTGAAGGAATCATAACTAGAGAGCAATAACTTTGAGCTTACTGAACTGTGCATTCAGGGCAAATTTTCACCGAGCGCTCAGCTCGACCTCCAGCTCTGCACGTATGGAAGAACAGAGGCATTAATTACATTACCAGAATCACTAATCAGCTCATTGCATCTTTACATTTCATCAGCTAACTGCTGGTGCAAAATGAGAAGCTTTTTTTCCCCTTAATTCAGCTCTTCAAGCCTCACCAGGATATTTCCATGAACACACAGAATGCATTCATTAACAAAAACAACAAAAAAGAAACTAAGAAAAAACATCAATTCTGATGCCTTATAGAATTGATGGTTCTCCTAGTTAATTAATTGTGGGATGACTCTTGCTTCCCCACCCACATCAGGAGAGTAGGGCATCTCAAGGATGGAGCTGGGGCGCCCGAGGCAGCAGCATGCAGGGAGCAGATCATCCCACTCTCGGCATGCAGGGGTCTGGGTAACTGGCGGCGGTCTGTGACAGCAGGAGGGGGATATCTGCAGCATGACCCTACTGGGGACAGTGCACTGCAGGAACTCAGTTATCAGAGTGCCATCAGCACACTGTGCAACGCCACCAGCTCTGGGCTGCCTCTGCCCCACCACCCGCAGCACTGCCCTTCTGCACCAGGCATGCCAAGTGCCTGTTTATATTGGGTGTGAGGGAGAAATGCCCTCACATCACCAAATTACATCAAGTTGTGAGAGCACACAGCAGGGGGAGAAGTGTTAACTACTTACCTAGCCTTCGCCTGTAGCCCAGCACTGAGAGGAGCCAGGTAAATGTTCACTCTGTGCTCCCAGGGTCTGCACATCTCCCCGAGCCGCAGCGCAGGATTGCACCCCCAGCCAGCCCCGTGCCCACCCAGCTCCACAAATGCAGTCCTGGCTCTGCTCCCCCTTGCAGAAGAGACCCCCAAAAAGTTGTACCCCTAAAATCTATAAGCCTGTGCAATTGTCAGCCAGTCTAAACAGCCGTTAATCCATGTAGATGAAAGAACTGTGTGAAGAACAAACGCTCTTTGGGGTTGCCCAGCACTGTGTTTTCAGGCCAGTGGGTTTCTCCTGCCCCACGGGTGGGAGCGGTGCCATCTCACCATCAACTCCTCAGCTGCTCCTGCACTGAGCTCCTGGGGGCAACCACACCATGGCAAGTGATAAACATGGTGGGAACAGGGCAGCTTCCCATGCTGGGAAAGAAGCTATGACAGGAGAATCCATGCTCCAACTGGGACTATCCCACCACTTCAATACCACCACGTGGTCCTGCTTTGATGGCTCATCCAGTCCAAAACATTGCACTAATACTTAGTGACATTTCTAGATGTAAAGTGAGGGGGAGGGAAAAGGAGAAACACCAACTAGCTCAGTATTTTGCAAGAGCTGGCAACGCCTGGCACATCATTAATCTAAAGATTACTGAATTACACTGACACTACTTGATCTTTAAGCATCCTTGGGATTAGAGCCGAGCAGTTTAAACATCTCCAACAGGCTCACTGGCTGTGCAGACTGCCCTGCCCTGGCACTGCCCTGCAGGAGCACAGCAGGGAGCTGTGCCCAGACTCCCATCTCCATGGATCTCTGCTTGGCTCACATCTTGGAAGCTGTTGCTAAATAAATTGCAAAGGATGTTTACCTGCTCCTATCAGGCTCAGAGTATCACACATGGGAGTCAACTGACCACAGCACAAACAAAACCAAACAGGATTACTGACTGCAGCATCCCCAATTCTTTCATCAAACCATTTTCTGTTCATCTGCAGCTCCAGCCTTTCCTGCCACTGAGTTGTGACCTTGCTCCTCACACGCTCACCTCCACAGAGGCAAGCTCTCCTCCTTGATGGCAGTGCTTGGCTCTCATTGACCAAAGACATCCTCCTAAGCGACTGTGGCATATGCAGAAGATCTGTGAGACAGCCTGAATTACACGATACATCCTTACATCTTCATGTCAAGTGCCAGCCCATCTCAAAGCCTTAACACGTCTCGTTGCACAAATGACATCAACCATGTTGCTAAGGCCGAGTCTTTGCAGGGCTCCGTGCCACTGTGCTAATACCCTCGAGTGACACAACTGATGCCACCAGACAACACATAGTTGACACAGCCGTGTTGCAGAGAGGCTGCTGTTTTGGCTAACACACCAAGGACTGAACTGGTGACCTTCTGGGTGGGCAACAACAGGTTTCCTCTTTGCATTAGAGCAGGAAACAGAGACTGATGATGACTTTTTATCTGATACAGCTTAGAAGGAGCCAAACATCCCTTGGGGCAGTTATGTGGAGCCAGGACGACTCACTGCCTTCTGCAACACACAGCTGCAGAGTTGAGTTGCAGAGCCACCCAAGAACCAGCAGCTTGGGCTCACCACAGCACGTTGCTTTGCACCAACATGGACAAAGCCCCCGGAGCATTGCAGCCAGGGATGGGAGGTGGGAAGTGTACACTGGAATGTTGAGCAGCAGCAACATCCTCAACACAATGGCAAGAACCAATGCTGACATCCACCCACCTGGAAGACACCAGCACACCGACCATGAGCTTGTACCCAATACAACATCTTTAAAATTGGTATTTCACCTCTCAGGTTGTCCGATGCTCCTGCTAGCAGTAACAAACATAGCTGTGCTTGCCACCTGGCAGGACAAACACAATTCTCCAGGGCAGCTTCAAAATTCAGAGAACTCTACTCCTCCATAAACAGAGAGGTTATGAAATTCATACACTCAGCCTCCTTTATGTTACAAATATTAGCTTGTAATTAATACATTACAACTAATTTGTATCACTGATTAATGAATTGGAGGAAGGGCAGGGAGCTAGGGGAACATGTTTTTTGATAGTTATGAAATTCACTAACGAGCCAGATTTGCAATCAAAAAAGTTCTTGTGAATATTTAAATAAAAAAAATATTATAAGAATAGAGAGAAAAAACTGCCCAGTGCCCCTAATGTCACTTATCATTCCCCTAGGGTGATACTGTCAGGCTTTACTGGACTTGAGGGGGTTCATGTGGGAGAGGAAAGGCATGTGCTTCAATTACTGCTCACACCTCCTTAAAATCAATTGGTCTCGAGACATAATCTGCCCCGGAGAGCAGGTCCTGTCAGTGCTCATGGGGGTGGTTTGCCTGGAAAGGGCCATTCTGGAGCAGGGGTCCATGCACTGGCACGATGACCTGGTGAAGGAAACCCTGGGAAACATCCCCCAGAGTCCTCCCCCTGTCCATGGGGAGTTTCATTTCTCCCCTTCATGGCCAGAGCAGCTTTGGTCCCTCCTTCAGATGCCAATTTGGGAATGCTGGTAACCCAGTCAATAGGGATGCCATGGCTGGAAGCACACCCAGAACCCACACCAGAGAGAGCCTGGGGCTGGGAAGTGGGATGTGTGTATGGGGGGTGGGTGTTAGGCAGCAATAACAGCTGGTCAGAATAATAAATTAGCACCTAATTAACAGGATTGTTGGCTGCAAAACACTGAGTTAATGGAACAGAAAAAAAGAAGGCTGCTGTGAAATAGGGAGGTTGCTTTAGAAGCTGCTGTGTCAAGGACACGTCTTGGAAGTTGAAAAAAAGCTGAAGGAAGAAAAGTGCTTTATTGGGGAGGGAAACTTCCCCAGTCCTTATACAAGGTCAGGATTTTTTTCCCAGGCAGGTATTAGCCCACAGCCCTGGTGGGTGATTAAACCTAGACTTTCTCTAGGCAGGCAGAAGAAGGGGCAGTAGTGTCTTGCAAGAGACCAAGGTAAGTGTTTGGGATGCAGATAATACAGTCAGGACAAATATTTATTGGGTCAGTAGTAGCTGGTAAGAAAGAGAAGCTATAAAGCGGAGATAACAAGGAATAATGTTACCACAATGGGAAACTGCACTAATGACTTAACAGCTCTTTGCACCTCTCCATAAAAACCTCCTAAGGGAAATCTCTTATTCAGTGCTGAGGAAACAGTTGTGTAAATCTGCTCTCTGCTACATCTGACCCCCCTCGGCACTCGCAGCATCTGCCAGACCTGCTCCCTCCTTGGCTTACTGCTCCTCTACCTTGGTTTTGCCTCACTTCTCCAAGAAGGCCACCATAAATGCTCTCCCCCAGCTTCCTGGCGGGTCCATGGCAGGAGAAGACCTCGCCACTGCTCTCCTATGAACTTGGGGACTGTCCCGGCAGGCACACTGGGACTGGCACAGGCAGCAAGGGTGACCTACACCCTCCCACACCAGCAACACCTGCCCCAAAGCCCAGCAGAGCTTGCCACAGGACCACGCACACAAGGCAAATGCAGAATAAGCATCTCTGCCAGAGAGGAGACACTAAGGATACAGCCTAAAAAAAATACCATTTAACTGTCTGTAATTAATATTCCAAACGATGTGTATGCCTTTAACACATAGCGGGATCACAGTGAAAGATTTATGAGATTGGTTCACCTTTCATGAGTGCTGCCTTGGGTCATCAGCACAAACTTATTGCCGAGCCCAGGCACCAGCAGAGAGCTAAAGCGAGAGGGGCAGGGTAACATCTGCATGAATATGACGTGACCTACTTTTACAGTAATTTCAATGCATATCTGGGGAAAAAAAAAACCCTCACCCTCTAAAATTTTAAGGGAGAATTATAAATCAAGGTACGACAGTAAACAAGTAATTTGTGAAGTCGTCCTGTCTACTTAGCACAAACAAGAGATTCATCAAATAATAAAATACTACTTTAGAAGAAAACAAGCACAATTATTTTATAATTATGGCTGCTCTAGTCTTCTGAGGGCAGGAAACCTTTCTACCTCCATAGAATCATAATCAAGACTCATCAAAGTCCTGTAAAAGCAAATCAATACCTGCTCTTGGCAGGACGAGTTAATTAATACCGGAGTGCTCTTCTGCTTGCCTTCCTGGCTGTCAGTCTGAAGGCACCAAGTACAGCTCTTCCTAAATGCTCTATAAAAAAAAGCACCTAGCATCACTGTGGCTATGGGTGACCAAGGATGCCACGTCCCTGTATGTCTGGATGTTTGGGTACCATGGGCTGTGCTCCTCTTCGTAAAGGACACAGACATCCAGGTGTTTAAGATCAGTAAAATGCAATCGACTCCGTGCTTCTCTGGGTCCTTATCTCCATCGAATGAAGCTTGGGGACAGATGACCCAGGCAGCTCATTGCCTGGTTTACCCATCACCACATACACAGGGAAATCAAAGCCACGTTCTTTTCACCACCACCTTACTCATGGAGCCAGCCCTGGGTTACACGTGGTGATCCACGGTGCTGTGGCACCCCACATCAGACACGGCAGGTAAGAGCTGCTCGTTATCAGATAACTGACTGCTGCCAGCAGTGGTGGGTTAATGCTCTGCCAGAGACTTTGGAGATGCCACTTCAAATATTGGCAATCAGAGCGCAAGCTTTCATCTTTTCACGGCACATCCACTGGAGCTCTGTGCCGTTTACAGCATGCCTCTTCCTTTTTGTTTCTTTTTTTTTTTCTTTTTATGAGACCTTTAAAATGGAGGTCTTGTCTGCCCTCTGTGATTAGCAAAGATCTCACAGCCTTCCTGAAAGAGCAGGGAAAATTACAGCCAAGAACATGTCAGCAGTTAGATGCCCAGAGCAGGAAGAAGTGAGACACACTCAGCAGATTGCTTTGAAGCAAAAGCTCAGTAAAACATTATTAAACTTATTTTTAGCCTAAAAAGAGATCAGCTTCTCACAAACACACTGTCCATTCCCCCCACCCCCCCGCTTCTAATAATTTTTTAATCAGTTCCTTTATCTTAGACTCTGCCATCAAGTTTCAGTGGAAGATAAATAAGCGTTTATAAGCATAGGGGAAAGCACTCAGCTGGCGATGGAGAGCAGGCATTCCTGGGAGCCATGGCCAGCCTGTCTCCAAGCTCCTATGCTTGAGATGGAGATCCATAGTAAGCTGGCAGATGCAGAACACAGAGGTACCACTCCATGGCTTTGCTGAGCAGCAGCACTCACTACATCCCAAGAGTGCCACTGACATTTTACGGACCTCCTGCCAAGAGGGGCTGATATGTCACCTCAAATCAGGCATAAAAAAGGGGCAAAGATGCAAAAAAGCCAGAAGAGGAGGAAAAGCCTGTTTTGCTGAGTGCCACTGTTGCTGCACTTTATTGTTGTTTAATGGTTTCCTTGGATCAAGCAATGGCGAAGATCCAAGCGTGCAGAGGGAACTGGCTGTTCCTGTCTGCAGGCAAAGGCATCAAATGCAGAGGAGCAGCTCAGCACTGAAATACACTGGCTAGGAGAGTACATAAACAGGAGAAATGGGTGAGGAAACAGGCTGTAGGGCAACAGGGGTGCAGAAACAGAGATGCCTGTCAGGAGAGTGCCTGCTGGAGCAGGGACCGAGCCATAGATGCCAGCATTTGGCTGGGAGAAGCAGTTTTTCTTTGCCTAGTTAGCACAAGACTTCACCTGTGTCAGTGTTTTGCTAAGAGGATGGGGAGAGATTGCAGGCTATTAAGTTTCCACAGGGCTAAGTGGTATTAAAATCCACGGCTGCAGTTCAGGTAAGTGGCTGGGTAAACACGCTCCCGGCCTGACGCCGCCAGGTCCATTAGCCGGTGCTGCCATCGGCGGGAAATGGAGGGGAGACTGATCCATACGGATGCTGTTGTTTATAAGCTGGCTCTCATTTCAGGGCAGTCGGTCTCCGAGCAGACTGCTCAGTGATGGTGCCAGACCTCTGCCCCAGCAGCTGCCCAGACAATGCCAATGGTCAGGGCAAGGCTCCCTGGGAAGAGGCTTTGCCACTTCAATCCTGCCATGCTTTTCCTTCCACGTACCGGTTCCTTCAGGGAACAGACAAGGATAAGCACTTTGCATACTCAGATATCAGTTTCAGCTCCCCACCATTCCTTGGGGTCGGTTCTGTTCTGGAATTTAAGTAAAAAATAATAAAATCAACACAGCCTCCCCAAAGCTTTCAGGATGTTCACCAGGAACACCCAGCCACCACCAACACCGGGCACACGCACATCCACAGCCTTCCCATTCTTCAGAGTGGGATCACAACACAGCCACCCGGGCTTCCCCGCTGCTTTTGGCTGAGGGATGCAGCAGACATCACTGCACCATCTAGCATCTCTGAGCTTCAAACACTTCTTTGGCAGATCTGGCTGAGAGGCTCACATCATTCAAGAGAGAAAAACCTAAAGAGCTTGGGTGCAGTTTGGTCACCACCATCTGAGCACCCTTGTGCAGAGCTGGCTGAGCCACAAGAGTTTGCTACTGTGTGCTGCTTTCTGTCCCAAATAAACCTCTCCATGCACCCCACACCCAGCCAGGGGGTCTGGATACACCCCTCACCTCCTTGGGGTGAGCAGAGAGGTTCTGCCTGCAGGCACCTGCACCAGGCAGCTCATGAAGGATAAACCACACTGTAGGTTCAGGACTTATTTCAGAAGATGCTCTGTGCATCTGTGGCTCTGCCGTACCCCAGAGCCAAAGGCAGTAGGAAAGCTGCCCCTGTGCAGCTCCAGCCTGGTAAGCAGAAACCTCCAGCCTCTTCCAGGTCAGTGCAGATAGAGGTGCCCATTCCTTTTCAAAAATAGATTTTGCATGGGTCTACAGAGCAAAGGCAACATTTTTTGCTTTCTGGGCATCTCCCCTGTCTCTGCTTTAGAGACAGCAGAGCAAGTTGAAGAAACAGAATGGCACAGAGCAAGCACACTTTCAGCAACGTCTGGTGACCACAGCAGTGGGGCTCGGCTTGGTCCTAGGTAGCCCCAGGGTAGGATGAGCTAAGAGGGGACAGTGCAGGCTCCTTGCAAGCTTCCCAGTTCAACAAACTTCCAACCAGGCTGTCATGTCTCAGGGACAGGCTCGGTGTCCCATGCACAGACCCCACAACAGATCAGTGCCTCACAAACCACATTCACACTGGAGGAAACAATCTGATTTTTTTTTAAGATGCCAGTAGTGTACCGAGCTGCCTTGTATACAAAGACCAGACATTATATTCTTGCTACTTTGGGCAAAATATTTCTCTTCTCAACAGTCAAAACGTTTCTCTGAGCACCCTACCCTCCTCTGCATCCAGCGCTCCCACCACCCTGTAGAAGGAGGCTCTGAGAATGGGAAATGCCGCAGACATTCATCTTTTTCAAGTCTCATCTTTCCTGTGGATTTGGCAATTATTGCAAACAACACGAGCTCAATAGTAGGTGAGTGAAAAATCGGATCTGACAGCCCTAATTGAGCCTGAAGTCCCATTTACTGAAAATGATCTGGCATAATTAAAAATTCACAACTGGAGACCAGTTGTGGTGAAAACTATACATTATGGGTTCTCTGAATTACTCCAGGAAACATACACTCTCCAGGCCTTGGACTTGCAGCCAAAACAGCTCAAGCCACATTGATGAAGTCATTTGAGAGGAGCAGCTCTGGATTTCAGGGAGGGAGGGTGACGGCCCCTTGTGCTCAGCAGCCACCACCCATCAGGGCAAGAGGGTGGCTGTGCTGAACTCGTATCAAGAATAGGTTTCCAAATATCCCCTTCTGCTTCTAAAATTTCTTTTGATGCAGTTTGTTGCCACCTCCACACCTTGAGGATACTCTCTACTGTGTTAAGGCAGTAGCAGGACAGCTGCTGTTTTCCTGTTTTATTTCCAGTGTTATCTCAGTATAAAGCAAAGGGACAAACTCTCTCGCAAGCACTAACACAGCTGTGAGCAGCTTGGCACACACAAGAGCTCTCTGAAACCTCTGCCCTGTGCCATGCCCGCTGCCAACATGCAGCATCCCCAGTGCCCCAGCACAGACACACGTGCAACTCCGCAACTGCTTTCTCCTTATTAATGTAACTGGGATTTACTTCCAGCACATCATTTGCAAGCTTCACTTAGCCCGAGACAACTTGGGGAATGCGATCGGAAACATCTTCGTCTCTGCTTTTAACAAACCACCAAGAAAGCTCCAGTGAACAGAATATCTGAATAAACACACACCAGTCTTCATCAGGGCACTGTGTGGAACGTTAATTCAGTTGTGGTGTGCTCGTAGGGAAATAAAAACCTCCACAAACAAAGCACTTTCTGTTTAGCACACAAACATACCAATCACGGCTAAATAACAGGCCTCAGATCATTTATAATAACACATAACTTTCCATTTATCCATGTTTTTAGGAACAGCCCTCAAACAGATTTAACTGAGCTGAGCACCGAAGGTACCAATCAACCGCTCTGCTGCTGTATCTCACTCAATAGGCAGGGTGCTTGCAGAAGAAAAAGAATAATTACTTAATGATTAGCTTTTTTTGAAAGCCGATATATCCAGTGGTTACATCATTATATTTTTATCTAGACTGGTACACTGATCCTCCCATCCTACACCCCAGGCTGCAATGGATATAACACACCACTCAGTCCTCCTTCCCAGCAAGGGGTTGTTGTGGGGTGCTTTTTTTCCTCCCTGTCAGCTGCTGAGAACTGGCACAACAACCCAAACTTCCCAATAAATCACAGAGGCAGTGACTCATTTAAACCCTTGACTTCAGAAGAACAGCAAGGTGTCACCATCTCCGCGGCACCACAGCAATCGTTAGCAATGCAACGCTGCTTCTCCGAGCCATGGCACCTGTGCTGCCATCCAAAAATAGGCCATCAGGGAGGAGAGGGAGCTGAGCTGCACACGCAGGCATTTCCAACAGGTAAAGCAAAACCAGACTGTGTGCGCCCAGGCTGGAGGAAAAAAAAACCCAAAACACAGGTCTGGATCTTCTCAAGCCCTACTGTGATGCTAAATTCGAGCATCTAGGTGCGAGACAAGCACTTATGCACACACGTGCCCATCTGCTCCTGGAGAAGAGCCCACAGCAATGCCTGCCTTGCCACCATCCCATGCTGCAGGATGGTGGCTGGAGCTGGCCAGGGCTGGAGTTGGGCAGCCCTCCACATACTGCTGTGGCAGATACAGGGCCACTGAAGAGGGCTTCACCGTGGTGGGGGACAGCAGAGCATCCCCAGAGTCCAACACTCAACCTGGGGCTCAGTCCAGCTGTGAAACACCAGGACTCAGCCTTGTCCCTCACTTAACCAGAGACAACTGTAAGTGGGTCCAGCTTCTCTGACAGCACCCTGGGATCAAATGGTTTTTACCAAGGAGACCTCAAATTCCCCAACTTTTTGTTCCCTGTGCAAGAGATCACAAAAGGAAAAAATAATTGTGAGCCTTCCTGCCAATCTAATACCCTTTTACATTTCCTCTGGGTTTTTTCTGACATCTAAGGGCACGCCAAGACACAGAGGGAAGTTGAAGAGAAAGGAGCAGGGTTCACATCCTCCAAGGACCTGTGAAAGGTTTTAGGAAGTGGTAGCAATCTGTTATGACCACTAACCCTAGGCTCTCTGTGGGCTCTGCAGAGACAGATGAACCAGAAGCACCTCTGCCTGCAAGCTTGCAAAAGCCTGACTTAGCCCATCCTCAAACTGCCTAGGTCCACCCATGAGCAAGGCACAAGGAAGTCCACAAGGCCCAAAAAATAGAAATCTGGAGGAAAAAAATGACACCCAGAAGAAACTACTCTGCCTCTGCTGCTTTCAGCTGCGAAATTTAATTATATTTGCTGCTGTCTTGCTGATTTTCTGGCACAACATTCAGGACACTGGAACAGACTATTTTGCACAGCTTCTGCCATTATCAAGAGACTCTGCAGTCTGCAGCTTGCACACAGTTTGTTGCCCATATTCCCCCCCTGGACAACCCCCTCCTTAAGCTTTATATAAGAAAGCATTTGCAGTGAGCCTGTCTCTACAAATTGTGAGTACAGAACAATTTCTAACCCCTGTCCCCAAACCGTGGCACTTCACATGCTTTTATTTTTTCCTAATTTGATTAAAAAAGAGGTGTCCCAAAGCTGCAAAACAAAACAAAAAACCTCCCCCTAACTGAGGTTACTACTGCCCTTTGCTGAGCTTTCGTGCTGTCCTTTAAGGTGTCAGCAGATGCTGACGGCAAAATATTCCCCAGGGATCACACACAGCCTGTCCTTACAAATTGCTGGCAAGGATGCTTCTGAGTTTGCCCATGAAGCATCTTGTCTCAAACAAATCCATATTTATAGGCTCCAGATATATTTTTCAGCTTGGGTTTATTTATTACAACCAAGGCCAATAAAACGAGGAAATTTAGTTCTATGCATGCACTGGATTCAATGAAGAGAGCAAAATTTGCATAACTTTGAAGCCTAATCTTCCACAGCAACAACTAATCTGTCAGTGATTATCTTTCTATTTGCTTATCACTGCCTACATTGATGGGGAGATGAAACAGGACAGCACTGCATTAGCAGAGGGGAAGCCAAGCCAGAGTTCAAACAATCTGGAGCTAAGGCAGGTGTCCATGTGTTTGTTTTCAGTTAGGCTAAAAGTTATTCTAGCTTATAAATACCTGGCCTTTCTCAAGCTGCTAGATTCCAGAGTATTTTACAGCCTCGAAGAGTCTCCAGGGTGTCGGTTCAGCTGCCAAGTGATCAACTTTCTACCTATTAAACATTTGAAACGAGCTCAAATCTGGCGAGCCGCCACTTCACGAGCCCACAGCATAACAAGCTCATTGTGAGTCGATTTAGCATGGATTAATTGGTGCACAGAGCTGTCAGTGTGAAGGGGGCAAAAACCCAACCACCCAGCTACCCCTCGGAAGAGGCAGAAAGCTCATCAAATTTCATTTGCTCCAGATAGCAGGAGAGTGAAGACTTCTGTGCTACACGACCAGGCACGAGCTGTCAGTGAGCCTGGCTGCAGATGTGCATCACCCCGTTTCTCTGCTGCTATTTCAACATTTCCCATCATTCCAGAGGTTGTTTGGGAGAGGAAATAAATTTTAAAAGCATCTGGAAACACTGCATCTATCATTAAGGTAATTAAATGAAAGGAAAACAGCCCAAAGTGCATCCGTGAAGAAAGGAAACCAGGAAACCTGATGTTCTGCTCCCGGTGGTGCTGGTCAAGCCCTGTGGCTCTGTGTTCTCCATCTCCATAGCACGTTAAAAAAGAGCATTAATAGTGTCTTAACGTACTGCAGGGACATAGGGAAGAGTTTTATTTAACATAAGGTTGCTTATTTAACATAAGGTGCTGTCATCAAGAGTTATTTTTGAAGTATCTCTATTTGGTTCTGACTGTCACTGATCTGTTAAGAATATCACTGGTGCCAAGTTAAGTGCAGGACTTATCGGTTTCTCTGCAAATCACTGAATCCACCTCTTTTTCCCCCCACCCCTCCAAGATGCACTTGCTATCTGCCAGCCTGGATCTGGCCACGCAGATACCTTAGCTCAGGAGACTTCATCTACTCAGCCAGGCAGATCTGCAGTGCACAAACGCAGGGCAGAGGGTTGGCTCACACCTCCTGGAGACACAAAAGCCCCCAGCGTGTTCGTATTGGCAGCCTACAACGTGCGTGATCCCAGCGAGCATCCGAGAGGAGGAAGAACCGTGATGAGAAACAGGATGAACATTTTGACATCCCAAGATGCATTTTTCCTGACAGTTCACTGGGCAAAGGACAGTCAAAGGATTGTGTTGTCTAATGAATCAATACTTTTTGGAGAGAATTTCATTAGCTATGACACCTCTTCCCGATACGGGGGTAACTGGAAGTCATTCAAGTCACCGGACCCCGCGCTAGTATCTGCATACTGATGGAGTGCTAATTGTATTTGGGACATCCAAAGGTCATAAATCAAACTGGCGTCTCCCTGGGAATACAATAACTCAATTCATACACGAAGGATTTTAAAATTTAAACTCATGATCAAACAGGGAACTACATTTATTAACATTTCTTCCACTGTGCTTCAACCCCTCAGTCAAGTGGTTGAATTGTCCAAACAGGCTTAAAACTACAGTTAATCAATATCGAATGTGTTATTAAGCAGCATGCAGCCAGAAAACTGCCTGCTGCTTTGTGTCAACCCATTCTTCTTCCAAAGACCAAATGATAAGGGCGGTCCCTTTATTCCAAGTAGATGCCTGCAAAAACTAAGCACCAAACCTCTGCTCATTTTACACCTCTGCCTGCCTTAACATTTCTCTCCTAGTAGAAACTAAAAGCCTTGCTATACACCATGCAGGCCAAAAGAGCTTGTGGTGCCAGGAGGAGGGAGCTGCTGGTGGCCTCCTTTCATCCAGAAGGCATCACAGGTACTCTAAGGCATTGCTCCAGAACCAACGTGCACCAGCATTTATTAACTCAATATAAAATTTACTTTTACTTTGCCCAGATGACAATTAGAAGTAGTAGATGCAAATGAAAATAAAGGGGAAAGACTCAAATGCTAAATGGATCACAACATGAAGACTTGAGTGCTGCTCTGCCATATAAAATCACGGGAGAAATTAACAACATCATAAAGAAAAATCAGCCACGTTAGTGTCAAAGAACACAGATTTGTCAGTAATGTGTATCACAGCAGAGCCAACCTCAGCTCCAAAACACACTGCCACTTCACAGGGGTGCAGGGCCTGGGGGGGGATTAACTTGTACCCTTATCACTCAAGCATTCTGCAATCGGACCATGACTGAGTGCTCCAGAGGCCACCAACAGAAGTGAGCAAAGCCAGCCCCTCATAGCAAGCTGCCATGATGCTTGGAGGGGCAGAGGAGCAGCACCACCTCTCTGCCCAGGGTGCTCATATGGCACCAAGTGATGCCCATGGGCAGGCATACCACTAACCAATGGATTGCCCAGGGAGGAGGGGGAACTTCAGGTCTTTAAGACGTTTCTTAGCACATCAAGGATGGCAAAGGCACAGGAAAGCCTGCCTTGGACAAGAGAAGACAGAAGAAACTCAAGTCACTAGTGAAGCAGATGCAGTTTTAAAATAAAGCAAAAAAGGGCACGGGGCAGCCTGTTTAGTTTGCAAATTTCCATGCTCACGTGCTTTGGAAAAAGACCCTCCTGCTGAAAAACACATCCCGATAATTGGCGTTGCACAACCCTGGCTCTGCAGTTGCCTCCCTCCCCTGCAGGGTGTCTGCACCGTCAGCAAGCGGCACTTACCCGGAATATTTGTACCAGCGATCAGAGCAAGATATACAAGCCCATGGTGCTCGGCCTGCTCGGCTGCCCGGTGGAGGAGGAATCAGCTGTCAGACACTGTCTGTATCACAGATGAGTGCCCTCCCTTGTTTCTTACAGCAATCTCCTTCTCACTATGCTGAGCAGCAAATACAGCCCCATAAAGGTCTCCTGATCCTCGTCTTGGCTCACAAATCCAAAGGAAAATTCCCACACTCTAATGACAGCTTGTGCAATTCACCCTCCTGCAGTCTGCTAAGCAGGAAGGAATTAACTCTTCTGGGGTTACCCAGAACAGGTCTTTACAGGCACAGCATGTCCAAGCCAGCTCAACTGTCGCCCTGTTTGAGAGCAGAGCATTAGAGCAGCTCTGGAGACCACCGTGCAGAGAAGGTGGCTTCGGGAGCTTCTGGTAGGAGCTTCCAGGAGCTTCTGCTCTGGACCAGAGGGCAGGATGCCCCCCTTCTACCTGAGCACATCACTGTTGGCAGCTCAAGTGCAGGGCAGTCTTCTAGGCATATTGCTGGCACATGAGGGGCAAGGAGAAAGGAATGAAGTCTGCAGACAACCACATTCGTCCCCTCTTTTCTGCAAGGGAAGCCTCGCTCACGTAGGCTTTAAATTCCAAGTAATCTTTAGACATCTGAAACATGGAGGAGCTGAACTCCCCTCCTGCTGACCCGAGGCTGACTCAGGAGTAACCATGTTCAACAGAAGGCTGCAAAAGTGAACTTGCAGGCAAAGACAGTGACACCTGCAAAGACTAGCAAGTAGCAGAGGGAAGATGTCAGAGTTTCTTCAGCTCAGTGTCATTTTGCAAGCAAGGGGAGGACATGGAGCAACACGAAGCCAGGAAGAGGAGCTGTGTCCAGAAAGATGAATGCCTAGAGCTGCTGAGCTCTTTATTTGCACACTTAGGGCATGGTGCAGCCATGACATGAGCAATAAAATGCATGGAAAAATCAACACTCCTGCCTCCATCCACACTCCTGCCTTGTTGTCCATTAGGGACCATCCCATGGGGCAGGTGACAGTGTGCATGGGGACACACCATCACCTCCACCACAGATGACAAGAAACTGTCACTGTCTCAAGAAACATATTCTGACATTATATATATTATTGATTCTGATCTATACATCTTGTATAGATTACATTAAAGGCTCTGATAAACGTTTTCTGTCAGCTGTTTTATTCCAAATTCTGGGTGATTCCTCTTCCCTTCCTTTGTAGTTTCAAGTGAATCAAACTCACACAATCTAAATGTCATTGTAATAAACATTTTTATAGAAGGCTCCTTGATGTTAATCTATGCAATGACAAGCTCCCTTCAAGAACATTGTTTGGGTATTCCCAGGCTATCCCTCCACATTTGTAACAGCCAGGCCTGTCAGTGAAGCATGAAATTATTATTTTAATGGGTTCTAAATGTGCAGGTGTTAATTTGAAAAATACGATCAGATAGAGGGCAGAGAAGCTGCAGGTGCATTTATTTAAATGGCTAATTTCCAGCTTCTCCCTCTGTTTTGGAAACTTCATCCTGCTGCTGAGGGTGGGGAGGAGTGGGCACAGCAGAAGTCGGGGTGGGCTCACACAACCAGCTCTGCCTGCCAGGATATCACCATTATCACACAGGATACACAGCACAAGCTGCATCACTTTCAGTGTGGTCACTTGGATGCTGCGCCTCACATTTACCACTTGAAACGCTGCCTGCTTTTATTCCACCACCTTATTCCTTCTGTTACCCTCCAATTCCTATAAGATCAAAGCATCACCCGATATCGATGAGCTACAAGACTCAAAGCTCACACGATGCCTTCGGCATCTGTAGACTGATAAGGTTAAAGAATAAATGGTTGGGTTTTTTTCGGGCAGTCTGCGGAGAGCCCTGCTGAGATGAGACACTGGCTTATGAGGCTCATTACGATCATACTGCAGCAGTGACCTTCAGCACGCAGCAAAGGAAAGCAGGATTTACTGTTCATGTCAACAGCATAATGAAACAACTCAGGGGAAGGCCAGCCTCAGCCACAACTTTCATCCCACTAAAGAACTTGCAAATCCGCAGCAGCAAGAGGGAGTTTGCAGGCAAAAATAAAAGCAAGCCTTCAGCTTTTTCATCCCAGGCTCCTGTGTGATGGAAGAAGTCATAAATAAGGCAACAAAACATTTTGCCGGATAAAAAGCCATTAGAGGAAGCAATTCTCAGCTTTTCATCTGGAGCTTTCCCGGCAGCAGCCATCCGGATGAGATTGGCCTCCCCGGGGCCAGGCAGCACGTGCTGGCTGGGCTCATCGGAAACCCAGCTCCGGCCAGTGCCTGCAGCTCAACACAGAGGTGAGCTGCCATGAACAGGGCTGGCTCCACAAAACCAGCTTCAACTTCCAACTGCAAAAAGGAGCACTTCTATTCGGGTATCTCTGCCGACATCACCAGCTCCCAGCAGAACCCTTCACACACTTCTCCTTAGCTCATCAAGCTACAACATCCTTTGCGACCTCTCACTGCATCCCAGAAGCAATGTGATGGAACTGGTGCACACAGTCCAAGTCAGCAAGAAGAGGACAAATTACTCCATTCTTTGTATACCTCTTGATTTTTTTCTCTCCCCACTTTTTCTTTTTGCCAGCTCTACTCTTTTGGGTTTATACCTTGGGTACCTGCATGATTTCTGATAGCGCAGTCTCAGAGTACCCAGTCTCATTTATACTGTCCCCAAGACCTTGTGCATAAGGAAATGTCACTGCCCCTGGATTCAGGTGAGCATATGGACAGGTCGCCTCTTGTATGGCAACCAGAGCAGGAAAGGTAGGTCTGCCCAGGCTGGCCCCCACTGCAACCCCTTCAGATGCTCCGGGCTCATTCTCCCTTGGGAAATCTCTAGTCCCATTTTACCTCCACTTCCTTCCTTCAGGAACAGAAGAGCTTCCATCCAGCACCGTGCACCACACAAGACCACCTAAAAGTGCAGCAGGCCTTTTAGTTCCCTCTCATTAACCTGAACACCTCTGCAATTCCCAGGAATGTGCTGACAAGCCATCCACAACCACGGTCCCCGACAGACAAGGGAGAGGCTGCAGCTCCAGACCTGCTCTGCAGCTCAGCAACCCTCCGCTCCTGAGCCCTGACAACTTCTCATCCTGATACTGACCAAACGCTGGGCAACAAGCCAAAAGGGACCTGAAAGCCCTTCCTGGCCCTCCTGCACCACACGTGTGGAGCTGGCTCTGCCATAGTGGCTGAAGTGTCAGACAAGAATTTATTTTCCTTGCAATTGTAAATTTGATTGACTCCCTGGAAATCCCGTAAGACCACCTGTACCAGACAGAGAATCACCCTCCTAAGACTTCAAATTAGTACCCAAATTAATAAATCCTCACATAGTGATTTCACTAATTTGATGAATTACCAACAACACTGCATTGTTGGTTTACCCTGGCTTTGACACTTGATAAGCATATTGCTTTGTTGCTATTTTACCACTGTTGACAGCACTGGGGGGACACCTCTTTCTCAGAAATGTATTCAAACATTTTGTAAAGACAGTGACACTTATAGTGATAAACTGCACGTGAACTGGGAAGGAGCAGAAGAACGAGGGCTTGAGAGGGGGATGTGGGCTTGCCTCTCCTTATGGACACCCTCATTGGGGTGCACCTTGTCTACTCTGCTCCCCTCGAGCAGACCAGGACCAGAGTTCTGGGAACGATGCTTCTGTCATCCTTCAGCCCCTCCAGTCACCAGGTCTGCTGGATGGGACAGAACAAGGACAGCCTGGGAACCATCTGCTGAGAAATAATGGTATTTTTTTTCAGTTACTTACTCAGGTAGGTCCACTAATCATTCAGAGCTGAGAAGGAGAACAAGAAGAGACAGAAGATGACAGCTTTTGCTCTTCTGTCAGTTTATGAATAAAAATACGATGTGAGAAGATGGAAATGGTTTGCTCATCTTGAAGGATAGGATGACCAGATATCACTAGGTTTGACTATAATTGTGGGTAATACCTCCTTTGCCAGTCAATGTTGAACACCAGAAAAATGTTTCAAGAAACTTGCTATTTTTCCCGTATTTCCTCTACCTTTGAGTTACTTTGGTCAATTAACACCAAATTCTAAAGAGTGACTTTCTAGAATGCCTCTTTCAACTCAGCTACAACTCCAGGCTATTGTGAACCAAAAATAAAACCTAGCAATTAGCTGCAGAGGTAACGTGAAGGAACCCAGGTTAGCCAGAGGTACCAAACAATCAGACCAAACCCCCCTCCAGGGAGACAGCCAGCACTTGCAATTGGAACAAAACTGAAACATTGATTATTTAAACCCTAGGTGCTGCTTGGCAATGCAAATCACAATTACAATCAGGAACTTAACAACCACTTTCGATTTAAGACCAGTTCATTGGGGTGGATGATTAATGCTTGTTTACTTGCGGGGTGGCTGTACTGGGGGAAATGAAGCTGCAGCCCCTGCCCTTTGCTGCAGCTCCGAGGGATGCACTCACCCCATGCCCCAGGGAAGCAGGAGGCCCCAGAGCACATCAAGGCCAGGTCCCTATGCCAGGTTTAGCAGGAAGGATCTTCAAGCATCTGCCAAAGTAATAGCAGCAAAGCTGCAACTGAACAATGACCCAAGCAGTGTTTTTTAATTATACAGATGACACAGTCCAAGTCTTGAGTAGTTTTAAACACTTGCCTTGGCTTGTTTCTCCTTTTGCATAGTGAAAATCTGCCACTGAAATGGCAAGTTGTTGCAAAAAACCCCTCCAGAAACCCAAAACGTCTGTGTTTGACTGCCTGGTGACGATTGTGCAGCCAACAGGCTTCCCAGAAGACAGAGAGATGTATAAAAAAGAAGCCTAGTAGGCAAAGGAATATCATTATCATCTCATCTGTGGTCCTTTATAAGTGATTCTTGAAAAATACACAAAACCCCACAGGGCTCTTAACATTTTTATGTCTGCATAAAGGTGGACTTAAAACCTGCAAGTGTTGTTTCATAAACCTGCAATGCTGGTGCATTTGTGAGGATGCCCGTGCACTCAGGCTTGGCTTTGCCGTTTCTGCCAGGTGAACTTTCCTGGGAAGAAAGAAAAAGCCATCCATGCCAGGAGAGGCTCAGGAGAAACAGCCTCTAAAACTGGGAAAGTTGATGGACACGCTCCAGTTCTTCTTCACATGAAAATCTGGTTGCATTCACATGTTTAAGGAGCACAATCAACCTGAACCCTCTGCTGCTGGGCAGGTTTGAACTTGGGTCCCTGGAGACTGCAGGTCCAACACACTGGAAGTGCTGGGATCATGGGGCCTGATCCTGCCAATAATTCCCACAGTCACAAGGTCGCATGGGGACCCTGCAGCTCCTTGCAAGGAAACACTGGTTTGACTCCCACATCCCCAAGCATCACCAAACAGGTCGCCTTTGCAGAAGCTGCAAGTGCTTCTTTAGCAGAGATGAAAATCCAGTTAATGTTCCCTTTCAGTTTGATTAACATGTTTTAATGCAATTCAATTAACAAAGTATTATGGTTTCTAACATCATAGCTTTTATATCTTTTTCCAACTAGGAGAAATCTATTATATATGATACAGCCATTAGGAAGGAGCAGATAACTTTCACTCCAAGGCTCCCTAGCACCTGATCCAAAACCAGATAGGGCAGCAGAAAGACATTTGCTGACTACAGCAGGTTACGGATCAGGCACTAGCAAGTGAAATCTATAAATGCCCTTTCACTGGGGAAGTCACATTACTGAAGTCCACGAATTATGTGGGGGGAAAAAAAAATCCCCGCTAAGGACTGCAGTATTTACAGTGCTGTCTCAGCTATAAAAACCTTTCCTGGGAATCAGATGCTGGGGAGCGGGGACTGCAGAGGACTTTGAGAATTATGATCAGATGGATTAGCCAGGCATCAACAAGCCAAAGCCATACAGAAACATTAGACAAGGAGTATTTAAAAGCCAGCACAAAGTCTTTCCAGGATTAAGTCCTTCCACAGTTCTTCCTTTCAAAAGAAGCAAAAACAAGGTAAGATGAATTCCTTGTCAAGCCTGTGAAGAACGGACTTGAGCACAGAAATGAACACAAATTTAATTTACTCTGGTGGCTTCAGATAGGTCACATCAAGCCAGAACTAATGCAGTATTGACCCGCTTTTACTCCAGACTACATAACAAAGCAGCAAACAACATTGCAGGAGCTGGGAACTAATTTCATTTAATATTGTCTGGGCAGCCAAGTTAGCCTGGGATACAATTCAACAGGCACCCACCTAACACTGGGAAGCAGAATCAACACTACAGGTTGGATGCTTAAGCACCATTGGAGAGAGATGAACCCCCGCACTGCTCACAGCAGCCTGCTTGCAGCCTGCTGCCCACCAACCAGCCACGCCATCGCTCTTACCAATAAACCCCCTAAGTCCTGACCAGACAGCCAGAGCAAAAAGGCAGCACCTGCCTGTTAGAAAACACACACTGCAGGCTCCCAGTATGCACTTTGAAGCCTCACAAAGCTGCCAAATTTCCTCATGTTCAGATGGAACCTTCCCGTGTTGCAGTTGGTGCCTCTTTGTCCTGTCGCTGGGCGCCACTGAGAGTCTGATCATACCCCAAAATACCTGTTTCAACCCATGCAGGCTGAGCAAAACCTTTTTTCAGAGGAACTGGTGGCATGAATGCTCCAGAAGAGCAGAAAACTTGCCTGACGAATTAACTAAATGCTTTGCTGAGTTGGTTGCTGATCAGCATTGCAAATAAGCACTGCTTTGCACAGCACAGGCTCCAGGAACGGATGACGGACCCACTCACACAGCTTTACACTTCATGCCTCTAAGCAAGCATTATTTATAGCCTCACACTCAACCCGTAATAGATGTGAATCAGATTAAAAACCCGTTAATAGTTCATATTTATTAGCAGTGCATGGGAGATACTCATAAAAGTAAGTAAATTATATTGGTGTGAGCCTGCACATTCACTGCTTTAAATGAGACTTTGAGTTCATTGCATATTAAATCATTTGGCTCTTGGATTATGCACTATCATCTTGTTTCAAGCAAGTTCTCTAAAGATACTGTTCTGCACTTTTAGCCGGCATGCTTTAGGGCCATCATTTAAGAGCACTCTCAAACTCATACCTAGGGCTTTATGATTTCAGTGGCATGTGCTTCAGAGCTTTCCCACCACCAGTGCTGCTTTTTGTCTTAGAAGTTGTGAATGTTGGCCACCACAGATGAAACACGTTCCACAAGTAAATTATTTTTGCCAGTATTATTTATACAGAAAAAGCTACAGCCTGGTACAGGAAAAGTCCTTTAGAGGATCTTGTGCTTCAAAATTGTCACCAAAAACTTAAAAGGACCTGCTCACCCAGTCACTTTTCAGCAGTGACTCATAGTTTCGTATCAGCTTATCACTGCATGGGCTCAATCACAGGCTCTGCAGACCTTGCTTCTCCCCTGGGCACAAACAGATACCTGCCACCCAGGGAGAGGAAGGATCTTCCCTGAACACCAAGAAAAAGCGGCCTTGCAGCCCTGCAGCATCGAGCTCTGCTGAAGAGGTTTGTGGTGGAACATCCACTGCCTGACTCCCCATTTGGGCTCAGAAAAAAACAAAATTTGTGTTTTTGTCAGGATGTATGAGCTGCCTGAGAAAGAGCTGTGCATCTTGTAAAACTCCCAAGTAAAGACTACTGCAGCTCAGGAGTCAGCAGGCGTTCAAAAATTGCAGAATTCCCGGAGTTAGGGTCTTTGCCAGCCTATCCTTTGCTCCACCTTACTCTACCCAGCTCTCAGACTCACCTAAGTGGCACAAAACAGCATTCACCTAAGAACTACACTTAAATGGCTTTCCAAAGGAATGCTGCTCACAGAGGGAGGTTTCCCAGCTCCTGTGGTTTCCACACTACACGAGTGCAAATAAAGCAGTCATTTCATATGGGGTCAGTCTCATCCTTCACACAGCCAAGACCAATTCTGCACCCAATCTGCAAAAATCAATCCCATATATGTGCAGTCCCTCTTCCAAGGGTGTATTTTATCTTCTGGAGCATCGGAGCAGATGAACAGGTAAAGCCAGAAAGCCAAGGTGGATCTCATTTCTTGGCGCTCGCTAGGCAGGAATGCTCTGGCAATGAACAGGTATGGAGGCATTGCTGGTACCTTGGCTGAGCCTGTGCTTCATATGACAACAGCAGATACAGGGACCCATTGTTTGGAGACTGAAACACAGCCCTGACTACATACATTTACATACATTTCACTGCTTAGACAGAAGCTTGGGAAAAGACAAGACTATTGCAAATGGTACATTGCAAACACAACAAATATAATCTGGTTACAACCGACTGCAGACCTTATGATACCACTGGCTATGGGGAAAAAGAGAGAGAGGCACTCTGAGAATTAATGTTCTCCCAGTCTATAGAGAAACAAATGAGTTTCTGGCACTGAACAATTAGTACTCCTGTTAATTATGCGTGCGGGTTAGAAATAACACCAAGTGTTTGGGACTGCTTCCATTTCGATTGTTTTCTTTCTGCGCTGGATAACAAAAATATATTCAGACAGCTAAATAAATCCTTCATAACACTGATGGGACTTGTTGTTCACAGCAAGCAGTTATGCAAATTGCTAATTATGAGGCAGAGATAATCATAATCTAGCACATTTATGCAACCACATGTACAACAGGGATAGCTAAAGCAATAGTTGCCTTCTTGTCCTCACTGTGTTTGTTAAAGTCACGCCGACAGGCTGGCTCACTGCACGGCATTGCAGCCTGCTGCAGTGGGCACTGCAGCACAGGAGCTGCCATGTGCCCCCAGGGTGCAGGAGGGCCACAAAACACAAGGTTTAGTATATTGGAAAATAGCACAATCACAGGAATAAAAAGGCCAGGTAGCCCTGAGAAAAATAAATGGGAGAGCGGGTGTCAAAGCATCCCCACTGGTTTTAAATTGGCCCTTGAGAACCAGCTGCACCTCAAGCTCACATAGATGCTCAGCCACTTTCTCCATGGTGCTGGGCTTCAAATCCTGAGCTCTCAGGGCACAGCAGAACTGCTGGGTAAGTCCTATCTGCTCCAAACCCACCCCAAATCCTGACCTGGTGTGTTTTGGGATAGAAATGCAAGAAATGGTAGGGATTCCCAGAGGATCGATTTTCCAGGATGAACTCCCTAGGTTGAAAAGAAAAAGCTTTCCAAAAATATGACCCTCCTAATGCTTATGAAGCAGACACAACACTGCAACACCTACCCCAAACCTCATTTAATAAAAAGTATCAGCTTCAGGATGTCCTGTCGCTTCAGACTGACTTGAACACCAGTCACAAAAAAACCCATGGGTGAGAAGGAAGACTGCAGCACAAACAAAACCCCCCCCAACCTAAAGCAGTTCTTGCCCATTTGCTCTCAAGCCAGCACACACTCGCTTTGCTATTTCCATCCAGTTTCCCAGGACAGTTATTCCAGCTCAATAAAACCAGCGTTGTGTTATCATTTTCACTTCAGGCTCCAAATTCAGAAGCTTCCACCACTTACTGCAAAAAAAATAGAGGTAAGAGCAGAAAGTGCTGCAATGCTAAGGGAAGTGCATGGTGACATCAAAAAAAAAACCTTGCAAAGAAACAGCCTGGAAGATGGCCTGATTCTGCCCTAATTACCTGTTGTTTCGGGAAATGCAAGGGAAATGCAATGAGAAGAACCCTGGGACTTCACGTACCCAAGCACGGAGAGAAGCTCTGGATGGGCTCTGAACTGGAAATGATGGATGTGGCTCACTTGTGCTGTAATTAAATCTCCTTCCACAAAATAAGAACAGCAATCTGTGTTCTGACGAAAAAACCTGCTGCTTCATGGAAACAGAACAGACCAATTGGGTGGACCTGGGAGGAATGGCCAAGGATGTTTTCGCTTGTTGGTGAGATATTAAACTCGGAGAAAGAAAACAACAGCTTGCTCAGATCTGGATGCCTCTGCTGAGTGAGGGGCTAGAGCAGGACATCAGGAGAGAGGGGTCTTGCCCCATGTCTCAGCCACAAAACCACCCTGTGCTGGCACCAAGAGGACAGCCATGATGCCTGGGTGCTGCTCAGCATGGTCCTCTGCTTACAAGGAGTTGGAGGTGACCAGGTAAGAGAGTAAATTTGTGCAAGGCTGGGTTCTTGTTCATATTGTACCAGCCAGCCTGGCACTGCACATTACCTAGTGGTGCTCAAACACACCACCCCAGGCCAGCAGACGCCAGACCCAGTGGGTTAGAGCTGGTCCTGGCACCCATCTGAGGTCATCTCACCACATTGCAGAGGGTGTACCACCACAGCAGGGGAAAGCTGCACCTAAGCCTGGACAGTGGCTGACTAACAGTAGCAGCCCTCCAGAAGTGTGTAAGAGAGCAACTCAAGAGTAGCAACCAGAGGCAATCTAAGATCAAGCCTTCAAAACGTGAGAAAAGCCCTGAGAATCGAGCTATAAAAAAAAAAATCATCCATGCTTGGTTATTTGTACTTGACTTCTGCTCTCAGACCATTTAGGTTCTTGTCTTCAAACTGTCCTTAGGAGCTACAGGATTAGGAACCTAGTTTGTTCCTGGCAGAAGAATGATGCAAGTAAAATCTTAATATCTAGAGAGGAACCACCAAAAAAATCCACACCAATTTCAAGACATGATCTTGAGTGCTGGAAACATTTGGCAGGTTCCTGAACACATTATGCTGTGTTTGATGCGTTAACGTGGCACACAAAATTCAAGTTTACCCTTGCTGGTGAGCATTCTGCAGCTTTGATACCTAATCCTTGGTGACAGAATGGAATATACCATGGGTCAACCAGTTCCAGTTGCTGGCAATTACCTCCTAAAATGTAATGCAAAGCCTAGGCTAGACAAAAGATACAGATCCAAGCAGTTTCAATTAAAATGGGCTTACCTTCAAGTAGGAATTCCAGAAGAGTTGTAATGAAAAATGGAAAATGCCAAATACGCAGCCATTTCAAGCATTTGGATCATTGCAGGTGAAAGCATTAGGAGAGAAACAAAGAGACACTGATTAGCATAACAAATAATGTTTGCAGCACATGTTTTTAACACTTTCATTGCACTTGTAATTCCACCAAGAACCAAGAGTTCTCATTCAAGTTTTCCTTTAAGGATTTGCTTATATTTGAGACTATATTTATACATTTTTCAGACAAAACTCACAAACAGCCATGGAATTGCAAACGAGACAGGGAGAGCTTTGCTAAGCTTGGCCTGAAGGTCTGGGGGACAGCTGTAATTTATACCCCGTAGCAAGCAGAACTTCCAATTCAGAGTTCGCTCAGCTTTTAATAAGATTTCCACCTGCAGCTGGAAGGTGCATTTCAAATTCATTCTTTTTCCGTGTGGAAATCAAAACAAAGCCATAAGAACTTCATTTCAGCACCAGCCTGTTTGTTGCCCATATAACTTTATGTGATCAAGCCTCACATAACTGTAATAAAAAGAACTCTGTAAAACATAGTTTTACAATACTTGAGCACACATTTAAACAGCTGAGGAGTTCCTCCAGCCTGATGGAGTGCACCGATTTCCATCTACTCCTGGAGAGTGCAAATTTCAGATGGCTTTCACAGCTCCTTAGTGGCTCCCATTTTCCCCTGGCAGCTAGATGGAAAGTCACAGGGCAGTCAGCTATACCTGACCTGGCTCGCAGGGAAGGAGCAATCCTCAGCTGAGCAGTAAGAGGAATCTACCCTTGCAGTGCTTCCTTAGGAGAGGATTGACTAGGCATTGCTATGCAGAAATTCTACCTAGAATTTAACATTTTTTGTTGTTGTTTTGCTTCCTTTAAAAATGAAGGAAAATACGTGAATCAATATTTTGAAGATAAAATAAGAAATACAGGACAAACAGATAAGTTCCTCACAGTACTGCTGCCTTTACATTTGATTATGCATCAGACAACCTTAGCTCCTGGAATCATGTGAAATCAGAATCTGAACTGCCATAAAAAAATAATTAGGAATTTCTACTCCCTGATTACCAGGAAAAGCTCAAAAATGTGATCCCTGCAGGCTTGGTATAAGCAAATAAAGGAAACATAAGTTTGCCTCTGATCCTGCAAAACACTTAAGCGTGTGCTTAGCGCTGCAAAATCAATGGGACTTTGTGAGCTTCTAGAGAACTCCAAGCACAGGAGAGATTTGTGGGATCAAATCAGGAAAAAAAATCTGAAGGTCTTAAACCTTAACCTAATGGTATTTCAGCTTCTCTAAAGCCTGGCTCATGATTTTTAATTTAAACGCTGAGGACTGAGCTTAATATGTTTGCATAAAAGTATTTACTCAGTAGTCTTTAAAGGCTTCTGCAGACCTTCAGGGGGTGAGAGGATCTAACAGGGCAGCTATCGACCACCACCACCACCAGTGTCCCCAAGTGGGAGTCTGGAAGGACAGCAGACCCAAAAAATTAAGAGACACCCCCAAGATCCCTGTCTGCCTCTGTCTTACTTGCAGCACTTTTCACAGTACCCTCAGCACAAACACTACTTCCACGCCTTTGCTACTTCAAGTCGGCAAGGCTTAAAATGGAAAAAACTCTAAAAATTGTTATTGCACTTCACCCCAAACCGTTACAGTCTCAGTTACAAACTTGAAAAGCAAAATAACAGGAGCTGTCTACATGTTGAAGTTGTTGGCGGGGGGAAGAAGGAATTAAAAGGATTTCACTCAAATGTCTACCAGGTACCAGATGGCCCATTGAGTCTTCAACCAAAGTATTTGCTCATATCAGCTAACAAGAAAAAGTGACTGTTAGCAAGATCTCAGAATTAGGTTAACACTGTTTATTTTTTTGCATCAAATCATACAATCCTCAAAACCAGATCGCTTCTGATGGGATTTTGCTGGTTTAGCATCTCCCCACAGGTAATTTCAAGCAGATACTGACAATAGAAAAATCAATGCCACGCTCAACACCACCGCCTTCTTCCACTACTTCTTGTTTTTAACGATTCTGAACTATTAAGTCAGGCAGAGCTGCCCAGTAACAGCTAACAGCCCTGGCAGTCACGGCAAGCACAGGAGGAGCCAAAGGGAAAGGCAACGCTCCTCTCCCACCCAAAGCACCCATCATACCCCCATGGCTCTTTTTCCAAAGGACTCAAGGAGGCGTCTCAGCAGATTGGCTGGAGGCTGATACAGTACAAGAGAAACAATGAAACAGCGACTTCACAGAATTAAAGTAGAGAGGAAATAAAACTGAAGAAGAGAAAGTTGCATTGTAAAGCAAGCTAAAGTGCTTTCCAGCTGGTGATGAAGGAGACTAAATTTCTTCTAGCCCCCTTTTTAAAAATCTGACTATTTGCCATCAAAAGCAGGATAGAGAATACACTTAAGAGCCACTAACAAACTACATTTTGCATTATTCCTTTATAGTAGCTGTTAAACCACAAACACACATTCTACTAACGGTCATTTCTCATGCTTCCCCCCAAATGTTATTTTTACTGCTGGATTGCAATGATAAACACCAGTGACTCCGATATTTCTTCCGCTTCCTTCGAGAACGAAGGCACATTCCCCCAGCAATGCATTCACCAAGGCACCAATCACATTTTTTAAAGTAAGTGGATTTGATGATGAGAACTGCTAAACAAATCTTGGGCAAATGGTGTTTATTGCCTATGCGAATGTTAACCGTGCCACGCCAGCTGATATACAGGTCCTTAAAGCACTCAGCTCTCTGTATTTATAGGTATAGCTCTCTGTGAATTAGCTGAGCCAAGCCTGGCCATTTCCATACCCTCCCACCATGATCTGCATTGCAGACCTGCACGCTCCTCCGAGCGCACCTTCCCTGTAAAATACATTCCTGCCCGAAGCTCCACAAAGATTAAAAAGCCTTACATTCTGCAGTTGGTTTTCCCAAAGCACTTCCTGACTACCTTAGGGACCTTTCTAAGCAGAAGGGTCTAGATCATTTCTCTCTCATGGCAGGTTAAGTGATGAGTCATGTGTCCGAGCATGGGATGCCCATGTGCACACGTGGATGTTCCCCCAAAATCAGAAGTCACCTTGCAATTCCTGTAGGTCACCTGATTGGACTTTGAAGCTGGCCCTGCTACAAGCAAAGGTTTGCAAAAGAGATGGCCAAAGACCCCTCCCAGCCCGCTCCAGGCCCTGGCTCCACACTGGCATTGATCTATCAGCAGACAGCCCACACCAGCGTGCAGAACCCACAGCCCAGAAATGCAGGTGTGCAGTTCTCTGCCCGAGCAGCATGACGGCACCATCCAAAGGCAACTGCAGAGCACTTCAATACTGCAAGCAGCATGATATCCCTATTTTAGAGACAGGCTCCCCTGATATGGACAGTTTATTTTGCCATCTCCATAGCCTCTGTGGAAGACCGTGTTCTCCTAGCACGAACACTGAGCCGAAACAGCTCTGGACTCGCCTGCTGTCACTCTTGCTTTGGGCACTGGATGGACCTTCTCCTGACTTTCCTCTGTAAAATTACAGAATTGCTTGAGTTGGAAGGGACCTTAAAGGTCACCTAGTCCAACCCCCCTGTCATGGGCAGGGACATCCTCCACTAGACCAGGTTGCTCAGGGCCCCATCTAACCTGGCCTTGAGCATCTCCAGGGACAGAGAATCCACCACCTCTCTGGGCAACCTGCTCCAGTGTTTCACCACTCTCATGGTGAAAAACTTCTTCCTTATATCTAATCTAAATCCACCCTCCTTCAGTTTAAAACCTCTACCCCACAGTTTATGTCATTGATGAAGTGATTAAACAGTATTGGTCCCAGGACAGACCTCTGGAGGACACCATTTGTTACTGGTGCCCATTGAGACACAGAGCCACTGACCACCACTCTCTGGATGCAATTATCCAACCAATTCCTCACCCACCAAACAGTTCACCCATCAAATCCATATCTCTCTAGTTTAGAGAGAAGGATGTCATGGGGGACCACGTCGAAGGCCTCACAGAAGTCCAGACAAATGATATCTATAGCCCTTCCGTAATCCACTGATGTAGTGACTCCATACTAGAAGGCCACTAGATTGATCAGGCAGGACTTGCCCTTGGTGAAGCTGTGCTGACTGTCTCTAATCACTTCCCTATCCTCCATGTGCCTTAGCACAGCTTCTTGGAGGATCTGTTCCATGGTCTTCCCATGCTGACAGGTCAGTTGTTCCCAGGGTCCCCCTTGCTTCCCTTCTTAAAAATGGGAGCAATGTTCCCCTTTTTCCAGTTGCTAGGGACTTCACCTGACCACCATGATTTTTCAGATATCATGGCAAATGGCTTGGCCACTATATCAGCCAATTCCCTCGGGATTCTGGGATGCATCTTGTCAGATCCTATACACCTGAAAATTAGTTTCTACAGAAGCATAAACTTTGCATACCATGTGGCAGGAGAAAAAAATAGTAAAAGAAAATGTGAATATTACAAATTTTTACAAGTTACTCACTGAATATCACAGTCTAATTTTTAATAGCCTGAAACTTATTCATGTTGACTGTTTTTTTTTTTCAATCAAGAGCCTGCGTTTGCAGCGATCTTGAGAAAATGGAGAAATTGCACAAAGAGTAAAACCAGAGAAAGTCAAGGACACCGATACCCTTTACTTGGATTTTACAAGATTCCCAGAGATATTTTTTTCAGTCAAACTGATTAATGCTATTTTAATGTGCAGTGTTTTGTGTTTAATAACCCCAGCCTTGCTTCTGAAAGGAGGAAAGGGTTTTACAGTTCAGCGTTTTACAGTCGATTTTGCAAAGGGCTACCACTAGATTGCATCCATAATTTTTTATGCTGCCACCTCTGACAGCAGATGGCAAACTGCCATGACAGAGTCCAACCACTTGCCTGAAACAGGGATGTTTTGGGGCAGATGGGGACAAAACGCAGCTGCAAAAAGAAATGCAAAAAAATCCAAAGCAACACGATTTGGCCAGGGCTGCTAATAAGAATCACCCAAGCATGTATTTATTTCAGAAGTCTCCATCACTTCTGTACTCCTCAAAGAGGACAAAATCAAAAAAGAAAGAAACAGTTCACTCCTCCCCCCAGTCACTGCCCATCCCAGCCTGAGATTATTTGCACTAATAAAAGCGGGATGGAAAGAATATTAAACATCTGACAAGAAGCATTCAGAGTCAGTCTCCTGCATTGCTTCTCTGCAAAAGGAGCTGAAAGGGAGGAGGTGGAAGCGGTCCCAGGGTAGCCGCAGTGTTCCTGCCACGGGTGCTCCCCAGAGGATGCTACCCAGGGCAAAAACCCCACTCGAGGTGGCCAATTCCTGCTACAGACAGCTACAGCCAGACTGAAAGCCACTCCCAAAACACAACTGAGAAACTTGCTGTGCTAAAAATGGTCAGGCTTTACTTAATGCATCTTTGCTTTTCCAAGGAGCAAAGAGCTAGGGTTTTATTAGGATAAATTCCTTCCACAGGAAGGGCTTCACTTTTAATTACACCATTTTAAGGTTATAAATTGGTTTCTGGCCCTTATACATAATTCAATATAGATGTTCTCTGAGCTTAATGACAGTTTGAATTCCAGGCCAGAACAAGTAGTTTGTTTGCATGTTCAATGAACAAACCATTTCTTGCAGGTTTCAAAGAACTGTGCTCATGCATCATGGATAAAGGTCGCCTTTCTCCAAGCCGAAAGGTCAAACAATGAGGACCTGAAATTACACTTGGCCCTCTGAGGAGGAAGTGAGGGCCCCTAAAAACCAGAAATCAAACTGCTGATCTTCCTCTCTTGAAAACCTAATAGTTCTGAATTTTCCAGGCAAGCTAAAGCCTGAGTCGATAGCGTGATCACCACGCTTGCTTGGGTCAACACAAGCCCCAGAGAGCTGGCAAAGGAGGCACAGCTATCGGGGCAATGGTGCAAGGACTTGGAATTACACTTCCTGGGGCCATTCAAATCCATGCCGATGAGAAGCCACAGTCCAGGAGAGCTGGTCAGATCAGATGTAAGGACACATGTAAAATAAGCATCCACACCTCCCAACCTCTCTGCACCATCGATGTTTGCTCAACTACAGCAGATTAAAATTGCTGGCTGGAGACTTGAGAGAAATGAGCTGACGAGGACAATTCACAGCTGTAAGCATGGGCTCTCCTCACCTCTGAGCTCCTGGCCAGGCTCTGTGCAGGGCAGATGGCAGCAGAACAGCACACAAATGCCCACATCCCACATGTGCAGCTGTGCCACTGGGCAGGTGCTCCCCAAACAAGGCACCAGGCCACCCCCACTGTGCTGAACCAGCAGCCCAACTACAACCCAACTACAAAAACATGGCTTAAACCAACTCAGGTCTTCCAAAACCAAGGTCTTCAACCTTTTTGTATAAAGACCCTGACCACTGTTTATTTATTTAAGGTTGCTCCTCAGTGACCTGACCGAGTTGCAATGATTTCTGCTCACGAGCATCCACCAGCAGGCAGTGCATGGGGGAAGGGGGTTGTTCCCTAGAGAATATCCCTTTGCCAGCATGGGGCTGTCACGTTATCCACAGAGGGAGCCTTACAAGGGGCAGGCTGGGTTCTCCCTGTTGATAACACGTTTTACAAGTGCTCTACTAAGACTTACACATGTAACTTGTTTGTACTTAGGTGCACCTTCACAATCACTGCAATTCCGAGGCTTCCAAGGGACTGATGGCAAAAGCAGCAAAACTTTATGGTTTTCCCCTTAGCAAGGAAAAGCAGCACAGATTCACCTGAGGAAGCAGGCGAGAAGCAGGCAGTTCTATTTCCAACCACTGTCCCTCAAAATCACCCTGCCCTTTGGCACTGACTCCTACCAAGCCAGGTCTGAAAAGGACTCAGTGCTACAGCAAACCCGCACTGGCACTTCACCCCGTTGGTGCCGGGAGGCTGCGATGCTCCCGTCCTCACCTGCAACTTCCCATGCACAGCAGCACTGCAGCCAGGGAGCTATTTTTGACCTTTACATAACACAGGATTCAGAGCTCTTTCTCCCGGTGCCTGTGGCTCACCTTTCCTTGCTACCAAGAAGTATTTTTGCCACCTCTGCAAGCATCTGCTGCGGCACAGGCTCAACAAACATCACCCACCCCAGGACCCACCACATGTGTTTGAGTTTTATCCATTTCAAAGCACAAAGAGGAAATCCTGCAGAAGAGCAGGGAGCACCCTGGCAGGTCCAGTGCTGCACCAACGTTTTTTCTCTTTGCTTTTTTGCTGCATTTTTTGTATTGATGGTTAAAGCACACCCATGCAAGGAAATCAGGCCCAGGTTATTCAGCTTTTGGCCTCCGGCTCTTGCTATGGATCCTCTACTGGATTAAAGAGCTCTTTAATAGATGTTATTTTCTCTGCAGGAAGGTATCTGTACACTAACCACATCCTTTTAGGCACCTTTGTGGGAACCTGAAAACATCCTTGGCACAGGGCACAGATGGCAGGGGGAAGACCAGTGCTGGGGGCAAGAGGGGACTCCCACCCTATGCAAAAACACAGGTGGAAAATAAATTAGAAAAGAAAAAAAGTAAATCCAATCTCCTGATAGGCTTCCTCAACCTGTTTACTTTTTTTTTCTCTCTAAAGCAAGTATTTCCCAGTCGGCTGCACAATAAATTATTTGCCATGTCATTAATTATGCAATATTGACTTAATACATGGTAATTTATGTTGACGATAGCAATATTTTCCTGTGCTGAAGGTGCTGAATGCTGACTAGTCACCAAGAGAGATGCTGCTACCTAGGCTGAACAAAATGCTTCATAGCCATTAAAGACATCAGTAGTTTTGATGCCAACGTTGAGATGGAGGAAATGGCAGAAATGCCTAAAACATCCTGCTAAAATTTCTCTCCAATAAGGCATTTCAGAACCCAACTCTTTGTAGGAGCAACAGGGTTTCGCACTACTTGATCATCTGGGGTTAAAAGGGAGAAGGTGGAGGAAGGCAAGTGACAGTCGTACAGGAAACTCCATATTTCGCTATCAATAGTTAATCTACTGTGTCACATTTCTTAGGGAACTAAATGAAATGCAGTGAGCACCATGTAAATTCTGAGCTAGAGAGCAAAATGATTTTGTAGAGCAAATAGCTCTCTCATACTGGCTGTTTTATGCCCTATTGAACAACCAGCAGTTTATGAAAACAAAGTTTCATAAATATTGGAGGAGATTTCCTTCCCATACAGGAAAAACTGGATTTATGGGGGCACAAACAAGAGTGGGAAGAGCAAAGCCAGGGCTGAGGAGCAGGTCCCCAGCCAGTGCTGGCTGGGGTTTGTCTAGAGAGCAGCAAAAAGCGTGGGACACCAAGCAGGGATGCTCCTCCCAGAGCAGCATCAGTGCTTCGCTCCACACGGCCACAGCCAGAGAGGCTCAGGAGCAGGAGCAGCCCAGGGAGCCTAAGGAAACCCAGGGATCTGTGTGGTGAGCATCGGGGTCCACTCAAGCCTTGCTGCTGCTGGTTGAGGTCCCACCACCTCCGGCTGAGAGGGGCCAGAGCGCTCAACACATGAATGCAATTGCAATGGGGGAAAAAAGGGCAGCTTTTGGTGCTCTCCTGGTCAGTTCCTAGGAGAAGGGATGGAGGAAAACTGCTGTGATTGCCCCAGATGACTGTGAAAAGTAGAAAAGTAGAAGTGTTTTTTCTGAAAGACTGCAGGGAAAACAAAAATCCCCCAGCAAAGCACAGACAAGCTTATGGAGGCTTCTTGTCACCAGCCAAGGGTTCCTCCAGGAGATGAAAACATGCTGAGTCTTATATAGCATTAAGATTCAAACAGAAACAGCCTCGCCATTGAACCGCCCGGCCTTGCCGGGAACACACGGCTCTCTGCATTGTCAAGAGCCTTTACCCAGAGCTTCAAATGCTGACCCATCTCTTTAGACCTGCCTCTGTACGAGGTATCACCCCTGGTGTATCGCCTCGGGCCACGGCGTTAGCTGGGAGGACTTGACAGAGACACGAAAACCTATTACTTTCATCTCAAATCCAAACCTGTCACCTCCGTGACTCAACCTCACCTACCTACCTCTGAATTTACTTACAAAGCCAGGACTTCTGCCAGATGCTATCACAATTGGAAATTCTAAACACCTTAAGTAGGGCCAATTTATTTTTTGAAGTTTAATCACGGTGAATCTAAATTAACTTCTATCAAATAAGTCAGGAACAAACACTTAATACAGCAATCAAATATTTTCCTCTGTTGCCCTCTCTCACTCCTCGTCTCCGAAAGCAACTAAAGGCATCAGCACAACACAGAGGCACACACCAGCTTTGTTTATGGGATGCTCCCAGATACACAAAACAAGCAACTTTTTGCCTGGATTTTCCAAGGATAAGCAGAGTTTAAGAAAAACATACAATTAGCATGAAGCACGTTTCAGATAACCTATGGCCACGCAGGAAATCTAGACTGAAGAATTACTGAGCCCCTCTGAAAGCTGCTTCACTGCAGGAAAAACACAATCTGAGCATCACCAGGCCTGAGGAGAAGTGCTAACTCCCAAAGTATCAAGGCCCTGAAAGCAACCCAATAAAATCTAGGTTTTATGAAGTTTCCTTGCAAGAAGCCTCCATCAGTTACAGCCCTCACGGGAAGCAGCAGATGGCTAGCACCAAGGGCTGTGTTTTTGCCATCATGTGCTAATGCTGGCTATATTTTATAACTCTCTGGACAATACCACAGCACCCCAGCCCCAGCTCTGCAGGACGTAAGGCTGAGATTGAGTATGCCATCACTTCCAAGCTTCCCTTCGCCCCTCTGCTCGAGTTGCACCATAAAGCCCACCCCACAGCCCTTTCCCAGGCTCCATCAGCAGGGGATCGACGCTGCCTGCTGGATGCAGTCTGCTAGCACGTCTGGTGTGAGAGAGGGCAAGTGAAGGAGAAGGTTGTTGTCAGCAGCTGACTTTCCTGGGCTGACCCTTTGATAGCTTTTTTTATGTTTAAACGATGTGATAAAAATCAGCAATGAATTATGCAGCATCAATTGATAAGTCCAGCCTCAACTGTTCTTGAGAATCCCATTTTAAAGTTAAATTGGAGTTTGATCCTTTATATCAAAGCTTTAATAAACTAAGCAAGCCATGGGCTGTACTGGTCACTGACTCTCCCTCCAACAGGCTAGGGTGCCCTGTCCTTCCCCATCCCGAGAAGCCCAGGAGCTCTCACAGCAGAGCCTGCCCCTCCTGTGAAACAAAGGTCTTGCCCTTCCCTGTACTGCAAGCAGGTCACGTTTCTTCTACCTGGTTGGTAAACAGCAACCTAGCAGATAGCTCACCCTCACTGGCAGTGTAAAGGGAGAAATCCTCATCACCAGTCCTACCACACAGCTGCCCTACAAGCTGTCATCCAGAGAAGAGCAACAGTTTTTCCTTGGCCTTTGCTCAGTTCCCGACTTTTCCAAGACATCTTCACTGTGTCTGTAAGTTGGCAAGTCTTGCACCTCATTTTTATCTCAACTTAGCGGAGTTTAACCTAGGAAGCAAGTGGTTCTATCCCAAGACTGTTCTCCTACTCTGGGAGGGTGACAATGCTTAACCGACCCAAGGAACTGGCCATTCTCTCCAATGCAGATTCATCAGCAAGAAAAATGGCTGTGACCATTAACAGGACGAGTATTTTGATGGATGACCTATCACAACACTGCCTGCTGTAACATTTCATACAGCAGCCAGCTCCTCTCTTGCCAAGTGATGGAAGACCAAATCAGCAAAAGTGAGTTTTGTTGTTTGTCCATCTGTTTTCCCCACTCTGGGCAGCAATTCTAAAGATTCCAGCTGTGAATTCTTCAGTGGAGGCTCTGAATGGACATCATTCTGAAATGTTAACCACAGTTCACGTTGCCAGACCTCTGGGGCTTGCCCTGCGAGCACCTCCTGGAGATGCTGGTAAACATCCAGGAGCTCAGGTAGGATGGCTGAGCCTAGAGATAAAGTGAGCAGTACCAAGGCAACAGTAATGTTGCCTTCTGGTTTCACATAAGCATGTGCTACAACAGAGGGCGAGGCCTGAGCACCCCCACATACAGACAAGACAGTCTTTTCCCAAAAGAGCTGGCCTTAATGAAGCTGAGCCTCATTACAGCTTCTGTCCTTGCAGTACTGGGCAAGATACACAGTGAACCAGCATCCCATTGTGCATCCTGCTGCATGCACCGTGAAGGGACTCAAAGTTTGGGGGCCATGTGCACACCCAGAGCGGGGTGCAACAGTCAGATGGGGTGCAAGGGGTTAAGTGCAAGATCCCCACGAACCCAGCATCCAGCACAGGAGATGCTGAGCTCAAATATCATCTTCTAGAAGTTGAGCAGATCACTGTTGCAGGATCATTTTCCAGTCAAGAGTCTGGAAAAAAGGACACAGAATAGCACGAATCCCAATGTACAGAAAGGGGACACTCAACCTGGCCCCACCAGGGGGGTGGCTTTAATGAAGCCACTAAAGAGGGGAAAAGCAGCAAAGTGTACCTCTAACTAAAGCTTTTATAAACCTCTGAAAGGCTGCACGCTGTGAGCTGTGTCAGCTCACTCCACTCCATGTCCTGACTTCCTGTGCCTTGCCTGTGACGTGGCCAAACTGGACAATTTAATTAACTAAATTAAAATGCATTAAGCAATCCAGCAGGAAGGCAGGGCTGCCTATTTCAGTCCTTCTGAAGTACCAATTATTACAGCAGGGAGAAAGAAAACAACCATCATAACCCTGGTGACATTAAAAATAAAATCCAGGGATAAAAATAAGCATGGGCAATAGTGAAGCACGATGTGCAATGGTGGCCCAGTGAGAACTGGGAACAGGAACAGCTGCTGCAGAGAAAAACAGGCAGGGACAAGAGCAAAGCAGGCGAGCCTGCCCGCAGGGATGCTGTCACTCCAGGACAGTCCCAGAGCAGCAGTGGCAAAAGGCACGCTATACCCACCCACAGACTGCTGGACAGCCAAGTCACAAAGCTCCAAAATGAGCCAGATTCTCCTTAATTTGGAGTGAAACAGCTTCTAACCAGGAATGCAGCATGGCCTGGGAAAGGGATCGGTCTCCTTGTTAAGAAAATCCATCTCTACACCAACAGCATTTTTACAGAGGAAATGACAGGGTATGAGAGTGCCCACATCCCTTTTGGGGTACCTGAGCACCACCAGGTCTGCTCGTGTGACAGACGTGAACATAAAACACAACCTCGTCAATGGATGCTGCATGTAGGAGGAAACTCACTGTCCCCACAGCCAACAGCCTTCAAATGAAGGCCAATGCCTTGTACAAGCTATTTGTTCCTGTATCTAAGGCAGCCTTCAGTGCCTCTGCAGGCATGGGGATATTGTCTCCAAAGAAGAAAGTGTCTCCTCGAGCATGTTTGTGCAATTCCTTTGAGCTCCCAACAAATAAAAATTGAACTGCTCCCACGTTGACTCGCTCCCAATAAAACAAACAAAATAATCAAACAACAAAATATTTTCCCAGGAGGAGGTTTGGTTGGAAGCTGGCCCCTGGCATCGTCCACAGCGTGCTGTGCAAATGGTCCATGTGCTGTATGTCCCCCAAAACCTGCCAGGCCCAAAGCACAGGGCTGGGTGAGGGCCACCTCGATTCCACGGGACAATGCACAGTTTGAGCCAGTCATCACAGCCAGATTGCAGCATCCAGACGCTAGTAAGGTCTGATCCTGCAGTGATGGTCAGCTAGAGCCATCCTCAGCTGGGAGTGGGAAGAAGCACTAGGGGATAGCTTAGGAGGTCTCCCAAGGAGAGAATCTTCCAGTGGGACCCCTTCTGCAGCAGTCCTCCAAAGCCAACGCAATGCTATTTTCTCCTACTGAACCTCCCAAGTTTCAGCAGGGCCGTGGTAGGGCAGAAGGCTGCTCTGCTTTTATTAAACTCTGAGCTTCCCTGCCATGCCCAGAGATCCAGACACGCAGCATCCGTTATTAGAGCATTTATCTTCTGGTACAAGGTGTGTCATACACATACCCCCAAGAGCCACAGACAAGAGACACGAGCATGGGGTTGGAATAGCTTGCTGATATTTTATTTTTGCAAATAAAACCAGAGAAGGGATTGCAGGAGCAGGATGCCAAGCAGATAGCTGAAAGGACTGATCTGGATTGACAACTATGAGTTCCTGCAGCCGCAGGAGAGAGGTTAAGACAGAAAAATGTTCTCATAAAATATCAGTTTATCATAGCCACCTACACCAGTCCTCCCGCATCTTTTCACAAGAATAACAATAAATGGTTTCTCCATTATTTCCCAACCTGCACAGTGCAAGCACCACCACCAAGATCAAAAAGTTCTTGCAACAGATCGCAAGCCTGATTCTTCTTCAGTGTCCTGAGGACTTCTGAAGGCACCTGCAGAGCCATTATCAGTGCCTGCTTCCATCAATGAGCCTTTCTTATGCTAAAGCCTCATATTGACATTTACTTATTTATAGCAACTGCACTGCACCATTCATTTAAACACATCAGCATTTGTGAATAACAGATAAAATGGACTTTGAAGCATCAGCCTTAGAACACACTAGTCAGAAACAGGAGACAAAGCTCTCTAAAGGTGAAGCTGTACTTGGTTATTGTCCCTCAGGTCCCTGTAACATGACCTGTACCTGCAGAGGACACATCTCTGTTGCCCAAGTCTCCCTCTTTCCAGCCAACCTGAACAGCACCAGAGGGGTACAAGGACTCCAGGATTTCTTGGCTTCACACAACTCACCTTTAAATGACAACTGCTCTTCATTATTTTGTTTGATTTAGTACATTCCAGGTACAAAACACAAATCTTTGCCATTATGTTCACTGTTGGCTGTCAACATTTCGATCATCATCATAATTCCAGTTAATCACCAGCTCTCTTTGAGACTTACCAGCAGAAAAAGAACAGTACTATTCACAACTCTACTCCAAAGAGCAAACCAGCTCAAGACAGAGAAGGAAAAGGGCTCTAATCCCCTCCAGCTGCAGCAAAGTTGTAACTGAGCAAGGGTAAACCAAAACCACTGAGGAAATCCAGGGACAATACAGAAGATCTGGCAACCCCGGTCTGAAACGCCTGTGCTTTTCATTTCAGATCACACATTGGTGAGGTCAATTTTTAATTAAGCAAAAGCCAAGGATGGAGCCCCAGGCCTGGATCTCTGAGTGGCAGAAGGGTGAGATCGATGCTGAAGAAACCGGGAGGCAGATGAGAGCATCCAAGAGCGTGGCCTTTTCAAAGCCCTCTGCAAACACAAGAACCCACGCAGGACCAAAACAGCCCAACTGAGGGCCTGCCTCACTCCAGCCTAAAGCAGCTGAACCAGGGTTAATTGGGATTTGAGTGAGTGTAAAGGAGAAGAAAATCAAGCCTCCAGGAATCAGCACTGACATTCACGTGGCTTTATGACACAACTCACAATATTTTATATTCTTATGGTTTCAGCTTTTGGCATCTGGGTTTCCAATTATAAAACATTTGGGTCTTTGTCATTCTGGAAGTGAATAATAAGAAAACAACAGAAATTTCAATGTGATCCAAGTGCATCCAAAAAGCTCAAGTTATAAATGAAATTGCTGCTGCTTCATTCTTGTGATTTCTACGTTCCAGTCAAACATATTTCATGGGGAGAACCTGCCATATGTGAGCTCAGGTCATGGTTGCTGCTACATGGAGCATCACACACACATTATTAGTCATGCAAATCGTGATGCAATTTGACCTTAAATCCTCAGTACTCAAATCTCTTTGAGAATAGTCCAAGAGCTCAATTAAGAGGCTGCATTTCAACTTGGCTGAGCCCATTAACGGGTGATCATCAGGCACCTCCCACATGTTCCTGCAGTCCCCACTCATGGGACTCCAGTGGGAACACCTCTCCCACACAGCTCTCCACACTGCAGTAAACACTCCAGCGTCCAGATGTGTATGAGCAGGTATTTCAACAGTATTATCAGGTACACCTTATTTTAGACATATTTTTCTCTATAGCATCTGGATCACAAAGAGTAGAGAAGCATATTCTACAGCAAAAAAACCTTGACCATCATCTTTTTAAAAAACTTTATCTGTTATTTTGCTCCTGAAAAAAATTCAGAAGCACAAGCAGGGAAAAAAAAACAGAGGCAACGTGTGTGAACCACTGGAGACTCTGTCATCTCTGGGTCCTCAGATGCCAGCCTTACCTACTGGCTGCCTGCATCACTGCATCTGGGCGAGCATCACTGATGCAACACATGAGGAACAGTTGATTAGGATAAATCTTTGCACTTATATCAGCATAATACCAATGTTTATAAACACTGCATTTCATCAGGCTGGTTTACTCTGTACCATGAGCTCAGCACCACCAGCTGCCTGCCTTAATTATGTCAAGAGCCCGTGCAGGCCAGGGAAGTGCTTCCTTCCCCTATCTCTTAGAACCCCTTTAAGACTGTCCTATTCTTGACTGTCACCTGGACACACAAACTAGGCGGGATGCTCATCTCAGTAGCAGGATGCCCGATACACTTTCACAAATAGCAATACCCTTCATTTAATTGGTCAATTATAAGGAGGAAAATACCTTTTTTCTTCCTGCAGCACCACAATATGTGATAAAATGCTATGTTTAAGAAGAAAGACTTCATTGGAAGCAGCATGTTACCTAAGAACATCTTTTTTGGCACAGAGACCATGGGTAAACACTCCCTTCCCACGGGGAGGACTTTCTACAGGAGATAACCTGCTTCAGTCTGCACTGGGATGAGCCAGCATGAGGGGCAGCAACACGATGCAGCAGCTCTGATGGTGTTACCTGGCACAGAAAGATACAAATCTCCCCTTTAAACATCTTCTGAACCCTCTCTTGCAAGTGAATTAACAGCCTGCAGGAAAGAACCTAGTTTGCTCAACAGTAAATGCACAATTTTGTGCTAATGCACAATTCTGGGTCCGCAGGAGAACCACACTCCCGTGGCCAGGCAACTGCTGCCGAAATCAATATTGCTTATCAATGAAGGGGAAAATACATCCAAGCCTTTGAAGACTTCTAAGCTCTTTTGTAATGAAGCTTCCTGCTCTAATCTTGTCTGCACACACAACAAAACCAGCCAGGCTTCTGTTTGCAATTCCTGCATTTTAAATAATTTACAAAGAAATCAAGAGAGCTCATCACAGCACACCGGGAATCCAGGGGATGTGATTTCACTGCAGTGCTCCTCCCTGGGACGCCTCTTGCTCTGGGTTCTGCAGGACAACCCAACCTCTCATCCCAGAAACAACCCAAGGCAAAGAACCACTCAGGTACCTGGAGGATGCCTGAACTCCACGTGTCCTCTGTTCTCCTACCATTTGGGGAAACACTGAGATTTTATACAGCAGACTGCTCTAGTAGAAGAGCAGTGCTAGAAAAAAATGAGACATTCATGAGACAGAGCAGAGGCAGAAGCAGTACTTGGTGCACCAAGTCAGGCTTTGCAGGGTTTTGCATCTTTCTGGGAGCACAAAGCCTGTGGAGATCTCCCTGGCCAAGGGGGTGCAGACCCTGTGCGGTGGGCAGGACCCCTGTGCCAAGCAGGCTGCATCCCCCTGGGGTACCCTGGTGCTGGCCTCCCACAAGCCATGACCGATGCAGCAGATGATGGCTGCCAGCAGCCCTGCTCCATCCTCAGCCCAGCCTGGGCAAGGAGCACCCAGCCAAGGACATGCCTTGGAAGAACCAAAAGAATGCAACGTTGGTGGATGGGTACACGTGTGGGTACATGTGCGGGAACAGGAGGGGAGACCAGGAAGCCCCCCAGGGAAACAGCCTGATGCCACAGTGAGAATGCATCTTCAGTACAATGTTTTTTCCCTTGTTCTCTTAGGCTTCAGCATTTCCACTCAACCATGTCCAGCCAAGCTGTTGTTACTGGCCATAGGACTGCTGCCCCCAGGGCTGAATTAGTGCTTCTTCTACAGCCAGCTCTGATCTTGCCTTAAGGGCTGCCACAGAGGGGGTGGAAGAAGGCTCCTTCCAGCAGCCACCCTCCTGGCATGGATGTGCAGTACTTCTATAATTCACTTTGAAGTTCCCAGCCTCTGGGCACAAAGCAGCAACCAACATACAGTCAATCTCTGCAAACTCCCAGTCAACAAACAGTGTTTCTCAGCACTGGGGTCTTCCCTGGTGGGTTTGTAAACATCAGAACTGCTTTGCCCATGTCAAGGAACAGCTTTTTTGGAGGTGAGAAGGTAGCCACCCCTTTCCCTGGGTCAGATGCCTATACAGCCAGTTGTTCAGCATCCTACAGGGGCTGCTGGAAGTGATAGGATGCCTGGCACACATCTGCTGCAGCTTCATCTCTTGCACCTTTATGTTTTGCTTTCCCATGACGTGCTCACTGCCAGCAGCTATTTTTCTTCTTCCAGTTTTAATTTTAAAACACAGGAAAAAGAGAGCTTGCTTTTCTGATAAAATTTGGGAAGCCTGAGAAGCAACTTGGCTTAAAGGACCTGTTTTTCAAATGATGAACTGGGGGAAATTGTTCCCACTAGAGCAGTTCACTTGGCTTGGAAGCAACTCTCTGGTTTCTTTTTCCCCAGAAACCTCCCCGAGTGATTATGTTCACCAGCCACAAGGCAGAAACCCAGCCAAAAATACAGAGCTACCTCTGCAGGGGCTCAGCTACCTGCAACCTCTCCTCCCCTGCCCCCCCCCAAGTGCTCCCAGTTCTCAGCCCACCCAGAGAATTGAATGCAGCCAAGAGGCATCACTGCTCAGCACTGGGCTACAGTCCAGCTCTCACGAAGGACCACAACTTGTTCCTCCCCAAACAGCTTGTGTAGCTCACTCCAACCCATAGACTGGACCAAGTTCCTAATGTCCCTCATGCATTTCTGGGATCCTGGAGAGGATGAAGAGTTGAGGGTGCTACAACAGGGCTCCTGGAGCAGACCTGAGCAGCTGGGTGAAACAGTTGAGCATCCCACACACAAGGCACGAGCCAGCCCGTGGCAGAGCCTCCGCCAACAGAGGGGCGAGCAACCCCCCAGAGAAAGCTGCTAACTAATGCTCTGCAGCCCATTTGCGTAAATCTAGCACATTTTCTCCTCCCCTGAGAGCTGCAGTACTTCTTGGCCCCAGCCTTTTAATCTGATACTCACATTTAAACGCTCTGCTAATTAAACAATCCATTGCAAAGCCTCGCAGCCCCTCGCCAGAGCAGGGCAGCGCTATGGAGCGATACCAGCAGCCTGCCGGTGCTAATAGCTTTGGGAATAAGGTGGCATTAGCCCTGGAGAACACCAAACCCCCACAGCTTGGGGATTATGTTACATTTCAACTTGTCATCCATCAAAACCCAGAAACCAATCTCAGCCGGTGGAAGAAAAATCAATAGCTTTCTCTTTCGGCACCAGGGGATGTATTTTGTCTCCTCTCCCAGGGTCTTAATCAAGGGACATGATCACAGACAACGTATCAGTGATGGTTTTGCAGCAGCTAAGGACATCTGGCACATCACAGTGGGTTTTAGCTATGGGCCACTTCTCTGGGTCAAACTTCATTCCTGCTAAGAGGCTGAGGTTCACTGGAAGCGTTAGATGGACCAACGCAGGTCAAGCCATGCAGGGCAGTGCCAGAAGGACAACACCACACACTCCAGGAGCTGAGCTGGAGATAGCACTAGTGAAAATTTGGGTTCTGATTGAATGGTAGCCCAGCAGCACGACTCTGCAAGGAGGTCACCTCGCCTTGCATGAATGCAGCTGTGTGCCTGCAATGTCTGTGAGATGAGCTGCAGGAGCTACAGCACCAAGAACACCGGGAGGGGAGGCTGGAGACTCAGAGTACTTCTTGGCAGGAAGAAAGCACTCATAACCTATCACTGAACACCCTGCCGAGGCTAATTGCTACATTAGGCATCTGAACAAACAACACTAATCACCACATTAAACAACTACAATTAATGCTGCACTGACAACTGAAGTGCCACACTGCACGCAATGCCTCCATTTTCGGTGCTCTGCACAGCCACCCCTGCACCAGGTCAGCTGCAGGGTCTGAACCTGGTCCCACCAGCTCCAGACACTCCTACAACCCAAACCCATCATGGGACCACTTCCTGTGACTGTCCATGAACAGAGCAGCAGCAGTGACTCACCCTCCTTCTTCTGGCATGTCCTTTGCAGAACACCCCTAAAGCGGGCACAGATGTGTTGCTGAGTAGCATTTTGCTCTTAAAACCTTATGCATTTTGGTCCCCTCTTCCAGAGCAGGTAGGGAATACTCTTGGGATGGGAAAGGTGTTTTAGCACCGTGATAGTTTCTGAGCTCCTGGAGGAAGTGCAGTGACAAGGGACAGGGACACAACAGCACCTTCCTGACACTGCCTGCAGAGCCCAATCCTGCTCCCACGTCATGCGGTGCCCGAGGCAGCTCACGGACAGCCCCATAACTCTGCCAGGACCAGCCAGCACAGCAGAGCCTGCCATCAACCAGGAGAGCTGGGCTGTTTTTAGAGGCTCTGGCTCAGCAATGAATTTAATTTCATTTATTTACAAAAACATTATTTTTGCAGCGAGTCTGTGTTAAAAGCATAAATAAAACATTTTTTGCTGCACTAGATTTTCACACGAGGAATCAATAGGGTGTTGATTTAGTAATAATGAGAAGAGAGCCCTGTTTATTACCTGTCAGAAGGGAAAAAAAGTGCACCAAAGGGTCTCATTAGCCCTTGGCACCTCCAAGCAGCCACTTCATACCGGCAAGGCCCCCGGCATTGGGACCAGCTCACAGTAACCTGGGAGAACACCCCAAGTCAAGCAGGCAGACACACATCTTGCTTTTGCACTTCTTCCCTTTAACTTTTCCCTGTACCTTCCCTAGTTTGGGGTCTCTAGCCCCTTCCTACCATGGTTCCCATGTGCTAGGACTGAGGGGGTTCACATTAAAAGCAGCACCTATGTCTGAAGCATCTTTGCTCTGCAGCAGGACCTGCAGCCAGGGATGGTGGGGGACAGCCCAGCCACCCCAAGCCCGACAGCCTGGGCACACTGCCCTCTCCCTGCACCTCCACAGCATTTCCAAAACTGAAAACCATGCTGCCAACTAGCAAAGGGCCAGGGGCACTGGACAGCCAGACTGCAGAGCTGCTAACTCCTGCCTTTTTCTGCCCCCCTCAAAAAACATCCTGAGTTGACGGATGCTGAACCCAACAGAGAAATAAGGCAGTAGCTTTCCCTGAACAGATGATGGGGACCACGGGGCACTGTTAGGACAAGGGGTCACTGAACCCCCCAGGCACTCATCTCCTCCCTCACATTGCAAATATGCTGGATGGAGGCAGGAAGGCAGCAGAAGTGGAAAAATCATGCCTGTGCATCTCACTGCTAATTAGACCTGAAACACAGCTCTGCCTCGCTGCGGCCCTGGCAGACGTCAGCCAGCATGGCCTGGGCACAGGGGAGCACGGGGTGATGGAGGCACCATCTCATTAACGCAGACCAAGTCCGAGCCCTGCTGCATCTTCCTCCCCAGGTGGCAGCTTTTGGTTCCCACTGGGTCCTTGTTACAAGGATGTGATGTAAAACCATGGAAGTACAGACTCGACTGCTAATTTGTTCATCCATATGTTTCCAGGTGAGGATGATGAGGGTCACCCCAAGCCTGGAATGGCACTGAGCCCCAGCTCAGGGCTGTCCCCTCTGCAGCCAACAGAGAAGGAGCCCTTGGGAGAAGAAAACCTCCCAGACCTCTCCACAACATCCAGAGTAATCTGTAAATCAAGTCTGCTCACGTAGTCATCATCAGGTACACGGGACTTCCAGTTAATTAGTTTCTAATGTTATTAATTACCTGTCTTGCAAGCATTTTATATCAGACACGCAATGTTTAATTTCATACATAAGAACCCAGAGCACTCAACTTCCAATATTAATCAGAAGGACTGTTTTTAATGCCCATCTCATTTTCACAGCACAATTCTAGCACTTACATGCAAAAAGCTCTGCTACATCCCATCATCTGGCACTCAGTTATCATCAAGAAGCACGAGAACCACATGCTGTTGCTTAATTAAGTCCCTGTAGCACAGGGGTCTTTGGGGGGGTGGTTTTGCTCTCTGCAGCACCATTCTGGCAGTGCCCTGAGCCCCTCTGCAGAGCCCAGCCCTCGGGACTCACCAGGCAGCTTCTTTATTTTCCTCAGATGTGTGGATTGTGGTTTGCACTCGCTGCCTGCCCCAGAATGGGCTGCTTCACAGTTTATTTTGGGAGGCTGAATATTGCACCTGGAGTGCCTTTCACAAAATGCTTACACTCCCTTTTGTCCAGGAGCTGTGTGCTGTTTCCTCCATCGATCGCGCGCCCCAAGCCTGATGGGAGGCAGGGAAAAAAGGAAGGGTGTGGGAAAACAGCATGTTTTAACACAGACTGCAAAATAAAAGGGTGCATCACTCCATGGTGCATTTGCACAGAGAAAATGCCCAGCCTTATTTGTGTATAGTGATAATGACCACAGCCATTAATGCTCTGAGTCACACGCACTGCACTCAGCATCACGGAGGAGCTGCATTCCTTGTAGAGCAGTCCCTGTGGACCAAAGGAGACATCACCAAGCCTGCACCCCGAGCTGGCACAGCTGAGCAGCCCATGTTCCACTTGGGGCTGACCAGCAACACCCAGTGGGGTCCAGCCCCTGCGGCACTGCACCCACACTCCCCAGGAGTGAAGTGGTTCCCCTGTGCTGGATGCTAACTTCAGGCCAGCTGGGGTTTATCATTCCCAAGTTGCCATGGAAAACCCTCACGGTACAGGAGCCAAGGGCTCTCAGCTGCTTAAACCAGCTCCACAACTGGGTGAAGTAGGAGAGAGCATCGGCACACCTCTGAGGATGAGGTGCTGTAGAAACTCTGTTTCTATGGCAACACCATATCACAAAGCTATCTGGATGCTCATTTGGGTTTTCTAATTCTTCTAAACCTGCTCAATCCATAATTCCTGTTTATTCCAAGATCATCCATGTGATCCATGCAACCCTTGCAAACTGTGCAGCAGACACTTGCTTTGAAAGAGCTCTACTTGCTCACCCCACCAAAGAAGAGCCCTTCTCTCCAGGGCCATGGTATCTGCGGGTGGAAGTGCAAGTTGTGCTCTGTATCTCCGCTAAGGGAGTCAAGAAACTGAAAGCATTCTACCATGCTCTCTGAAACTCCCATTGTGGCACGTGGAACAATTCAAGCCTTAAAATAGACTGAGAACAAAAGGCTAAGATCGTTAACAAAAAAAAAACAGACAGTGAAAAGGTTCACAAGCATAAAATCAAGAGAACAGAAGAAAAATGCTCGCCAAATCAACACTGCCGCATTTAGACAATTACCAGACAACAGAGCACAGCCATCTGCTAGAACACGGGTCCTGTGAATCAACAGGGCAAATGCAGCATTGCTTATGCAAGAGAGAAGTCTTTGTTTCAAGAAAAATGTGTGCACTGTCACTGAAGTGCCACCTCTTACACCATATCACCCCCAGAGGCACAATCTCCTGAACATGGGCTTCCTTATGAACTCAACCACCTCGAGGAGGAGGAGGAGGTCCTTCCCCATCACAACAACCAGGGAAGGGGCTGCACGCACTGAAGTCACCAAAAGAGTAACTAAAATGAAGTTCCTGCTCTCCAAGGCAGAGAGTCCCTTCCCCAGCCCCTCTTCTGCCACATTCGCCCTTGCAAAGAACCCAGATTGAAAGAGCAGCCTCCAGGGTCCATTCACAGGCATCCTGCTCAGTCCTCAGCACCTTGGGTGATGGCAGCAATGAGGTCAGCTAGGAGCAACTACAGCTCTGAAATAGCAACCTGCTTTTATCAAATAGTAAAGGAAAACCCCATAATTTTCCCCCTTACAGCATTGTAAGGTTATGGTGGAACCTGATGATGCAGGCAGGGATGCCAGCAGGTATGAAAGAAGTACCCACCACCTGTGGGCATCACCAAGATCTCTAGCTTTGCCATAAAATCCAACATTATTTGGAATAAAAATACGTGGTTTCAGACCTTGTATGTAACTTATCCTTCTTGGTCTAGGTCATGATCTGTTTGTACTTTCCTCTGAAGCACCATGGATCTGATCCCATTAAGCAATTCTGTTTGCTGCTGGGTGAGCCTGGGAACTGTCACATTTACACCTTGAAAAGGGATACAAAACAAGTGAAAGATCCAAATGTTAAACTACAGACCACTTTGGAAAAGCCACAGTGTTATGCTGGCTACTCCACAGAGAGGAATCAAGACCACTTGGCTGGTTTACGTAGGGTACAGAAGTCTCCATCCGCAGCACTTGTTGTTTGCAGGAAGACCCATGCCGGCAGCATCATCTGTGACTTTGAGCTCGTAAGCTAAGTCACGCTGGGCACAGTGCTTCTGGCTGCAGAAGCCATTCTCCACTTCCCCCATTGTGCAATGCCAATGACAACAAATTGCTGCTGTGTAGTACACCACAGAAACAGCCCGGCTGCAGTTGCAGAGGTTAAAGTTAAATCTAATGTAACATACACTTAAATATGCACATGCAGGAAAAAAAAATCAGTGTGGCATTTTAGGTGTGAGTATTACTGAGTCTAGATGTCTGCTACCAGTTTAAGGTATTAGTTTAAGAACAGCTATAAAAACGACCTCTGCAAACAAACTGCCCAGCACTAATAATCTTGCCAAGAGTGAAAAATTTATAGCGTACTATAATTACATTCCCAAAGTTAGAGGAATCACCATGTGAAGCGAGAGCTCAGGAGATGCCACAGAAATGTGTCACCACAGGAGCACACTTCTGCTGGAGCAGAGAATGATGGAAACATGTTTGCTTATTTTTAGCCTCTAGAGGTCACAGCCTCACAGTTAAATCCCCGAAGTCAGACAAGCAGTCTCTATTTTTGCTGCGATACATCATTTATAAGACATTGCAATCTTTTAGACAGCCCAATTTAAGGTCTCAATTTTGGGGACATCAAAAGCAGCTTTGTCTGGTCTTTACAGCTCTATATAACCCCTGGGCTGAGCACGGGAAGGGTGTTTGCAGAAATGCTTCAGCTTGTGCAATTTGCACGGGTCCCATTGGTGACCTGTGGTGCTGAGACGACAGACGCGAGTAGGACCGCCGAGGCATGAAATTGCTTTAAAATGATGAAGTGAAGATCTGTTTTTCTTTGAGATCAAACCACATCTGAGAACACTGACAGCAGTCTACTTAATTCCCCTGAAATCTGATCCATACCATTGCTTTCTCATCCCCTTATTTTTCTGTTCAGAAACCAACAGCAACCTACACTATACTATTACCTGTGAGTTTTTTACCTGACCAAATGTCACCAGGCAGTTTGGCAGTAAGTTCTTGAAATGGAGAGGAAGAAATGTCTCCCTCACAATTCCTCCAGCCTGTGAAAGATGAAGCACAGTGACCTACGCTCTGCTGCTCTGGAGATGCTCCCAAAGCTGCTGTAACACAGGGCCACCCAGCAGCAGCACAGCCAACCAAGCAGAGCAGTGTTTCTGGCAGTGATAGACACCTCAACCCAGCCACACCTGACCGTCTGTGTGGCAAACATTGGAGCTGTTTTAACATTGCATGAAATGGCCAAAGGCTACATGTCCTCTGGGGAGTGAGGAGGAAGAGGAGGATGCTTTGGTGTGATGGATGCTGGGCTCTGCTGGCACCAGATGCTTTACTCAAGACACTTGGGTGCCAGATCCACGGTGCCTGCCCAGCTAGACTTTGCATTATCAGAACATACACCATAAAAGCATGCTCCAAGACCATAAAAGGGCCTTCTTCCAAACAAGCCCTCTCTTTTCACACTGCTCCTTGTTTATAAATAGTTCAAACTCATTAATAACTTAAAAGCAGGTGATGCTTGATGCAGTTCAATTACAGCTGCAGCATTTAGTGTATTACCACTCTTTAGCATGCCTCCACCATGTATTATCTTGTAACAGGATAACCAGCAGCCCCATAGGGAGCAAAACCTTGACTTCCAAGCATGCAAACTGGTTTTTGTCTAAACCAGAAGTTTTAACATGGAAGCACTGTTGCAGGTTCTCTGTCTGGACACAGAATAGCTCTGTCAGAAAAGCAGAAGCCCAGATAAAAGCTCTGTGTACAAAATGAGGTCCCTATTTTGCTATTACACTGGTTAAGCAGTCAACCTATTCCTCTCCCTCCCTTCTCCCTCAGTGACTGCCTGCCCCCATTGAAAGCCATTGATAGAAAAGCCAAACTTCAAATAAAATAACACATTAAAGGACCTGTCTGAGCCCATGTACCCATGTCCTGCTATATCCAAATTTCTCTGGGGCCATGAACAAACTCAGGTCCTAACAGAGCACAGCAGCAGCACCTGCATAAATTTCAACAAGGCATCTTTATTTAAAGGCCACTTTTCCTGAAATTCTTTTCCCCACCCACACTCCTACAGTAGGCAGAGCTCATTCAGGCAAGACAATCCTAAGAACCCAGACAACTCCAATACCTGGGAAGAGCAGCCAAGAGAACATCCTGAAGGTATAAAAATCAGTCCCCTCCTGCCCTCTCCAAGCATTACATTTTATTGTTTGGCTGTTAAAAAACCCCAAACCAACACAACACCAAGGTTGTTGTGAAAAATTGCAGCCTACCCCAGCCTGTGTCCTACCCACAGACAGCACAGAGGCACCGGCTTCAACTGGGGAAATTATTAATACCAGAGGATGGATTCTGGATCCTTTTAAGGCAGATGAATTTGAAGGCTGACAAAGCACAAATGGCATCCTCTTAACAACATCCCCGATGGCATCCACTTCAAACTGCTTTAATGAAGTGTGCAAATGTAGGTAAAGGAAAGCTGGCGGGTTTGTCTCCAGACAGACCTGATTTCCAAAGTTCAGCTCGGCACTTTTAAGTGCAGACAGAGGTGTGTTTCCTACTGAAATCAGTTTTGGTTAGGTGCTCACTGCGACTGCTCCAGGAGTCAATGTACATATTCCCACACTGAAGACGAGACCCTGCTCCTCTTGGGTTGCAGAGCCTGGGGTCATGTCTTCTGCTGCTTGTTTTTATTACTCCAAGGCTGTGAGGAGGGGCTGGAGGAGGAATATCCATCACCACCACTACTGATTGCCTCTTTTTTCCCAGCTCTCAAACAATTTCTCAACTTCAAACAAACCCAAACTAGACAATATTCTCTCTGCACCTGTTACCTAAGCTGACAAAGATAATTAAAGCAACTGGATCTCCAGTACAAGAGGAACAGAACACACTCTACTTCCATTGTCTCTATAACCATGGAGATGCAAAACATCTCCATGATATTAGCATGGAGACACTGAACTTGCTGGTCCCTGTGTCTGCCCCCAGGGAACACCACTTGGAAACGGGACCTTGAACAACTCTCTTTGCACCTGATGGTGCAGCCACTTTTTCCCCTCAGCTTGCAGTCCACCCATCCAGTCTGTATCTCCCCAGTTTGGCTACAAAAGACTACAGTCCAGTTGGTATCAAGATGGTCCAAATCCCCATGAAGAGCCCTGACTGCAACTAGGAGTCTTCCTGGTATTAGAGCAAGTTTCTTCCACCTCCTCTTCAGCCTCTGCCTACTCCTGGCATCCCCTTGCTGGCCCATCTTCTGATCCTGACCCACCAGCTCTCAGCAAACATTTACAAAACCATAAATGCCAGCATAATCCATGACTGAAAATAACAGATCCCTATGTCTGCACAAGACATTCACATTTATACGATTACAGAAACATATTCATCTATTTTCCCACCAAATCACTGTTTAACTGAAAAGCAGAAACACACACACACAGGCAGAGTATCATAAAATGGGCACAGCAAAGCTGCACACTCTTTGCTTAAATCAATTTGAAGGACTGCATTCAGCTCAAGCCTGTCAATGCCTACCTGGGCTGGGGGCTTGCTTCTTTGGGGGTTGGTGGTGGGTGTTCTGTTGATATTTTCCAGAAAATACACATTAAAACCTCTATTAATAGCCACATATAGAAATTACCAATAGCTATGAGGTGTTTCTTTATTTAAATATGTAACTTGATACAAATAACTCTTAAAAACATGAATCATCTGCCTGCTATCATTTTGAGCCTGATTGCTGTTATTTCTGAACACTCAGGTGAATCAGTGTTCATATGTGTACTTAAGGGGAAATCTGGAAGAAGCACATCAGGAGAGACTTTTGGGAGCACCATAACTGCAGATTCATCAAATTGTGCCTCAACACCAACCACATCACTCTGCTAAAAATTCCTCAATTGTACATCTCCGTTCATTTGGCAAGAGGATGCTATTGTTAGGAAAATGCACTAATTAGGATTCCTGTGCTAGTTTCAGGCGGAGTTTCTCTTCAAAATCTGCCTCTAGCAAATGCTGAATCCATTGCTTTTGTTTAACTAAAACAGGCTTATTTTCTTTTCCTTTGGTATATTTTACAGCTCATATCTGAGAAAGAATTTCAGTTTAGAGATGAGAGAGCTCTTGCCAAGAATACACTCCTGTAACATTGCAATTTGATGGTTTGTTTTTCTATTTTTTTCCCCACTTGGATGTTTATTTGCAAATGATTAACCATGCTATATACTCACACAACGCAACTTAGTGGTTATCACCTATTCTTTGTCTGCAAGGGCTTAGCTACCATGAGCCAGCCTGCATATTTAATGTATTTTAAACCAGTTGTATTTGCTGCATTATTGCTGCGGAGTTTTGGACAACATCCAAGCATACTAAGTTTAGCTACAAAACTGGCTCTTTTAAAATAATTTCCTTGTTAAGAACCTGACTGCAGAGCCTCCGGCCGCTGCTTGGTACCGCAAAGCAATAAGCTGGGTGCTGCCAGTGCTGGGAGAAGGCAGCAACTCATGGGCACTTGTGGCATTTCCCCCCATGGGTGGCGTGGGACATCATGGCCACTGTATCTGAGGGGAAAAGCCCTGCTGCCTGCTCCCTGTCCCTGCTCTTTGATGAGCAGTCAGTGTGGATCACACCACTGCCTGCACGTCTCCGATGCAGTGATTTACTGCTGGGCAACCCAAGTGAACCAAAATCTGCCTCCCCTGTGGTTGGAAAGTCATTTCAGTTGTGTAACCAATGGTAAAGGGGAGGAAAAGCTCCCTGCAAGCACTTCCCTGTCCCTCCCTGCATACCGGCACGCTGGCTGGAACAAGTGTGTGCAGGGGAGACAGCACGCTGGCAGACAGCCTCCTCCTCCTCTCGGCTCTCAGTGGAGGTGAACACCACACAAGAAGCCTCTCAGGGCTGGGATGCTGGGGGCCATCCATCCCTCTGGAGCATCCCCAGGGCTTCCTGCAAGCAGACGGTGGCAGGTCAGTGGAAGGCCACCTGACAGCTCCAGCAGATGCTCACTTTTCTGAAAAGCCATAAACCAGTCCTACCCAGAGGATAAGCGTGAACTGACCTGACGCTTCCCTTCAGCAGCCCTCTTTGATAGCCCTCCATACATTGCAGAGACACTGAAGGAAGCATGTTCAATAAATCAAACGAATCTAGGCTTCTCCCCAAGACTTAACTGGATTCAAAGGAACAAAAAATTTATATAGTAGTATATAGCTGCATTACAAAAAATACAGATTTTCCATAGTAAATTACACAGTATTATCTTTATTATTATTTCTTTTATGGTTACTGATTTAAATTAGTGATATTGCAGAAATACCCCCCTGCCACCCTTTGTCAAACATGACTGGCAAAAATGGAAAAGCTTTCAAGACTTTTTAAAGGCTTAGGGTCACCTGCAAAGACCTTAGTAGCTTGACACTACCCCAGCAAAGCTGTAACACCACCCCAGATGAGATGGTCTCCACATCTCAGAATCCTACATTCAGTTCTTTGCCCTCAGAAAAAACCCACGGCACAGCCTCTGCGTAGAAGCAGGTTTCTTTCACTGACTTAAAAACAGCTTTTATGAACGCAGTTATAACTACATTTAACTTTTATACATATCCTGTACAAGGAAAACTGAACATTATACTAATCCCAATTAGATATGAGCAAGAATAGTCTATCTATCTCTTTATAACTATTATGAGAATGTATTCAATTTGCTACTTTCATCTAACAGTAATTACAACTGTTTATCAGTTCTAAAGCACATCCTTTAGGAAGCCATGAGTCATATTTCATGCTAATCACTGTTTATTTGGTATTCTCTTCTGAAAATAAAGGGATCAGTTCACAAACCCTTAAACAGAAATGATAAGAAAAAAAATAAATCAAACGAAGCGGCGCATCAGAGAGATTAAAAAACTAAGATCTCCCATATGCTAAATAGTTTTACAGAGCACCCATTGTAAAAATCCATCCCTAGGACAAATGCTGACTGCAAGTAAGACTGTTCAAGGCTTTGCTTTGAAGCCACTTAGAAAAAATTATCAGCCTAGTGATATTACAAAAAAAATATCTCCCTTCAGGGAGATTTAAGCTAAGTTTTAGAAGAGGAAAGATTCCAGCGAAGAGAGATGAGATAGCCATGAACAGATCACTAATGAATGCACTGTATCTCCTGGGCTACAAAACAAGCCTGTCTGCTCCTGTCTGGCAAAGTTTGGGCGTAATGATTGTGCTCACACAGCAGAGAAAACCCCTCCTGCTTCCGATGTCCTGGGGCACAGCAGGTTGATACAACTCCTTTACTTCCAGCACGTCTCCTGCTTTCCCTGCCTCTCTGAGAGCAAGTTTATTTTACAATGTCCATCATGTCAGAAACTTCTCCATGTCAGGCACTTCTCTTTTGTAGCTTAAATCTACAGACATGAAAATATTACAGAATCCAAGTAAGATAAATATATATTATCACCTATGATTAGTATGGACAGAAAGGGCCCCTAGAGGTTGAACATCTCAAGGAACGACATGGTGGTCATCTCTTACCACCCACCATCTGCACATGCAACTAAGGGAACTGATAGCCAGTGGATCAGCAGTGGGTGGCAGCCCCTGAAACAGCTCCATGCAGCACTCTGCACATGCAAAACAGGCCAAAGTTGAGCTCCATCTATTTGTATTGGCTAATCTAAAACTAATGGGAAGCAAATTCCAGCTTAATCCAATTATTTGTGCTAAATTAAAATCCCTCACTAATCCTTCATCAATGCCTGGTTATTTTACGGAGGAGAGAAGCCGGGGGGTTTCTGTAACTGATGGGAAGCTGCAGAAGGCACTGCAAGCACGGGATGTGCTGCACGCCACGCACAAAAGCCCACGAGCCAGCGAGGAATCTGGGCTCCATCACAGACCTGGGGCTGGACACCGGCAGGAGGTCCCCACCACGGAGCAGCCAGCCCCCCCCTGCAGACTGCACAACTGGTCACGCCAGGGAAAAACAAGGAAAGGGGAAACCATGCTGCCCTTCAGGCTTCCATATGCTATTTGGAGACATGTGGTCAGTCTGGCACGCACAGGGCACAAATGCCTTGAATAAATAATTGTGGCTGCATTGTAAATTCACAAGGAATTTCAGCACACAACAGACAAATAAAATCTGTTCTTGTCCCTCCTCAAGACAGATCTGATGCAACAGGGAACCGTATGTCCAGACAGGGATGTGAAACTCCATCCTTGGGGTCCCAGCATGCTGCTCATCCCCTTCTTCCTTAGGCCATTTGTCCCCAGCTCCCCCTGACCGCCTGCACACCCAGCCCAGGACGACCTGGCAGGGGAGCAGGAGCATTTCCACAACCACTGCCCATAGTGCACTTGCTGTCCAGACACAGAGACATCAGTCTCAGTGCTGCCATCTCAACAGGCTTCACAAGACTCCCATTCACACCAACACAACCCTCCCAAGGGCCACCACCCACGTCTTTTCCAAAGCACCAAAATAAAGTCATTCATTAGAACATTTGACAGCATTTTCCCCTCAGAGGAAGATGCAGGGAAGCTTCTTCTGAAAGCAGCATTATTCAGTGCTCAAGTTGCTATTTATTTGTTAGCTGATGAAAAAAGGAGACGTATAAAAGCCCTCCTGAGCAAATGGTGAGTTTATTCTGAATGCAGGCAATGGCAGGGCAAAGCCAAGAGGTGCTTCTCAGGTAATGGTGATGCAAAAACCCTACTTTCTGTGGGAAATCTGCTCCAGGACCCAGCAGACTCCCTCGCTGTATTGCAGAAACCTCATAGTCCACAAGTGCTTCCCTCAACCACCCATACTGATATTGTCCAAGGCCAGCAAAACAACGCACACCATGGGAACAACTCCAGAAACGCAGTGGCCAACAGCATTTTTGCTGGAATAAGGCAAAGATCAAGCTTTCTTATATTACGCCTTTCTAAAAAGGGGGAGGAAAAAAAAATCCTTCAGCTACCACTAAAAATTACAATTAGTTATATTTACAATATGTATCAAAAAAAGGGCTCTTCCACTTTAGGAGACATCAGCAAGGATGTGACCTTTAATGCCGTGAGTAGGAGCAGGGGTGGGTTTAATGTCAAAAGACCACCTCCCATGGAAAGAAGCAATTACAGCAAAAACACAATCTCATGGGAACTTTTATGCAAGGAAACGTTTCAAAATATAAACCAACAAGTGCTGCTGTTAACTAAAAGCATTACAAAATATGTGGAGGTTTTTGTTCTGATCAGCATAGATGTTTCTGGAATTAAGAAATAGTTTTTCAGTTAATACACAAACCAACAGCCAAAATCAGCCTGTAGTAAGAGTGACTCATAAAACAGTTATTAATCAAACTAGGGAAAAAAAGAAATCCTTGTCTTCTAGTTGTCAGTAAAGAGAGGTTTTGATAGGTCATGGGGTAAAACCTGAAAGTTAAAATGAGATCTCAAAAACACACCAAAGCAGAACCATCAGAAGAAATCATCCCTCTCTGAAAAAACACTTCTTGCTGGCTCACAGACACCAGAAGTCAAGGCACTGGCTCCAATGGCTCATCTCTCCCCTCCATGTATCGCAGGGTAGAAATCAAATATTTGGGACATTCATAATTCAAGCTTCTTAAACCTCAAAATTAAATTAAGTTTTCTTAATAAGCTACACATCATGTACTTCTTCTAAAAGGCTTCTTTTTTGAAAGATTTAATAAACCTTAAATAAATAAATAAAACATTGTACATCAAGAAGTCATAAAGTTCAAATAAGATAACCTTGAATTTAGTTTCCTGGACATGGTAATGAAGCTCCAGAGTATTGGAAATTCCTGCTGCTGTGGAGAAAAATAAATTGGGCAGACGCGGTGAGTGCTACCCCTTAGTACAAATGAATGTAAACAAGATGCAAGAACACAAAGCCAGCATATGCAGCCAGCTATAATTTTCTGTGATTAGAGACTAAAATGAAATGTAAAACAACATCCCAGAGTGCCAAATTAGTGAAAAAAAGTAATGAACAACAACAAAAAAAGGATTTCTGAAAGTCTTACTACTCCCTATAAAAACAAGGAAAATCAAAAGCAGATTCATCTCGGTGTTCAAATGAGTTTTCTGCTTAGCTTCCCCTTGCATACACTGTTCACTTTTGTAAGGAGGTTTGGTGGGGTTTGTGAAGAGCAGGCAGGGCTCCAGACAGCCTTCTGCTCCCCCCTGGGATGAGGTGCCTGGGGAGCACAGCACCCTTAGCACCCTTGGCTGGGGCTGCCTCCCACCCTCGCCCTCAGTAGCACCCAAAAGCAAGCAGTGATACACAACTGAAGATTTTTCAGGCATGAAACATTGCAAGATGAGTACTCATCCAAGAGCAATAAAACAATTTACTATAAAATATTAAAAGCACTTTAGGGGAGATCTCTAGGAAAATAATTTGGGGCTAGAGGGTGCTCCTTCACCCAAACTCAGATACCCTAGCAGATGTTTCTGCAGTGCTCTGACTGAGGTCACCAGGAGCAAAGCCACACTCATAAGAGGTGACATAGTACCTGTCCTGCACATGCAACTTCAGGTTCTCCAACAAGAACAAGCCATGACCAGAAGTATCTGATGAATTCAAAAGAGGAGCCAGGCTCACCTATAGGGAGTGACCTATAGGGAAGGAACCATCTTCAACACAACCTCCTCAAACTCTGGCAGATGGAATGCACAGACAGACATGTCCATGCTGCACATACAAGTCCCCATTCTACTCACACCCTCTGCAATTGCAAACATACACAGCAATACAATAATCCTAGCCAAGATGCACTGCTGCAGCAGGGCACAAAACAGCATGTGGGCAAAATACCTCTCCAGGGAAACAGAAGACACATCATGGGCTTATCTGTCATAACAGAACAATGACCTGGCAAGCACTTCTATCTCACTCTGAGAGAAGTCTGACACCAAGGAAGTCTGCGAGGTTTGGGATGAGCAATTCCCTCATTATCCTTAAGAACCATCTGTTTCTGAATCTCATCCTGCCCTGAGGTCCTGTAGCAAGGCTGAGATACCAGCCTGGGAACATCTCCATACACTGAGCTTTCTCCTGGGCAGCTGCATGGCTTCATCCCCACTCCTAAGACTAAGCAAGCTCTATCCTGGAAGTAATCAGGATTTGTCTTCCCCAGGAGGCTGCAAACAACCTTTTGCTCTAATGAACATTTCAACCTCCTCAATTCCTAGCCAAAATGTATTTCTGGCCGGCTCATCCCCACAGCAACACACCATCCATGAGCATTCAGCTTCAGGTTTGAAGCCTTGCTAGCAGATAAAGATGCATCTGCTTCTCTGCAGATAAACAACTCGGCTGAGGAAGCTCCAGACAACACATTAATCCTTCTAAAGTCAGTTATAATTTAAGGTCATTAAACAAGCTTAAATTTAGCAAACTCCTTGTGGAAGGCTGGTGTAGGGGGTCCTATGGACTGTCACATCTATCAGCACATCTGTGCATCAGGCTGCTTCCCAACACTGTTCATTATCCCAAACTCTGGAGAAAGGAGCCCTCAAGTTCTGGAGTCAGAGTCAGGAAGAAGTGATACAAAGAGATGGGGGCTCTCTCCTTCTTCCCTTCCATCACACATATCCCCTTTTGTAGGACAAGCAGTAGGGCATCCACACAGTGGGGAACCTTACACCACTGATTTCTGATGCTTCAGCAAAGTGTTTGCCCGTGGGTCTGCGGTGCAGAGTCTAACTGGGCAAGTACAGAGATCAGAACTCACTGTTTGCAATTATACAGGCCAGACAAAGCAGAGGAGGACATTTATTTTCATTTAAATGCCCAAAGAGGCAGTATTAGGCTAAAGCTACTCCTGGGCAGCAGATCCCATAGGAGAGATGTGCCTCGGCCTTGGCTCAGATGGGTACATGATGGCTCAAGACTCAAGAGCTGAAAGGGAAGCAGCACAGAGCATTCATCAACAGGGGTACCTAGGAAGCAGGAGACAGCATAAAACCAGGAGCCAAATCCAGTTTTCTACAGAAACATTACTCAACCAAAGTATTGGATTTGAATACCTTTGCCTCATTTTGAAAAGATGCTCCAAGGCCAGCAACCTGCGCACCTATTGTCCTACATTCATGCCTGTCCCTACGACAGCTTGTCCTCCCGTGCCCACTCCCCAATGACACCAAAGAGCCACAACAGCTGTTGCACACGTCCATAACTCACCCCAGTGACACTACAGCTACATTTTTAGTTCTCAGCTCTTCATGAACCAAGGATGGACTAAGTGCATGTCAAACAGCTTCTCATTTACACTGGCTGAACTCGTATCAGAGTGGAGATTTCAGAGTGTCTGGAGCTGAAAAAGTGTCTGAAGCCTCAAAGGAAAGACCCTGTCTCTTTTCATCCCTTTCATCTTCACTTCTGGTTGCCAGGGGTCTTCACAGGTAACTGTTTTGGTTTACCACCTTCAGAGGGCAAGAGCACACACTGTAGAAATAGGTCTAGAATGGAGATCACTCCTTACTCAGGGAACAAAGCCTCATGTTAATGGAAGAAGCAACCTCCAACAGAAAATTGGAGAAGAGAGGGCTGAAGGATCTCATGAGGCCATTTGATTTGCCAACCCATTGATGCTGAAGCCTAGAGCAATTCTTAGTCTTTCCTACCCAAGTGTACCTCTCAATTGCTAACACTCCCAGTTTCAGCTTGTTTCTTCACTTTTCAGCCAGCAGCAATATCAGTAATTACAGATTTTTCTTATAAGACATTCAGCTCCAGTGCACTCGAAGGCGAATCCAAGCAGGAGGTTATGAAACCCAGTTCAAGCCACAGCAGGTCTCTCAACTTATTTTCCTACAGCCACAAGGCTTTGCTACGAGGTTTTCTAGGAGAGAACTACTGGAGCTCCAGACAAAAAAAGCACAATGCAAGAGCCCTGCCACCATGCTCCTGAACCTGGCACCAGCATCCTCAATGAGTTCTTTTCAGGATGGACAACTCGGGTACAAACCAAGCTTTGAAGAGACACCAAAACTGCAGAGCATCGTTGCAAACAACACAAATGCACCTCTTGGCATCCCTGGGTTGGCCCAGGAGGCTGCACATTATCAAAGTCACAGCCTGCCCCTCTTGAAGCAGGATTCAAGTAAGAGCACGACTGGTTTCAGCAGCAAGAGAGTAAGGGCTCTTTAAAACATAAAGACTGTGATACTTGCCGAGGCCAAAGATCTCTCTAGCCCAGCATCCTAAGCTGAATTTGTCCAGTCTTTGAGCTCATACAAACCTTGAGAACCTGCAGTGATGAGAAGTCATCAAGAACCAACTCCCACGGGTTGTTTGAAGTTGATGCCTGCTGGCCCTTGTACCGTGAGAGCAAACAGTCACCCCCTGTTCAGTCCCTTCAAGCCACACATGGTTTTGCAGGTTTTGATCATATCCTCTGCTTCCATCATCAGTTTTCCAGGCAGCATGAGCTCCCTTTTGTGTGCATCTCTAAAGCTCAGCCCTGCTGCTGGCGGTAGAGCAGGCACAGCTGCTCACTGTGGGGTGTTACCTGTGCAGAGAGGGACCTGGGAGGTCCTGAGAGACAGAGGAGATTCAGGGGTCAAAAGAAGTCTCATTAACTAAGAAAAGCTTAAGCTGACAATAGCTAGATGTAAAGAAATAATTAACCTATGAGCAAATTTATTAATCTTTTCTTATTTCAGCTTCATAATGGAAGCCCAAACACGCGGCTGTATGAGATGCTTAGCAGCACTCTATGGGAGGGATGGAAGCAGCTTGGTTGCAACCTGTCCTTCAGGCTGCCTACTACAAAGAGAAGTTTCATACCCTTGGACATGAAATCCACAGATTACTTTGCACACTGGTGTTCCAGCATCAAACAGAGTCCTTATAAAACCAAGGATGGTGGGACAGACCAGCATCCTCCCTCCAGTTTTGAAGGCTGGACTGGGCAGAGGTGCCAGCAGCTCTTGCAGCATTTGCTGGGCTGTGTCCCAGCCCAACCCGCAGCCACCATGCAGAGGGGACTACCACAAACATGGCGAGAAGGTAATCAGTCTCAAAGGCTTTACATGCAAGAGATAATACCAGGCAGCAAAGCTGCACCTCCAGAAAAATTGCCCACATTCCAGTGCTTTCATTGGAAAATGGAAGACTATTATCTACTCAGAAGATAGTGAGTAAATACAGAATGGTGGAAACAAAAGTTTTAAGTAAGATTTTCCACTACTGACTTGATCTTTATAATTTCCATTTTCCCATCTGTGCAGGAACACTGTCCCACAGCTGGAGGGAGCGAGGGGCAACCCACAGCCTCTCCCAGGAAGCATTGCACGATGGTGCTCACACAGCACTTGGCAAGGGAAAAAGTCAGATCCCAGCTGAGTTCTTGGCACACTACTCTTTATAAATACAAACATAATTCAGAACTATAAATATGCCTAATTTACGATCTTGTTTTTTTTAAAAAAAAACATATCTTGAAAGACTTTCACCAGATAGTATTTTCGCTCTTTTTTTTTCCCCAAGCAGTTTGAAAAACTTCATATTGGTTATTCTTTCTCTTTTCCTTACAACAGAAAGTTTTCCTCAGCCCCCAGGAAATCCCTCTATGCAGAATGGTAAGAAAAAAGGAAAATGCTTCATGGGCAAAAAAAGCAGATCACTACAGAAGCATTTTTATATTCACTTAATCAAGAAGAATTTAAGTATTAACAAGCTACAAATGTTAGAGAACCAATTTCACACACTTTTCTTCCCTCCAAATTAGGCTCTGTTAATCTTTAAAATAGAAAAAAATAGCATTTTGCATTGTAAATTACTTCCACTGCTGTGCCTTGAAGCCTCAATGAGCTACACTGAAGTTCTCCAGACAGCAGAAACATTTTTTAACACAAAAAATCTACACTTTGCTATGAGCTTGACTATACCCTCCTCCTTTCAAACCCAAGTCCCTGTAATTTGGTGGGACTTTCTAACTGACACTTTGAGCGTAAAAACCCAGCAGCTTATTCCCAGCAGAAGAGCAATGAGGGAAAAGCCATGCATACACCAACTTTCTGAATTAATTGGGGTCCGATGCCACATGGAACTATGCAGCATGTGAGGAGAGCCGTATGTGTGACCAATTAGCATTTCCCCTTGGTCCCTGGGCACGGAGAAATGTTACCGCGCTTCCCTGTCGTAGCGCCGGCAGCGAGCACGTTGCAAAGCCATCCCCACAGCATGCTGAACTGATGGCTCGCTTAATTAAACACACCACCAAGCACTGGTAAGGATTTCATGGGGTATTTTGACAGGCAAAGGAGACAGGAACACAGAATATTGTGCTATTTCAGATTTACTTTCACTGCAACCTATATAAGTGTGTCCCTAGTTGGTGGGAGGTGATTCTCCCCCTCTGCTCCACTCTCGTGAGACCCCACCTGGAGTACTGTGTCCATCTCTGGAGTCCCCAACATAGGAAGGACACAAAGCTGTTGGAGCAAGTCCAGAGGAGGACACAAAGACGATAAGAGGACTGGAGTACCTCTCCTATGAAGACAGGCTGAGAAAGTTGGGGTTGTTAAGGTGCCAGGGAGACCTTCGAGCGCCCTCCAAGTGCCTGAAGGGGCTACAGGAAAGCTAGGGAGAGATTTTTTTCAAGGGCATGGAGTGACAGGACATGGGGGAATGGTTTTAAACTGAAAGAGGGGAGATTTAGATTGGATATTAGGAAGAAATTCTTTACAGTGTGAGAGGTGAGACACTGGCCCAGCTTGTCCAGAGAAGCTGTGGCTGCCCCTTCCTGGCAGTGTTCAAGGCCAGATTGGATGGGGCTTGGAACAACCTGGTCTGGTGAGAGGTGCCCCTGCCTATGGCAGGGGGGTTGGAACTAGATCTTTAAGGTCCCTTCCAACCCAAACCATTCTATTATTCTATGGAATACTTCCATGCTGGCACATCCCACCTCGAGTCAGTCGGGTGTGTGACATATTTTATACAAAACCCTGGCATATTCTGCAAAACCCCCATTTCCTTACAAGAAAATACCTTAAATTTACCCGATTAGCATAGTGGGTACCACTTGCACATCATCCCTGGAATAATTCTCGTTCATAAAGTATTCTGTTCAACCTCAAAGATGCACCCTTGCCACAAACACCTTCAGTGGCAGCTCTGTACGCTGCCAGTGAAAATCAGGGTTGACATCTACACTTTAAGTTTAAAACAAAATGCAATTTACAACTAACGTACCTCCAGATGAAAGAAATCTAGTTATCTTTTATGAAAGCAATTATTTAAGCTATCAGAAATAAAACAAAGCAGCAACATGTCTGACAAGTGACATGCCCCAAAACTGATGAAATGGAAAGCAGATAATACCTTTTTTCCACTAGCCTATATTAAACAGGAGTGAGAGGAAGGGAGAAGGAGAAAAGAGGAAGAGAAGGGAGAGGGAGAAAAGCCCCCATCTATTCAGGCATAAATTAAACTGACACATGCAGTATCATCTGTATTAGGAGTCCAACACACTAACTGACAAACAATTAAAGCTATGAGAGAGCCCTTCCCAATCCCCTGGTGCTCAGCAAGGCACATTAATACTGGGACAGCAACAAAATGCTGCAATGTTCCTTATCCAGTAGCTTAGAAACTGTTTTTATTTCTCAAAGCTTGTCTGAGAAAGAGGGGCGAGGGGAATAAAACAGCATGAGGAAGCGAATGTCATGTTTGGTTTCTTTCTGAGTGGCTGACGAGGAGGGCTAAGGACACGTGGTCATTATGGCTGGGAAGGATGCAGTGCTCATGGAGGGGCTTGGGCATCAGCAGGTGGCAATCCCAGCCCAGCAGCTTCACTGCCTCCCCATCCTTGAAGGCACGGAGAAATCTCACCACATCTAGGGCACAGGCAAAGTAGAGCAAATGCATTATTTATTGCCAGAAGCTTGGGGAAAAAAAATATATGCTCAGAAACTCCTTCCTCCTTGTAGTTCTCCAGTTTTTTGGCCACATCTAAATTCTTCCTTAATCTCTGCTGCCTGCTTGAAAGGGAAAGAAAAGCCTGACTAACAAAAGCCAGAACTTGCCCCAGTCCAGCAAGGCTCTGCTTCTTCAGTGTGGAGGACAGCAGGCTTGCCACCAGCAGAGCAGCCCACAACCACCCTGTCTCACTTCCAAAGATATACATATTATTACCAGAATACTTCACCTGAACAGCCATAATAAAATACGAGGGGATATTAACTAAGCTGTAAAAATCTATAAAAACTCTGCTTTACAAGAGATATTTACCTATGAATCAGCAGTTGGGTTAATTCATTATTCAGTAGGCTTGTTATTTACAGTGTACTACAGCTTTGTAAATTATTTATATGTGCTTGTCTCTGTCTGTGCATGATTTTCCCTTAAGAGACGAGAAATGTTTATTATCTCCCACACAAGGAGGTTGTTTCAGTCAGAGGTAGGATATTAAAGCATCTGAAGCTCCACTCCAGCTTTCTTCTCCTCTATGTCCTGTTGCGCTGTCGTGTACGGATGCAAACACACCAAGCACTAGGATCCCAGGGAGATCCACCCCCCAGCCTCTGGGAGCCTTCAACGTGAAAATGCAGCCTTTTTGCACCATGTAGGAGAACATCCATTTAGACAGCAGCTACCCTGAGGCCACCACCAGCTGCAGCTCCGGGAGGAAAATAAAGTTTAAACCTTGTTTCACGTCAAATTGCGAAAAACCACCATCAAAACAGATTCCTAACGGGGAACTTTTTGGCTGCTAATAGTAAGTCAGGTTTTAAAATCTGCTGCCTAAATCGACAAGCACGTGAATTTTACAGAACAGATGCCAGGAAAACCATTGGAGGGATCTGGTCTCCATCCTTTCATGCAGAGAGCTGGACAACAGGTAAGGAAAAGCCATCAAATGCCGAAGCTCCACACACCGCCATCCAGGACCAGCTGTTCTGAGCACCCAACATGAACCACAGAATCACTAAAAGCTCTCATAGATCTAAGTAACATCAACAGGAGCTTGGTGGATTTTTACAAGCATCCTAAAATTGGTTGGCTACCCAGCTCCCACTGGTACTAACTGCAGATGAGTACTTTAGAGTCCTCACATAGTTGTAACATAGGGCTTGGCATCCATATCCCTTGAAAGATGACTCTGGTGACCCATCTGATCTCATTTTTCCTTTGCTTAGTAAGTCAGCATAAAATAATGTTTAAACACTTTTTTTAAAGAATCTAGCACGCTTTAAACCCATGTTTTGGTATTAATTCAATCCCAGTCCCCATACAAATGTAATTTGGCGCCCATCCAAGATAAGCAGTTTGTAGTAAACATGAGCCATGGCATCTGCCATTCCCAACATAAAAATACCTGCAGATGAACGTGTGCTAAGCCACATCCTTAGCTCGGAGTGTGCCCGCCTGTTCAGCAAGTGTAACAGCAAATTTGGAGCAGGAATGCTCACAACTGTAAACAGCATGTTTTAATACTCCTATCCACTGATAAAAGTGAATTACTTTTAAAAAAACATCAATGTAACTTGTGAAGTCTGAAAAGATTGATTCAAAACATCTCTCTGGCTGAATTGAGTCATGATGAGAGACCTCAAAAAACTGAATGAGAGAAAAAAAGGGGTAGATCAGCATCAATGCAAACAGAGGTACCACAAAGGTACCACGGAGGTAGAAAGCTTCCAGGGAGGAGCCAAAGAGCTGATGGAACTGAGCAGAGACACAAGGGGCTGGACCATTACTGTGACACCATGGGACACCATGATGGTGGCAATCAAAGGTCAAACTTGCTCAATCAAATCACAGGAGACCCAGGAGGCCACAACTCCAGAGAGCTGGAGGGGCCCTTTCCGAGCCGGGGACAGGCTGTGGCCAGCTTGCATTGCCCTGGCACGTGCAACAGCAGCTTGGCAAGGTTCACACCACCACTGTCTGCAAAGTGCCCACGTTAGGTGGAAAATTAAGTCCTAAAAGAAAACGATTGAAGCGGTGTTTAACTTGATTAAATATTAAGAACGTTTCTATGTAAAGTCAGCATTAAATCACTCTAATCCCATTACCAATTTTTTACATACTGTTGGCAATGTCAGTCTTAAGTTATGTCAACCCACACCAACAGAGAACTAGAGTATGTTTATTCCCACTAAAACTACAAAATCTTTGACCTCAAAGAAGCCTGTCACACAGTTATTGTTCCTTTTTCACGATCTACTGATTGTGAGAAAAGTAATGAAACTGCCTGTAAGATAGAATGAAAAAACAGTTTTCTCCTTTTTGAATGAAGTTAATGCATTTCCCTCCTGCACCAGAAACCACAGCAGCCCACAGACGGCCAGTTCGCTCTCACGATCCGATTCCTATCTTTAGGTCTTAAAGAACATTTTGTTGTCTTGTCGTCTTTTCCTTAGTAAATGCTCCAAATGTGATTTATTTATTTTTACACATTTTGAAAATGCTGCAGTTCCTCCATTCATAACTGACTTTCCAAGATAACAAAGATTCTTCTTAACAGATGCTTGCTTTTCCCTCAGTTGGCTAAAAAGTGGATTAGAAATACTTTCAGTAGCTCCAAGCCTTACACTTACACATGGGCAACAAATTTTTTAGTGAGGCTTGCACACGAAAACAATACAGCTGCAAGATCAAGACAAGAACTTGAAGCAATAATTTGTTGTGAATCTGCAGTGCTATTTTTTTTAAACAAGAAATATTATTTCTCAAACCACATCATAAATAAATTTTCTTACTCTCTCACGATCAGCTGAAGATCCCAAATACTTCTGTTCATTATTTGTTATCCAGAAGTGGGATTTTAGCCTTTGTTTTAAAGGGAAATCCTTTTTATAAAAGGTTTGGTGACAAAGTTTTACAGGCATTCAACCCACTGGACTGGACTAAGCAGATGACTTCTGCATTGAGGAGCTCAGCAGATCCACCCTGCAAGAAGGTACCGCACTAATCCCAGGCTTTTTCAAACATCTTCATTCTTTCAGGCTTGAAAAACTAACTGGAATTAGATAAAGCAGGGAACTTACTTGGCTTTTCTTGCTTAGGAAGAAACAACGAGATTTACTAATCCTCAGATTTTTAGCAGCATGGTGGGAACAGATAATCAACCCAAATTTTTCACGTTCTGAACTTCCTCATTAGAGGAGCAGTCCTGATGCAAAGGGCATTTCAGTATTTCTCGTGTGCATCCGATACGCTTCAGATAATTGCGTTTCAGTAGAGCTCTGCTTATGCTATTTTTGTGCACAGTAATTGAATTCCAGTTTCTTACCAAAGAGAGTTTGAGACAAAAATCAAAGCAAAACAACAGTAATTAATATATCAAGAATGTGACAAATCTTAACACACACACGTATAAATCTATACAACTTATTAAATATGTATGCATGGACACTGGATTTTTTCCTGGCTCAGAAGGAAGGAACACCAAATCCAATGCAACACAACCCCCTTCCTCGGTATATTTTATGACTACCAGTTCATGAGAATCATATAAATGCAAAAACCAAGATTCAAGTAAATTATTTAAATGAAGGCTGTTGCTTGCTGATCCAAAGCATGATTAAACCCGGAGGGGTAAATCAATCAAGCCTAACACATTTAAGAGGTCTCATGCAAGCCTGCCCATCAGTAGCCCATCGTTGCTGTGCTTTCCTAGCCTTACTATTTTTAAGTAAAAGGGGTGAAATCCTGAGTCTGGAGGAATCAGTGGGATTTTTACCATCCTTTTTTTATGCCCATTGCTCAAGGGCTGCCCAGGATGCCAGTGACCTTGCCTCAAGGCATGCACAGCTTCCAGCCAGCCCCTGGCAGAAAACCCTCAGCCCTGGCATCAGGGAGGATAATTCAGCCCCTGTGGCAGGGAGACACTTGGCTAAAGATGTCAGGGCCAGCCACAGCCAGGTCAAAACTGTGAGCACAGCAGATGAGGGCAAGATGCCCAACAGCTCTCTGTAGATGCTCTTGCAAGGACTTCTCCCAATGCAGAAGAAGCCAGAGACCTCATGCCCACCACCAAGGCAAGAGCACCATAAGCCCCCAAAATGAAGCAGCCTCCCCAGAAGTTGCTGTGTGACTGCTCACATCCATAAACTGAAGAGCCCAGAGCCAGGCACTGCAGTAGACGACTTTGGATGCAACTGCTTTTCTGCTTGTTAATAACACTCCTAAACTGAGGAGGGAACTAAAATAATGCTTTTCTCTGCCTTCCTTCCCCATATCTATGCCCCAGGTCTAACACCCCTCTACTTGCAGCTCCCTTCCTGGGATCTCTTTCAGCATTTAAGCTCTGGATTGGCTTTGGTTTCTCACTGGTAACTGGAATTGTTCAACTGTCCCTGGAGAAAACCTGGCTTCCCAGCTGTGTGTATCAACTGGGTATCTGCAGTGCAGAAGACTCTGTAAGCAAATAGAGAACGATGCCAGCTCTTCCCCCTACAATCTGGTCCCTATTAATTAAAAATTATTTGAAAACATCAATGAAATATTGAATTAAAATGTAATTGCAGGGGTTGAGAAAGGTTGTGGCACTACAGCTCTTAGGAAGCTGCTTCATCTACATGACATTTTGGCAGCATTTACTGCCAGCTACGCAATTTAAGTGTGGAAGCTGATAGCCAAACCGAGAAAGATCTTAAAACTGCACATTCTGGAGCATCACCCCACACTAAAATATCCATGGAGAGCATCATGCAGAGCCAGGACACCTCAATGTACCAGCTTTAAGCCTCTCCTGCAGTGTACGACACTTCATACAAAGGAAGAGGCATTCCAGCAACAGCAAAAATACAGGGTAAAACCAGGAAAAACTGCTCTTGGTTTCAGCATGGCATCCAGGACTCAGTGCATGCAATGTTCTTGCTTCGCCCCTGCAGGAACATTTTGGCAACCATTTGTTGGAGGTATGGTGTGCCACAGCCACACTCCCTCTCCCAGCTTGGTTATTTTTACCCCACATCGATTCCCCAGCCTGGCTCACCACGCAGCCGTGACGGGGAAAGCGGCGAAGCAGAGGCAGCTTCAGCTGATGGAGAGAAATGCTCTTTAAGCCATGGCCTGAAAAAGTGTGGGCAGACACCGAGTTGGATCCATGTTTTCCTGCTATTTCATATTCATCACCATCCAGCAGCAGCCACCAACACGTGCTCCCTCCTGCTCTTCTGGAGCTCAGCCACACATGGTCATCCTGCTCCCACCCTGGCACGTGGCGTTTCCCCTTGTTGGGCTGTGCCTAAACCCACCCTGTGACCACAGGGAAGCACGGCTGCAGGGATAACCCCACACCACAGCTGCACACTCCTTTCCCTACTGCTCATCGGAGTCATGGTGCTCCAGTGGGTACTGTGGCATTACAGGTGGGTACTTTGCTGGCCTGAAGCTGTGCCAGGAGAGGTTCAGATCAGATATTAGGAAAAAATTATTTACTGAAAGGGTTTTCAGGCAGTGGCACAGGCTGCACAGGGATGTGGTTGAATCGCCATCCATGGAGGTATTTGTAAGATGTGTAGATGTGGTGCTTAGGGACATGGTTTAGTGGTAGACCTGGCAGTGCTGGGTTAATAGTTGGACCTGATGATCTTAAAGGTCTTTTCCAACCAAAACGATTCCATGATTCTACCTGGGTCTCATCTGGCATGTGCTACAGCAAGAGTTAGTGACAGGATAGCAAATATAGCAGATATTATGTACTGCCCCAGTTTGGGAATGCAGAGCATTTCTGACCTCCTCAGCATCCATCTGGCTGTTCCACATCAGCACAGACAACAGCTCACGCAGAAGCCTGAGAGCTTTCACACACCCACCGTCAGCCGCATGTATAAGGAGAGACTTGCCTGCTCAACAGACACCGAATCCTACAGCAGCTCGAAGTAACTCAATACCTTCCCACCACGCCACCAGCCTCTCCCTCAGACATCCATATAAAGAAGCCTTTCCAGGCATCTTTAAATAAAAAAAATATTCCCACCACTCCAGCAGAGCAGAAGCAAGTTGTAAGTCAGCAGATCCCACACGAGCCGCACGTTTCAAGCACGATGCTCTGCCCACAGCTCCCTCCCGGCATCTCCGCTGCTAAACCGGGACGCAGGAAACCAGCCAGAGCATCTCTACTACTAAAGTGGGACGTGAGGATCCAGCCAGACTCCTGTGCCACTTAGCCACATCCCTAAATAATCCTCATCACCAACCAGCATCTTACTGGAAGGTGGCAGGGTTCCACGGGGACTCACGGTCCAGTCAAGCAGAGGTGACCCCTCTGCACTGCTGCTGACTTGCCCTGCTCCCAAACCCAACCCTGTGCACCACCAAGAGCTGGCCCAAAGGTGAGCACTGTGCTCAACTGACTTGTGGACCCCAGTCACAAGGACAAGTGCCACATGCGCAGCTGCTCCACAACACGCAAGATCAATTGGCCACAACTTGTCCTTCATGCACATTCGCCAGAAACACTGTGGTTGTTGTTTTACTCAACCTTAAGGAACACAAAGACATTTGCCAAAGACATGGGAACCATACTGCTTGTCCAGCTAAGTGTGCCGAGTCCTGCATGCATTCAGCTAAAAGCAGATCCAGAATTCAAACTAATCAAAGCCTACCAAAGCCCTAAACAACAAGGGCTGCCCTCTCAGACCTCAGCTCTTCACCAGCCCAAGAAGGATGTAGAAGTCTTCACTGGGATGGATCTTTATTTATAGACACAGATTAGCATAGAAGACTCCACTGTACAGTAAGTCCCTGTGAGACAGAGTCCGAGGTGACACCAGCCACAGACAGTTATTGATTATGAGTCAAAATGAAGAACGGTCTGTTTTGAACTGAACAATTTTATTACAGTCTCTGCTACCAAGACACGGCGGCTCTGAAGACTGGCTTCAGTAAGCAGGTCTCCAGGCTATCTGTCAAAGGCAATGCCAGCATATTATTCTATGGGGTTATTCAAGTGACCTTAAAGCAACTGTATAGACCTCTGATATTTGTGCAGGTCAAAGACTGTCTTCATACATTCTGAAGACACAGAGTAGATATATGGCATTCTGTCAAAAGACAAACTTTTCTTTTTTTAACTAGAGCCTTTTAGCTCATTTAGTCATCACGAACACTGGAAGCTTCTAGTTGAGAAGTACTGAGACACCATGAACCTCACCTAAAGTTTGTGCTTTTCACACCCACAAAAAAGTTACCCAACTTCACAGCAAATACCCTGCACAGCCCAATACCCTGTCAGTCTCCAGAGCTGGTTATTTCACTTGGCTGGGCACTGATATCAAGTTTCATCACACAAGTATCATCTTCCAGAGTTAGACTGAATTCCCAACGTGACACGGAAACTAAATATAACGAAGGGGTTACCACAGATCACCTCTGCTGCTGGTGCATAACTACAGGTTTAACATCTTGCTCCTGTGCATCATTAGCAAGACAACAGCTCAGTTTTAGCCCTTTGTTCTCATGTCTAGAGCGCTATTTAACACCTTTATCTGCTCTTCTTTGTCCATATCCACCCACACTAAGAGATTTCCACACAGCACAAAGCAGTGGTTTTCTGCTAACCTGTCAGTCCTCCAAGCTGCAGTTATGCCCAAGCAATGAAGCCCTGAGTCTGCTCATCACAAACCCTTCCCACCTGTCAACAGATACTTAGAGGACCATGATGAGTATCAACCAACCAACCTGTACACTAACGTTCACCTAGGCAGCTGCTTCTTGCCTTTCTAATAGAAGCTTTTATTTTTGTTGCCTTTTTTACCTTTCTGGATCTGATACACCCACTCTGTTGTCATAGTAGTACGTCAGCAGAAAAATAATCATGTGCATTGAAAATCTTGCAGCTCAGGTTGAACCCCAAGCCATTGTCCCATGCAGGTGAGGGAACATGTGCATCTGCAAAGGCTGGGATCTGTCTCACAGCTGAGATCACAGCAAGTGCATCCTCACTCATGGGATCAATAACATCCCAACTGCATCTCCTACAGCAGGGGGACAGGTGAGCAGCCTTCATCCTCCAAAGGAACCGACAGAGTGGGTGCAAGCATAATTTATTCCCAGAAGGGAAATTTGTGCAGCTAACCTATCTTGCAAAAGCACACACATCTCTCTCTTTCTGGCTACGATTATCTAGCAATTTGGTATTTAGAGGACAACAGCACTGCAATTAGTGCTTGGAGCTCTGAAAAGCTGTTGCATGAACTCTGCACAAAGGACCTGTAGGGATACAGGCTTTCTTGCTTAACCACCACATTCGCTTTTCAAGTTCTTCACTTTTGAGCCCTACCCAAACCAATTTGATAATTCAATTTTTCTTCTGTGTCTGTTTCTCCCCAACATTGATTTTTGCTTTCTCACTCATGACTGAGCATGTTAACAAAAAAGAAATAACAATCCATCAGCCATAAGAAATACACTGCTGTTTTGTTTCTGCAGTTCCCAACTGGTACATTCTCCTTCTTCAACTACCCACCATACTCGAAAAGCAGATGGCATCATTCAAACAAAATTAAAATAGATAAGAGTATGCTAAATTCTATGCCTTATGACGATAATCCTTATGATTTTGATTCAAAACTGCAAAAACTGTGCCAGATCCAAGGTAGCATAAAGTGCGTCACGGGAAAAGGATTAACAAATATCCTTCCACTCCTACAGTGAATGCAGGTTCCACTAAGGTTTTGCAAACCTATAGTCTTAATATTAACAGGACTGAGCTTGGTCAGTTTGGGAAAAGAGAAATTCCTTTTGCAGCAAACACTGAGGGCACATGCATTTCTGTATGATTGTGGGCACACAGCAGGGGAAAGCGTGCAGCACAAATGCACACCAGTCTGCGTTACAAAATCCTACAGCCAAGGTGTCTTGTAAAAATTCACAGGCCCTTGGAGGGGTGAGGGAGGATTGAATGTGCATTAAAAAAAAATCTAGCTAGAACTGTTTTTACCAACACTGCAGTCAACACTGTGTACAAGGAATAGATAGACAGTCAGTAGCACTTACACCCCTTCAATACCCTGTAAAAAAGAAGGAAGGAAAGGGTGGATAGGGAATGTAGGGACTAAGAGAGAAACCTCTCCAGTTCTAACAAGAAATGAATTCCCCTTCCCGAGGTCTCCTGTGATACCAATGCCAACCAAGGCATATTTGTAGTGCTGGGTGCACCCTGTCCTCAGACTGCAGGTGTCCATCCCACACCAGGAGCTGTTGTAAGGGCTGCTCACTGCCATGTTGCTCGCAGCCCATCCATGTCTTGCCCAACAAGTGACTGCAGCCTGCAGACAAGACACTGAGTGTGTTTGTTTATCCAGTAACAGGGAAACAGAGAAAGGAAAAGACTCAAAGTCATTACAAAGGTACATCTGAGAATGCAGCTTTGCTCAGAGATGTTACGATACGTGGAAAGCAGATGAACTCATTTTTGAAAGCATTTCTCCTCCTTCTAAAGGCTCTGCTGCCATCCTGGCAAAGTGTACCCTTGTCAGTCAGTGGCTAACCTTGTCAAAGGGAAGAAAAGGCTGGGAAGTGACAGGTTTGACAACCTGTCGGATGCCTGGTGCTCTGCTCTCCTCCTGATCTGATCACTATCAAATATTAAACCACTGTTCTCCACACAGGAGTGCAATTTGATGCTTGCAAGCCTCAGCCAAGAAAGATAGCAAGGCTGGTGAGCTGCCAAGATCTTTGCTCTGTCCCCTCCTCACATGTTCTTGTCTTCTATTTTATGATCTGATAGTTGGATGTGTCACACCAGAAGCAGTCCCATAGGAGTCCCAAACAGGCCACTGAAGTTGCCATTGGTTTTCAAGAAAATGAGAACCAGACGTGGGTGATGGAACTGTAACATCTAGAAGGAGAGACATGGGTGACAGCTGCCTGGTTGTCTGTCTGAACAACCTAGCTTGTGAACCAAATTCCAGACTCAGAGAAATCCCAGATGGACCAAAATCTCCCCATCCCCTTGAAAAAGCCCACTCCTATGTCACATGCACTGGAAACCCAGCACACTACACATCATTCACTCAGTCTTTAGACATCCACTGAATGAGATCATCTAAACATAAGAATTCTTTCTCTGTTCAGGAGGGGATAGAATATTCGAACTCATCTCTTTCCTCCACACACAAAGCCACTGCTTTTCTGGAGCAGCTTTCAGGATTCACAAGCAAAAGCAGCAGCACTGCTTGTAAAGCCCTGCTCTTTATGCTCTTTAATTCCACTGATACTGCAAGAGTCAAAGGCTGAATAGTCAGGAGGAAAAAGCATCTTGCATTCAGGAGCTAAGCTACAGCAAAGTGAAGTTGGAGCTGCAGTGTATATTTGAAGAGGCCATTCAGCCTACAGATGCCATGGACAGACTACAAGTAGCACTTTTGTTCTTGCAAAGTGCTTATAGTTAACTTACAGCAAGATGGTCTCCTAGCTTCATAGTTCCCAGTGGGCTTAAGTCAAAATTTGCATCTGTTTAAAGTCAATTTGTTTCATTAAGATCTCAGTAGCAAAAGCAAGATGCCTGCTGCAAAGCTCAGCTGCCTCTACTCAGTGTTGCCATCCAACAGTCAGGTTGGCTTAAGCAAAATGCAACTTGAGGGCTTCTTCAAGTCTGAGGAGGCTTCTGAACTCTTCAGAACCTGTTAAAACGCAATTGCAAATGCAAAGCAGGCTGGGGAACAACATCCCCCCCAAAATTGTCCTCAAGTTGCACCACCCAAGCAAGAGGAGGCACAACTGGACTTCCACAGCACTTTGAAAGCGTGGTCTTGTCCAACCCACCCTAACAGATCTGAAGTGGGGCAGCAGGTCAATCACTCGCTGTTTGGGTACTACTGCTGCCCCCAAAACACCTAATTGATACTTAAAATGTACAGAAGGGCATGCACCCACATGGCTGCAGCATCTGTGGGACAGCCCCTGCTCTCAGGCACTGGCAGGTAATGAGAAGCAATGGGTTTGGAAGCACAGAGACCTGTCGAGTGGGAGCTACAAGGACAGCAAGGCATGCTCTGTAGGGACCCATCGTCCTTTAGATAAGACCAAACAATCTAACTCAAAATACCAGACAAGCTTTCAGGAATACATAAACTCTTTTTCAGATCTCAGGTTTTCAGGCAAACAAGCTACAATCTGTTGAATTTTTCTATTTATTTTTTCCCCCCATACTGAACACAAGGCTTCCAAGCGCATTCGTCTGTAACTGCTGTTTCAGTACTCCAGATCCTGCAGCTCAGGACATCACTCGCAGGCAGGGCCAATTGTCCCTTCCTCCTCCACTCCCCACTGCAAACGCTGTACGCAAGATGCACAGAGATCCCACACCACAATACCTGTCCACCTGCCGTGTTCCACTGTTCTGAATAGACACAAAAAACAAGCTTGTGCACAGTTTAAAATCTGGCTAAGGATCTAGGAGAAAAGGTACAACAGTGAGAATATTTTTCTCTTTAAAACCCAAAATTTTACATCTCGTCGCTTACAGACTCCCAGGGTTGTTCCCTTGCAAGAGACAGCTCACTGCTCACTTTGCTTTAAGGATCCTCCCTCTCTTTTTACACTCCAAGGAAAGGTTTCTTTTTAAACAAATAAAAACTGAGGCTTTTTAAGGCTAATTTCCCTTTTCAAGGCAGTAAGGAAATGGATTCCTTTTAGCATGCTTCATGCTTGAAAAGGTTACAGTGGCCTTTCAAAATACCACCCGCTGTGCATTCTGTATAGCATTAATGACTTGGAGGATGCACTGATACTTTCTAGTACATCTTAACCTTTTAAAATTGGGCCTTCATTGTCTTACCTTAATAAGCAGTTTGTTCACCTTATGTCATTTTTGTCTCGCAAAGGCCACCCTGGCTGAAAGTATACATTAGATGTAAAACCACTTGTCTTGTGTGCATAGTTTAGTTCACATAACAGTGAAGCAATGGCATCAAATACAATATGTTTATCCTTTCCTCCCATTATGTCTCTCCGATGTGACTAAAGCTTCCCAATAAATGCAGATGAGCAGCTCCCTGGCTCTTCACTGCGCTCCTTCGAACCACAGGACAAGAGGGCACCAACAAAGGTGTAAGATTTTATTCACTGCACAGAAGTTGACCAGCTGGGTGCAAGTACACTGGCTCTCTGGGAAAAAGGGAGGGGGCAGAAATCGATAAGAAGTCAACAGTGATTAATGCTGTTTGACAAGTTTTTACATTAATCATGTTACCATGGTCTTGGGAATGCAAAGGGGAAAATCTATAGTCATAAAAGTGTAATTGGGAACACTCTCCTGACTCTCACTGAGATGAGGGAGAGAAAATTTTAAAATAAGTTTAATTATTAAATGTCTGATTTTAAGTGATGTACACAATAGCACTTTCTTATTCAAAGAAAACCTGGAGAGTAAATTGAGCACCAGGCATCCTTCCTGCCTGCTGCAAGCAAGCCCTGCCAGTTTCGACAATGATCTGTCTGATCCCTCATCTCCACTATTAACAACCCGATAAAAAAATTCATAAACACACACACCTAGCAGAAGTTAAAATACAGCCACAACAAGGAGTCAGTCACTCTTTCTGAAGAACAAGCTATGAGATGCCATGGAAAGCACTGATGTCTTCATTAGCTTTTTACAGTAAACATCCCTCTTGGAAAGCAGCCTTTATGATCCACCAAGGGCAATAAAGATGTCTTTGCAAATTGATGAGACAAATACTTTAGAGGTATTGTTTCCTCCAGAGCTAGTGGGAAACAGAAGATAATATCATCCTTTGAAATCAGATAGAGGAAAAAAATAATTCATTGTTATCATGGCAAGTTCACACCTGTAACAAAATTAGGATCAAGCACAGAAAGGGCTTTAAGAACATTAGCAAAGAGCAAGGTGAGTTTCTACCCAGGGAAGGTGGATCAAGGCGCCCACTGATCCAGCTGTACTCTGAAGTCTCACCCAGAACCATGAGGTCCATTCTCTGTGACAGCTTTTCACCATTAATTTTGGTGAGTTCCTGAGCGATGTAAGTAGGGAGAGGAAATAAAAACAGAAAGAAAACAACAAGCATCTGATACACAACAGAGCTGATCTAAGATTCTCTTCAGACTAATTAGATATGATGCTGACCAACCACATTATCCAGAAAAGTCATTTTTGAGCAAGAACTGAGTTACCAGAAGCTAAAGAAATTAAATTTCCAGGTCTAAACCTGCAGTCTTAAAATTCAATTTTATCCAAGGCATGAGACCTTTGCTAGCATGGAAATACAAAATGCCTCCAAAGGAAAAGTATGTAGGAATAAGGAGCTCAAGGATACCTCTGTTATGAAAGGCACAACTGCTTTAAAAAACAGCACTGGAAACAACTGGAAACCAGCAGCACAGGCACAACTGGGGACAGTGAAGCAAAACAAAACTCAAATTCCTTTCTTTCCTTTTCTTGCTCCAGCTACTCTGTTTGAATGTTTCCAAGTTGTTCCAAGCTGTTCCAACAGCTACTGTTATGGATGTTTCCAAGTCACATTTTGGGACACCTGGACCATCTGGGACTATGCCCCAGGGACAGGCACACCTGGCAGCAGCAATGCCCACCGCAAAGCCTTGCCACCCCCGGAGCTGCAGAGCTGGACTGAACAGGCAGCACTTGTTGAGTAGGGAACCTAAGTGAAAGGGCTGCCTGAAGAATTTGTCACCATTTCTGTTACAGCTTTGCTGCCAAAGCAAGTTCACTGCACCCTAAAACAGGACGTTTCTCATAAAATCAACTCCTTTGAGTATAACCTTGATAGAGAGGAGTGGATCCATCTTAGCAGCTCTCCCTTGCAAGGATCCAGAAGGCTCATATGCTCTCCCATACCCTTCCTACCACACTCCATACACACTGGATGAGCCAATCCAGTTCTGCAAGATGTATTGCTTAATTAATAACTTTGATGTTGGCAATTAAGGTGTGTTTGAAAGAAGATAATGAATATTTTTTTCACATGAAAGCACCACCTTTTTAGTCTAGCAAACCTCTATGCAAACTATAATTGATAGTTTGGTTTAACGTGGAATATTTCTGCTGCAATTATGGGGTTTTATTGCTGTGTTACTGCACTTTGCACAAGAAATATTTTCATTATGACAAATTCCTTTGCTAGCAGACTGCTTAGGATGGGAGCAGAAATGAGCACCAGTTTCTCCAGTGCTGGAAGTCTCAGCATATTCCTTGCGATACAGCAACAGAGGAGCTTTTATGAGATGGTTGTGTCTGCCTCACTACAAACGTACAAAGGACCTTGGACATCTGGAACCGTGGAGTTCCCTGCTCTGAGGCACTGCACATCTCCTTGTACCTTACATAAAGAAGAGAAAGAACAGGAGATCTTTCTATGGGGAAGAGTGAGCATGCACTATTTACCATGAGACACAGGTGCTTTGTTGAGGAGCAGAGGTTCAAACCCTCCCAGAAATGCCTTCAGACCACTCTTTGCCTCAGGGATCCCCAAGGAGCAACAGTTTGTCCATGAGGCGAGGAGAGGCAGCGCTCACTGGGATGCTGCTCAGCCTGTCCTGACTCTATCCTGCAGGCAAAGCAACAAGATTTCAGCTCCAGGGTATCCGATGGCTGTTCCCTGGACTGGAAATGCTAACTGAAACAGTTTTTTCAGCTCACTGCCAGATCAGCTTCTGTCTTAGCTTCAGGAATGAGCCTGCAAGAAAGTAGAGCAGTACCAGCTTCCTCTGTACCCCAGCACACATCCTGGGGCTACCACACTCCTTGGCTGGCTCACAGGTCCCTGAAGGCATCATTAATTCTCTCTCTGCAGTAGCCCAAGGTACACTGCAAGCTACTGCAGGCATGAGACATCTTCCCCTTCCCTTGAAAACACCATTTCTCAGACCAAAACTACAGAGCACTTCACCACCTGACTCTCCCGCAGCTGTAACGTGGTGCCCAAATGGATTCCCATTTTATCCATGGTTCCTACCTGTAAAACAGGAAAGCAGCTCTGCAGGACAGCAGTGTTTCAAGCGATGGTCCTTCAATGACAGGCCACACAATCCCACTGAGTCACTGAATAGGGACACTGTGGTCCCACCACCGTGACCATTTGGCAGTGCCACTTCTGAGACCACTAATGACTTCCTACCCTGTCAGCTGTCAAGCCCAAACCACTGCTAGCTGAAAAACGCCTTGCTCAGATCCAACAGAAGTTACACTTCTCTCTCAGGAGAGAAGTTATTTACTTAAGTTAGAGGATAAAATACAGGAAAATTCAGATTATCAGGGCTTATTTGTGGCACCAAACATTTTCCAGAGCTCCTTGTGTGCCACCACCAAGCCCCATTCTTGACCCAAAGCTCTTCACCCACCCTCTGCATGCCCAGCACTGTACATTCACCACCTCCACAGCTTAGAAAGAGGATCTACTGATCAGAAGTTGCAGCCTGTGCTCTAATCTAGAAAGCGAAACCAGAGGAGCAGGGGTCTCTGAGCATGAGATATACACCAAGTTATTTCAATACCAGAGTTGGTTCTCCAAGGAACCAGAACCCTGGTCTCCAGCTGTACTTCGCCACCCCATCAGGAGCAACAGGAAGGTTGGTACAGCCATCACAGCCACCCCAAACCAGGCTGAGGAAGCAAAGTGCTTGCTCAGCCAGACACCAACAGAGCCCCACAATAACTTGCTCAGCCTAAGCGGTATGAAAGTGTTTGAATATGAGGTGCACAAAGCTGCTAAACAATTCAGATAGACTTGCTCTAAAATAAGTCTCGGAGGAAACGCCAAACTTCACTTTATTAGCACAGAAATAAATTTAATGCTATCTATAGTTGCAGCTCTAACTATAGCTACAGCTGAGCAACCCTGCAGAGTTGCATTTTAAGACATTCCTTAACTAGAAGCAATTTGCATCAAGCTGTGTAAGCTGCTGCTTCTTACCAAGAACAGAAAGGTAATTTGCGCTTTTCCCCTCCTCACACTGTTTAATTTCCTAAGAGGTTAAAAGGCTCACCTGGCCATTAATATAACAATACCACTATGTTTGCAGAATTGCCATAGACCATGATCATTAGAGCATTCATGCCAGAAGTACAACTTTCTATTGTTCTGTCCCAAACCTCTGCCTCTGCTCTGCACACCTAAAAAAAACAAGCCTGAAATAATCTCACTGTACTCCTGATGGTGAATAAGCCTATCATGCATATGCCAAAGCAACCCACACCACCTCTAGGATCTAAACCTCCGTAGCCTGCACTGAAGAGAGACTGCATTATGGGGAAGTGGTGGGTCCACGTGTCCACTGCACATCTTGGGAAGGATGACTTCTTTCCAAATGCTCCCTTCCATCTTACACTTGCTGCAGCAGGAGCCCAGCTACCATTTTTCCACAGTGAACTGGGCCCTAATTACTGAACAGTTTGTGAAAAACTGCCCTTAAAATGTTAACAGCTGCAATGATGATAATAATTCTGTTTGCAGTTATAATGGCTCCTCATTAGAGCTGCTTAATTAAATATTTTCCAAAACTATCCCAGAAAAAAAGAGTCTGCTCTCTCGACTGTAAAAGCAGAATCCAAAGCAGCCGCAAGGAAACGGTGGCTTTTTCCAGTTGAAGTATTTCCTACAGCCAGCCACGAGGAGTGACCTCACACACGTCCCTAACATAGCAGAATTTGCCATCATTAATCCGTTTATTCAATAGGAAAGGATGCTGTGGGTCTTAGTGAGCTTATTGCCCTGTGAGCACCATGCCATAAATTAGAAATGCTTAAATCTTTTACACTTCTTTAGCCTTTATATTATCTCTCCACCTCGCTCACCCAGTGCCTTTGTAGGATGAAGCAATGATTTAACATTCTCCCACAGCTGAGTCACAAGGAACACATGTGCAGGATAAAGGGGGAGTTTTCTTTTATATCAACATTTATAGCATAAGTGCTGCTATGGCAGACACCATCCCACCTTCCCAGCTCCCCACCATCCTGCCTGAACCTTTGCAGAACCCTGTCTAATCCTCTTAATCACACACAAACAAATAACAGTCCTCACACTTGCCTTTCACCCCATGCAAATGAGACTCTATAGATATCATGTAACACATTACCATTTGTTACCTAATTAAGATTTGATGCCAGACCATGATTGGTTTACTCCAACACAACCAGCTGTTTACAAGCAGAGAGCTGGCCTGTGAAAGCAAACACACACTCTCATCTTGCCATTCATTGCTAAAATATCTTGAGTCCACTGATGAAAATCACAGAATCATCGAGGTTGGAAGAGACCTTCAAGATCATCCAGTCCAACCACCTACCTACATAACCACTAAACCCTATCACCCAGCGCCACATCCAGACCCCTCTTGAACACCTCCAGGGATGGTGACTCCACCACCTCCCTGGGCAACCCATTCCAATACCCAATCACCCTTATAGTGAAAAAATTTTTCTAATGTCCCATCTGAATCTCCCCTGCTGCAATTTAAAGCCGTTTGCTCTCATTCTTTCACTATGGGCACAGCAGAAGAGACCGACCCCCCCCTCACCCCAACCTCCTCTCAGGGAGTTGCAGAGAGCCATGAGGTTCCCCGAACCTCCTCTTCTCCAGGCTGAACACCCCCAGCTCCCTCAGCCATTCCCCATAAGACATTTCCAGGCCCTTCACCAGCTTTGTTGCCCTTCTCTGGACATGCTCCAGCACCTCAATGTCTTCTTCGAAGTGAGGGGCCCAAAACTGACCCCAGCACTCGAGGTGTGGCCCCACCAGTGCCGAGTACAGTGGGACAATCAAAATCAGACAATTCTTGCTGTTAAACACATAAAAACACACTGTAACAATGCCTTACAGCTTACACTGGGATGCTGACTTCTGTCAAGTGCAGAATGGAAAAGATCTGGATTATTTTTCATACTTGTCCTCAAGCATCTGTTGTCAGGGCTGGACAGGTCTTTGGTCTGACCTGGCAGATGTGCAGACACTGCCACGTGGAGTTAACTTCACTGTATCAATGCACTTGGCAATTTAACCAGGCCACAAGAGAACAGCTGTGCCTCCTGGACAGGAGCATCCCTGCCGCATGCTACTGGCGCAAGACTTCACCTTGGTGCTCCTGTAGTAAAAACCAGGTTCAGGGAGCAGGCAGACTAAAGGATGACACATATACCCTTTTTTCTTCTTTTATTGGTGCACTGACTCATGCCAGAGTCTGCAGCAAGCTGGGGAGATGGCTTACCAGAAAAACACAGCAAGGGTTTATAGAGAACTAATACTGCTTGGACTCCCCAGGAGAGGGTTGAGCAGGTTGTGGGGAGAAGAAATATGTATTATCTGACTTGATCACAGGATACAATTCTTGGGTATTTTTATTCTAAACTCACTCTGTTTCCAAACCTGCACAACAGAGATGGACAAACTTGACTGAAAACTGCCCTAAAAGCATTGCATCTTCAGGAGCCCACAGTTGTTCTTGTATGATTCACCCTGTTTCTCCTCTCTGGGATGATCTCAGCCTCAAACGAGCTGCAGTACTCCTGGCACATGAGGTAGGTGTCCTTTTCTGGCAGTTGCCAGAATCACAATGTCTTCCTGGGTAGTCAATGACGTTCCCTGTTCTCCCAGGCATGCTTGCTTTCCTTCAGGTCTTTGCAAAGCTGTTGTTAAAATCCATTTTTATGAATGAATGCTTCCCAAAGTGCTATAGATAGCAGGGTTAAAACATCCATTGAATCCTCAGATAGGCATTTAGAGGCAATATGCAAAACGTACCATAATCCCTGAAGAGGATTACACTTTTGCAGTCTGACTCAAAATAAGTTTCCAACTTGATTAAGCATCACAAAAAGGTCCATCCTGCTCTACTAATCTGAAGAGAAAAACCACAACCTAGTTTGGACAGGTTTGAATTAATTTTTATTTCTTCTCCAAATACAACTTCAAAATATTCAGGGCTTTTCTGCCACCTGAATAAGAAATAATCAACTGCAAGTTTTCAAAAGCCACAGTTGTATTATCTTGAATTCAAACTTCAAATTAAAGCTATTTTAGTACTCAAAAATTGTCAAAGCCCCAACATAAAATGCCCTTAAAGCACAGTAACATCTGGTTGGGAATTAAAGTGGGAGGACATTCAGCCAGGGCCAAGGGGCCAGAACCAGTACCTTCACTGTGTTTTCACTTTGGCAAGACCTATGTTAAAAGCCTGCACTGAAACAAGTAATAATTTCCTCAGGTACAAGCAAGAAACACAGAGCCATGATCCAGAAAACCAGAAACAAAGATACTAAGAAAGAAAAAGGAAGACTGGAGAGGAAAGGGAGCTGTCAGGACAGGGATGGGGAAGGGCTTTGCTGCCAGCCCAGCGCTGGGAACCGAGTCCATGCAGAATGCACCCAGAGATGTGGTGCAGCACACTCGGCCAAGCCCACAGAGATGGGAAGGGGTCCGAGGAGTTGTGAGACAGCCAGCTGCTAACACCTCACCCTGAATTCCAGGCACAAACACATGTACGCGCACTAACCAGATCTGAGCAGCGCTGCTCTTCTTGCAGACGCTGTCAGGCAAACATCTGCCAGAACGTCTCAGTTGTTTAATCACATAAAATGTTTCCTCTTCGTTTTTGGCACCTGATACTGAAATAGTCTATCGCAAGATGTCTCTGTATCATGCTCTATCAGCACAACGCAAAAGAAAAGCTGTTTATAAATAAAGGAGGCACAGTTTGAGTCAGATATTAGATTTCCATGTACTTGCTAGCAGCCAAACATACATAACAGCAGAGTAATTGCAAATAAAGCATGAGCATATGCACAGTCCAGGGAAAGAACCCCTGAGCAGTTCTGCACCGCGCTTTAATTTCCTCAAACATTATCTTTCTAACAAACCGAGAGTGTGATGAATGATCACCTTCCTCCACCCAGCCATGTTAGCACTGTTTCAACCACCGTCTGTTGTTTACTCTTTCTGGCCACCTGAACGTCAATTTTTTCAAAGTAACACTTACTCAATATTAATCCTAGCATCAGAAAAGAGAGAAAAAAAGAAAAAAGTGCAGAAGAAGGGATAAATGTATCCCCGCAAATTACTACTGTAGATCTTCACCTCCACCTCAAAAGTACTTATTTGACAGTTTATATATATTACAGATCCTGCCAAGTACCACTTTCATGGCTATGGTACAGTGTAAGTTAACAGGAAAGCAGAGAACAATCCCGCTTGTTTCTACAACTCCTGTGCAGAATATGAGTTGGAAAACCACAGAAGAGCTTAGTCTCAATAGCACTGGTAAAAGAAACACCCAACACCAATTGATTTCCCTAACACACCATCAGGTTCTTCTAGAAGCTGCTAAGTTTAATCAGAGGTTGAAAGCAGGACACAGAGGAAAAGCTGGTTACAACTGTGGAGGCTCATTTGGTTTTCCAAGGGGCATCTCCCTGCTAAAGACTCCTCCTCCTAATGTCTGCCCAGCCCAGCTGCAGCCACAGCCACCAGAAATTAGCCCCAAAATAACTGCAAGGCAAACTGATCACAATATCCCCTTCTTCCTCCCTTAAGGCCCCATTAAAATTCAGCAAACTGGTGGGAGGGAACAAGCAGAAGACCAACAATGGGTCAAATTATCCTCATTGTTTAACACTTGTCTTTCTTCCAGCTTTTTGTGCAAGCACCCTACATCCTGAAGGGCAACATGGTATGTGGACTTTTATTTCTTTGGGCACACTATTTCTCCAGGTCCATCACCAGGAAAGCAAAACACTGTGGAGCAGTGCTGCACACCTGTGACCCCCAGCCCTCCTCTGCCCACCCTCCTGCTCCCCACCATCACCCTGCACACAGGCTTTTCTCTCCCAGACTCAATGCACTCGTCTCTCCAGCTGTCTCCCCACCTTCCCTCATGTCTATGCTTGTCAAACATTCTTTTAACAAACCACTCGAGATCCTCACAGCCAGGCTGTAGCTAAGGTTTGCTGATTCTTTCTGTGTAAGATTTAAAGAACAGCCTTTCCTACCCAGCCACACGCAGCAGCTCCCACCCAGGGACCACTCATCTCACAACTCAATTACAGCACGTTCCTCAACCTTGACAAAGGCATCTTGCCCTGCAGATACCCACTCAGAAAGCTGAGGAGAAAGGTCTGTCTTTCTCCTAGCCAGCAACTTTGACTGCATCTCCATCCATATATTCCTCCATACCTGCTTCTCTATCAAACCAGCTGTTTGGCTTCAGACTCAGGGCCCTGCTCACCCATTTATGACTGTCACCTCCCAACCCTGTCAGGAAGAGCAGATTCCCACCTCCAAGCTGCCCACACCATCCATAAGCCAAGTAAAGCAATCAGCCTCTGGACTGTCTCCCATAGCAAGGCCCTCCATAAAGTTAAAGGAAAGCTCTGGAAAACAGCTCTCCTCCTTATACAAAAACACTTCCAAAAGTGATTTGAGGTGTCTACAAGAACCTTCAGCCTCTGGATCTTTCAGGTCTCTGCTGATGGTGCCAACAGACATGGTTGCCCTGGGTCCTCCTGCACCAACTGACATCTCGTTGTGGGACCATCACACATCTTGAAGTGCCTCCATGGTGTACACTTCTAAAAGCAGTGGGAAGAAGAGCTGGATCCCAAGGCTTGCACGGCCTTTTAAGAGTAAAAAAGGCAAAGACCACTTGAAAAAAACCCCTATGCATTGTAGAGGAACTTTGCCAGACAAGCCAGTTTTTAAGATAAGCACCATTTTTTTTACAAACCCACTACTTTTTACAAAACTGGACACTCGTGCATTTTCCACTGCAGTGTTTCTGGAAACAGCAGCAGGAAGGAAGGACATGGTACAGTCTCTGCTGCCCAAGAACAGCTCAAACCATTCAAGTTTTGCTATTTCATCAGGCTTCAGCAAAACTACTTATGAACAATTCATAGCAACAGAGCCTTTGTCACCCCAGGGATCCTAGAGTAATTTGCAGACCTAAAACAAAGCATTACTTGCATATATTACTAGACATGAACTCATCTAAGTCAATGATGATACAAGAGCTTGTAAGTGCTCCTTCCCTCATGCACATCTTTCCCAAATCCAGCCTGTTTCTTCTCTTTCCTTTGAAGTCCGTTTGCTGCATGCACACCTTGGCACAGGAATTTGGAAGTCCCCATCCCAGCAGCTTGTTTAGGATGTGGCTGATCAGCCCCATTCAACAGCAGTGACTGAACACAACCAGTTGTACACCATGGACACCAGTGTCTGAATCATCCCCCAGGTCTGCTTAATCAACAGTCTGCTTAATTACAGCAGAAAGGCTCATTTATTATTCTCTTTTCAAATGTAACTTTTAAGGTAAAAAACCTACAAAAGTGGAAAACATTAGTATAACTGGGTTCACATCCATGAAGAACAAGCAGTTAGTTTTATGGATGAGATTAGCTAACAAGCTCGAACAGGTTTTATGTTTGACTTTCAGCTGATCTGGACTCCTTAAGCCATTTACCTTGTCTTTGCTGCAAGACACTCGTTACCTCACTGTGTGCAATTCCTTGGAATTTTTTTATAAAAGTCATACTTGAAATACTCCTTAATTATTTGTGGTCTGGCAGAAGCTGTAATACTAACCTATTAATGCTAATGAGAGAAATTCAGCACGCAAAATAATTATCTGCCACTTTATGTGCACTGAAATGAAAGTGAGCAGGTTAACTTAAGCCTATAAGACTGTTTTAACTCTAAATTTGAAAATAGAATTTGATGGTGCATGATTAAACCTCAAATTCTGCAATTCACGCAGGCATTACTGGAGCAAGAGCACGTTAACTTTATAACAGTAGGGTGTTTTGAAATCTTCCCTGAAAAAAAAAATAAAAAATCAAGCTTAAAAAAAACAGTCACTGTAAAACACCGTTTTGCTCTCCTTCTGCAAATCTTTGATTTACTTTTGAGTCAATAACTCACTAAAATTAACAAGATGGAATTATGTTTTGACAAGTTCCACTGCTGATGAACAGATTTTCAAATCACGAATCCAGCTTCACCTCATTTTTCCACCACAGCTGACAGTCAGAAAGTGAATCATTCATTCCTTCTGGCCTTTGTGTATTTTATCAAATGCTACAGGGAACAACTAACTTCAATTCCCTCAAGTAATTTCATAAAATGCCAAACTTAATGTTCTTTCACACTTTAATAAAATAAAGTTCTATAGGAAGTAAAACATAAGTCTAGCCAAGCTCAACCATTTTGACCATATGTTGCCAACAGATCAACCTAACCGTAACAGATCTACTACACATAATCCTGCCACTCAGAACACAGAAAATATACCACTGGATAAGCTTGGCAGCATACAAGGTTGCCTTCTGCATAAGGCTTGGGTCCCACCTCACCAGATGGGTGTGATGACTACACATCATTTAGGATAAATAAAGGAGCTTTACTCGTCCCTAGAGCCAAGGAGCTGAAACAGTCACAATACACCCAGAGGACAGGCGTGTGCAAGCAGCACATTGTGCAAATTTAGTGGAATCCACACACAGGGGAGCTTTGCAAAGCTTCTGAAAGAGGCTGAACAACCAGGACAGCAGCAAGAACAGTCCCAGAAGATGCAGACCTGAGACTCCAAGGGAAGAAGAAGCATGACCATTTCCAGGTTGAATATTAATTAGAAGGGATGAGCGAAGAAACTGTTCTCCCTGGTCTGTTCTACCCTGTTTTTTTTAAAGGACACACAGAGATCTTTAACTTTACTGTCAAACAGCTGAGAGGACCCCAGATTTTGCCTAACTGGCCAAAAAGGAAGCCATTCCCTTGGAGCAGAAGTCAATTAACTGCAAGCTTCCATTTTTTCCCAGTAAACTGTCAGGATGCCCACAAGCTCCTTCTACACAACAAAACTCCAGGGAAAAAATAAGCACCAAATTCTCTTCATAGCCACTGATAATTCTAAGTAACTCTCCCAAAGTCTGGCCTGTAGCAAGCAAAGAACATGATCCCTGTGATAATACACCAAGCCCATAAAACCTCCGGCTTTGTGTACACACTGGATGGTTTTTAAGTGTTTAAACGCAGCACCCAAGGTACTATCCCAGCCCTGTTGAAGTCAGCAATGACAGCAGGCTCCACCAGCTCCTGCACCCCACAAGGACATCAATCCAAGGTCAGGCACCGTGCAAGCTTGAAGGATGCCTCCCCCCAAAAACTGAGCATCTCCTCCCCTTGCACCTCTCCCGAGCACAGCACCTACTGGAACCATCCGAGAGTCAGAGGCTGCTCTGTGTGCAGCTGCAAATGTTTTATTTATTCTGAAAAACTCAACCAACACAGCTGTGCGATCTGAAATACGACTTAGTGGAGTTAGCATCTTACTGCAGGCAATCACATTTATTATAATAAATGACTATAAATAAATAATGAGGTTGCTTAACGGGGACACGGGTAACCTGTCTAGACAACCGCGCAGGTGACGCACTCTGCACTGGAATGTCCTCCAGATCTCAACAATAAGTCTTGATTATAAATATTATATTTTTTGTAAAAAAAAAAAGCAGGGTAATGATTGCTTACTTAAAAATAACAAACCCTGCTTCTCAGCATGGCTGGCATGCACCTAGCAAGTTTAGCTAGTAGCCCCTTGGTCTCTAGCAAGCCTTCATTATAGCAGATCCTTACAAAGATTGGGCAAACACTGTAGCATGCAGAACTTCTCATCATTTACTGCCACATAAAACAAACTCTCCTATTTGGAGCAGCAAACAATACTGTTCTATCAACAGGCTGGCCTACCCATGGCTCACCAGCATCCTGCCACCATCACCCAGGTCTCATGGTGGTGCTCTGTGGAGGGGAGAACCCCTCTTTATCCTCCCCGGCATTTTACTGCCTGCTTAATTGAGAAAAGCAATGGCCAAATTAATAGCTGGAACATGTGACCTTAATTAATTAGCAGACCTAGTGGAAAACGCCAACTCTGCATTGTCACTGCTTGCTTTCAAGGACCCTCTGCCTGTGTCAGCAGTACAGAGACCCTGGGCCCATTAACATTTGCTTTGGGATAAGGACACATGATGCAAGAGTGGCTTTAGCAGCCTGGTACAAGAGAGGCAAGGTCTGAGATAAAGGAGTAATCCCCCATGAACTGGTTTGTGGTAAAGGTCTTGCCTCTCCACAAATGCTTCTCCGATGACTCTGTAATGGGCTCTAGGAGAAATTCCCCAAGAACAAAGCTAAGGTCAACTGGAAAGGATGGAGGGAGCAAGCAGATGGCCACCTGCCACCTCACCAGTCAGCAAAATCATTCACTTCAACTGCATCGTGAAATATTTCCTTGCTTCCCCTCTCCCTCTCTCACTGTCTCCCTTCATCCATGAGCTGTGTCCATTTAGGTTACAAGACCCATTTAGCACATAGTGGGGAACAGCTGGGAAAGCAAATAAACAAAAGTCAGACCAGAACCTTCCCCAATGGATCCAAAATCCTAGAGGCAGCTGCCTCCCCTCTGGGGGAAACACTGGGGGAGAAATAAATTTCATACTCTATAAAAATATCCCTTGCCCTCAAAGGGGCCTGTAGCTACAATCAATTTCAATAATCAACTTTATCAATACTGGGCACCACTCTTCAGGAAAAGATCTTCCTTTGTTCCCTAAGCCATGAATCTGCCCTTGGAGGAAAATTCCAGCTCTCTGAACTTTACAGAAGTAAATTCTGCAAGCAGCAGCTCTGCTAATGTCTGCAGGATGGCCACGAGGAGCTTGATCAAGGCTGAGACACACATCTGGCTTGCAGGACAGATGTGCATTCACATGGGCACTGTTCCATCAGTCAGGTCCTAAAGCTTGCTGAAAATCTCCTGCATCAGATATGAAAAAGCACCATCACAGCTGCTCACTGGGATTTCTATTTCCATGGGTCATACTAAGAAATAAAATATCTTGTAGCTTAGCAACTAAATTTATGTTTTTTTTAAAAAAAAGTACTGTTATTGTTACCACCTTAAACCATTTAAGACATGTCCAGGTGCTGGGTTAAATATGTTCTGGGTATCTGTAATATATAAAAAATTAAATCCCAAATGGACTACATTTTTGTCAGGGGACATGACCTTCCCAACTTCAGCTGTTCCAGGACCACAGGCAGCCTTGCAATTTAAATCTGAATTTTCCACCCATTTCCCAGCTTTTATTTTTAAAGATCAAGTTCCTTCAGCATCCACCACACGTTGGATTTATAATGCTAATCAAACTTCTCCAGGTAGAGTTTATAAATTAATCCTGGGTAAAATAAATACATCAGCCAACCTCGGTACAAACGTTCCTGCCTCTGATTAAGCTGAGCTCCAGCATGCATTTCAAAAGGGGAAAGCAGCAGGGAAGATGCAGGCTCTCCCCGCATACAGCACAGCATATTTGCATCAATGTGACCTCAAAGCGACAATGCCTGGGCAGGTGGCAGGATGAGATGCTCAGTTATTATGCAAAAGTGCAACTTGCTTTGCTGTTCCTTCATGCCTCCGTACCCAGAGCTCCAGGTGCGCGGCGGCGGTGCCTGCTGACGGCAGGGCTGGAAGGTTTAGCTCTGAACCCCCTGGCTCAGGCACTGGGATGACTCGAGCACACAGCCCCACGCTGAGGGGCCCAAACTGTGCCCTCCGAGGCTTCTTGGAAGCTCCGAGGTATTTATAAATAAGTGCCCACAATAGAAATTGTCCTTTCCTGTTTTATGCTAACTCCAGGCACCTACGAGGAGCGATCAATAGTAGTCTGTGCCATACCCTAAGAACCCTAAAATATTAAGTGCAGGAACCATCACAGACAAGACATTACAGCATTTGTACAGGCAGATCTCCTATATCAAAAGCTATTTATATGCCAACTCAGCAGACCTGAAGTGTTCAACTGCTAACAAAATCATCTGGGTGGTTTAAACAGGACCCAGGGCGAGAAGTTGGCCAAAGCACGACCACCTATGCTGCTGAGCTTCACTGAGCCAGCTCCCACTGCAAGGAAAATGCAGGAGAGCTGCACCTCAGCATGGGGAATACAAGGGCAGCACGGGCATCCCAGTCCAAGTCTCTGCCTCCAGTTCCACAGTGAAATTCCCTCTCTTCCTCCATGGACATGATAGGATGGCCAATTAAAAAGTGAAAGCAGAACGCAATGCAATACTAAAGCAATTAAACAGGAAAAAAGTGATGAGAGCAGGATGAACACAGTCTACTGCAAAAAAAAATAAAGAAATTACTCTTTTAAAAGCAACAGTGAAAAACTGTAGGCACCAGATTTGATTTTAAGAAAATGTTAGCAATGATACATATGCTCAGTTGAGTTGCCAAAACGAATTAGTTTCAAAGAAAAAAAGTTTAAAAAATGCACTCAGAAAGCAATAATACGGTTCTGGTTTATGTGCTGTCACTCCCCTACACTGCTGCATTACAGAATGCTTCAGAGATCACAAAATGCTCTCCCATCACCAAAATGAAGCCCGGCAAATTGCTAATGATAACATTAAAGCAAAATGTGGAAACCAAGTTCTAAAAATGAAGAATGTCAAAAACTGCACGCTTGCTTAGCAGCCCCAGCCCTGTGCTGTACACAGACTCGTCCTCCTAGCAGACTGCTCCAAAGAGCCAGGGCAAATCAGGAACTGCTAATTCCAAGTGTTTAAGGAGGATGCAGTGACATTTCTTTGTAAGGCTGGAGCGCTTTTGTAGGTATCACACTGACTTTTAACATCTCACCCCAGCAGTAACCATGTGGAAAATAGCTGACACTGCAAAAACTCAACTCTTCTCATCACAGAATCAGTAAGGTTGGAAGGGACCACTGTGGTCATTGGTCCAACCTCCCTGCCCACGCAGGGTTATCCTAAAGCACATGGCACAGGATTGCAGCCAGACATTTCTTGAATGTTCCAGTGTGCAGGAACTCACACAGTGAAGTTGTTCTTCCTCATGTTCAGGTGGAACTCCCTGTGCATCAGTTTTTGCCCATTGCCCCTCGTTCTATTGGTTGGCACCACTGAAAAGAGCCTGGCTCCATCTTCTTGACACCGACCCTTTAGGTATTTATACACATTAATAAGGTCCCCTCTCAGTCACCTCTTCTTGAACCTGAACAGGCCCAGCTCCCTCAGCTTTTCTTCCTAAGAGAGATTCTCCAGACCCTTGACCAACATAGTGGCTCTCCACTGGACCCACTCCCTGTCTCTCTTGTACTGCAGAGCCCAGAACTGCACACAGGACTCCAAATGTGGCCTCACCACACATCTGAGTAGAGAGAGGAGCAGGATCACCTCCCTCGACCTGCTGGCAATGCTCCTTCTAATACACCCCAAGATTCCATTGGCCTTCTTGGCCACAAGGGCACACTACTGGCTTGTGGACAATTTATTGTCCACCAGGACCCCCAGGTCCCTCTCTGCAGCGCTGCTTTCCAGCAGGTCAGCCCCCAGCCTATACTGGTGCATGGGGTTGTTCCTTTCCTGGTGCAGGACCCTGCATTTGCCCTTGTTGAACCTCAGAAGGTTTTTCTCTGCCCATCTCTCCAACCTTCTGAGGTCCCTCTGAAGGGCTGCACAACGCTCTGTGGTATCAACCCTCATCCAAGTCACCGATGAACAAGTTAAAGAACACTGGACCCAGTACAGAACCCTGGGGGACACCATTAGAGACAGGCCTCCAATTAGACCCAGATCACAACCCTTTGGGATCTGTCACTCAGCCAGTGCCACTCATCATTAAAGCTAACGGGTAAGAAGGGTGGGGCCTGACCTGAATTAGCTAAAAATTCCAAGACATTTTACAAAGTTTTACTAGTAAACTCAGCTACTGATCAAGGCATTGACCCTTCCGAGTTTGCACAAACCTAAAATTTCAGTATCTCCTCCAGGTATCAAGTAGTAACTCCAAACAATCCCAAATAGTGTTCTTTTTAAAATGTGTTATTAAATCATTGCTATTAAAATACAGTCAGCAAAGCACTTCCAGGTATCCTGCTGGCATCTTTAGCACCAATCACTGCAGAAACAGATATACTCAGACAACAGAGATGACTGAGGAGCTTTGGGATGCCCAACTGCATGAGCTCATCCCTTAATCCAAATTTTGTGCTGAGATTCTAAGACACGCAAATGTAATGGGATTTACTTGTTCATCCTGTAAATCTCAGGTTTACTTATTTCATTTTGACAGCCTCCACCCTGGGCTTAAAACCCGTGACACCAAGTGCCATAACAGCCTTCAGATGAACTTGCTTTCAACTCACAAGCTAGGAGTAAGGAAGCACACAGCTCTGCAAGTCATAAAAGCTTCACCAAGCAAACAAAAGCCAGCAAGATGAAGGTCACTCAATTCAGAGCAATGATTTCTACCCCATGAGGTCAGAGAAGGTGCAGCTCAAGACACTGCACATGGCTCTCGCAGGGTTGGACACAGGAATGGGCAGGCAACTGCAACAAGCAGGTAGTTATTGGGGGGAAAAGTGTGGTATTTCAAAAGCTAAACAGAGGCAAGAGCTTCCACTCACAGGCTGTGGTTAAAGCAGGTGCCTACATCTGGTTACAGTCAGTGAAAACGGCTGTTGATACTTCTGTTACCTAAAAGTTGCTCTAATCATCAACTACAGCTCTACCACCTATGGTGCCTTCTTCAATGAACCTGCAAGAACATCTCCACTACCATTAGCAAAGCCACCAGCCTAGATCTCAAGGAGCCCAGTGCTTTGCTACCCGAGAGCAGGCACTGCCTCATGCAGGAGCCGGAGCCCCACAGGAAAATCTGGGCTTACAGCATGGGGGACCCATTCCAGCTCCATCAGTCGCTACCTGCACCTCCAGCAGGAAGGGAAACAAGCACAACAACCCACTGCCACCACCAATCTTCTGGATTGTAGTTAAGCAAAAAGGCTAAAACTCTACAGGGAAAAACTGCCTGCTGGTTCGCCTCTTACAGCAAGTTGTTCCTCCAGCATCAGCCTGTCCCCTCCAAATTGCTTTGTATCTTGCTGTACAAAACATCTTATGCTCCTCCAGCCTCCCAGAGAAGAAAATCACAGGCAGGGTGACCAGATTTCACAATACATGGTTTTGAAGGCTGGTGTTAAATTTGACACTGTAGCTCCAAAGTAATTGTGACTAACCACTAAATCACCATGTGTAATGGATTCCTCCGAACATTTATAGCTAGCAGTTCCATTATGCTCTAATCTGGAAAACATCTAAACAACCTTCCACAAAAATTAGAGGGGAACATAAACATCTTGATAAAAACAAGATTCCAGAGATACTCCACTTAACCACAGTGACTTCTGTAATATAATGTTTAGTGAAATAACATCCATTACAGTGCAGCTTTTTGCTGTTTGATTTTTAAACCCATGCTTCAAGACATCAATCTGGAGAGCACCGAGTCTACGTGAAAGGCAAAACAATCAAGAACTAGCCTCCAGGACAGTGCTGGGAGCTGCAGGGAGGAGTAAGTGGTGACAAGGGAGCCAAGCAGCACCAAGAGGCTGCCTGGCAGCTGTGGATGGAGCTGCCTCTCCCTGCCCGCCACCAGATGTGAAACTCTAAGTTGCCCTTGTGCTCCTGGATGCTCATCCCTGCACATCATTTGAATCAAAACCCCTCAGCCCACAGTAAAACACTGCACTGTAAGATGTGCCTATCTGCCCCTGCTCACCTTCATCCTCTTCCTAAATCCATGATTTCCAAACTCGGAAGGTCTGGGGGTAATGCAGCCCCAGAGGGAGAAGCACCACCTTAGACATCCTGACTGTCCTCTCCTGTCTAGAAAACAACGCCAGTTTGGTGGGGACAGAAGGCAGACTTTATGCAATCAAAACCCACAATAAAAATAATACAATTAGCTAAGCACATAAGAAGCAAAAGAGGGAAGCATTACTGATTCATTCCATTTTCCTGGAAAAGCCTGAACTGTGGTTAAGTGGAGGACAAGCTGAAATTATCCATTAGTGGAAAAAAAAAATATCTTGTTTAAAGAGAGAAGGGAAAAAATCCCTCAGGTTAGTGTTCAAGTACAGCAACAATAAATTTTACCACAAAATCTGTGCTAGGCAGATACTCACTGTGCTCCCAGCCCTTGGAGCAGCGGAGCTTGCAAAAAGGCTGCTCATTTAACACAAAAACCATGTAGAAAATAAAAACCAGAGAAGAATCTCAATCTTCAAACAGGGAAGGGAACCAACAGCTTTTTGACATTCCTCCCAGCCATCTTTCCTCCAATCTCCCTGCCTGGGGGGTGCACAGGAGGAGGGAAAACGGGTGGTAAGGGAAGAGCTGGCTGGGCTGTGTGCACCAGGGGATGTAACTGCTGTAGGTGACCCCAAAGAGCTCGATGGCACTTGCAGCCTGGAGTGCTCCTAACTCACTCTGGGCCAGGGACACAGGCGTCAGTCTAGTCCAGGGACTAAAAACCACCACCACACCTTCCCCAGTTGTACTGTGCACTCCTACACCACAACCGAGGATCAAAGCCAAGCAATGCAATAAGTGACTACAGCACATCCCAGCCCTGGTACCTACATTAAAGTGAAGGCTTTGGCTTTTGCTCTGAACAGAAAGGAATGTTTCATCTCGGCTGCTCAAGCAAAGATGAAAAACAACCTGTTAAATGAAAGGCTGTTGTCCATGTGGGCTGAAAGGCCCTCCTTCTCCAGACATCACAAACTGGCTCACACCAGTCAGCACACTGCAGATTTTAGGATCACTTACACTAGCACAGGTCATGCCCTTGGGACACAACGTGCTCTTCAGCATCTATAAATCCTGCCGTAACCCACTTCCAAAAATCAAGTGCATCGTCCAAGTCCTGTAACAGAGCCCAACACAAACTCCCACAAATACAAAAAGGTGATGACTTCTGGCAGCCCAGAACTGCAGTCGCTGCATTCATACTGCACCCCAGACACCTGCTTTCCCTTTCCAGAGAAAATTAAGCCAGTCCTCTGCTGCAACCAAAACAAATAGCCCCACTGTAAAAGATGCAGCCCTAGACAGGCAAACCATCTGCACATGCCGATGTGTCCAGTGACTTCTACCTGCCTGAGTTTGGAGGCAGAAGATGAGGTTTCCACCTCGAAGCTCTCCTCAGTACAGAAACAGGTTCTAGGTAAGCTAAATATGCAGAGGTGAAAGTCACAAGAAAGCGGTTTGGTAATGCCTGCTGACAAAAAGAGTAACTTGCTTCACAGACTCTTTTAGTTTCTCCCAGTGATCAGATTTCAGCATCATCACGAGATGCCAAATCTTAAGTTTAACCACCCTATCCTCCACTATCACCAACAGGTACTAGGATTCCAAGATTCACTGTGAGGCACAGAAATGGCCTAAAACAATCTTTTAATCACAGGAGTAAAGACAGCAGAATTTCACTTATCTTGATAGAACATTATATAAGCTATTGAATATTTTTACTTTAAGGGAAAAATTAAAATATGAGACTGTACTTCATACCCGTAACTCTTCCAAGAACACACAGGTTTAATGCAGGAGGCAATTCACCTTCATGATTTTAGGTGATACATGAGGAAAAGCAGAAGCAAAACTGACCTGCTAATTCCAGGAAAATAACATAACATGATGGGAAAAGCAAAAACAACCCTTTAGCCAAGAAGCATGAGAGCTTCCTTATAAAAGCCTCCATTTGCAGCTTCCAAAGTACAGTTAATTTGCAACATTTAATACACAAGTTGTCATCAGCCTTAAACCTCAATTTCCAGACCTCAGCTGTACCTGGGAGAGCAGCAGGATGGGCTGAGCACACTATCAAATCCTCCAGCACAACTGCTGAGCCACTGCAGCCGAGGCAGAGAATCTGCTTATATATTTAACAAATAACCAGATCCTTCCGTAATCCAGGCTCTTGAGAAATTTTTATCTCACCATGAGCTCAGCTATTCTTAAGTCCTTTCTGTGTTTTTTTTTTCCTCTGTGCTGCATGATACACTGACCAATTTTATAAAAGGGATTAGCTGGCGGGAGGTCTGGATTCAGGTCAGATGGAGCTGGCCTTTCGGGTATGCTCTCGCAGATGCTGGTGGAAAACAGAGCTAAAACTCCAGTTTTCCCCTCCACCTTCAAACCAAATCTGCCCAGGAAAGGCATCCATTCCTGCAGCCTTCTCCTGCAGAGGCCTGGTTGTTACACAGCATTCAAAACAGCTGCTGCTGCTGGTTCTCCAGGCCCCCAACCCAAACCTGATATACCAGCCAGGACTGACACCGTCACATGGACACGCCAACTTACCCAAGCTGCTCCCTAGGTCTGTGGGTCCTGTAACAGGGAATCTCAATTTTCACTTGCCTCAGCAAGTCTCAAAACCCCATGCCTTCTGCTCGTCTTGGTGCACACGCAGCTGCAGCACTGACCAGCTCCGAGTTGTAGGAAAAGGAGAATTCCAGCAGGGAAAGCTGGCATACCAAATGAGAGCAAAGACACGTGAAATCCCAACCCCACAGAGAAGGAAACTTCACCACACCAGGACAACAGAAGGTGCTTATGCCATTAGACAGACCCCTATTATGCAAAGTCCTTGGGAATACACTTAAACAATTTCAGTATATGCTTAAGCAATATATGGGGTGTTTCAAAAAGATGGACTCATTTGAAATGACCTTCAAGTGCAATTGGGTCCATCTTTTTGAAACATCCTGTATTTAGGTACTTTTGTTCACACAAGAGTTCAGGCTTGACAAGATGTAGTTTGTGCACATCTTAAACCTAGTGATGCACAACCTCCTTCCGATCCCTTCTCCAGAAACATCAGCATTGTTCTCAGTTACATGCCTTCAGCTAAATGTCCCAATAAATAGATTAAAAAAGATTTAGGGCAGATTTTTCCAAAAGCTATATTGTACCAAGCCTCAGGTCCAATGTATTTAGCTATGCTTGCAGACAAGGATAGTTATTCACATACTTTTGTCCTTGGAAGCAACAAAAGAACTCAGTAATCCAAATATAGGACGGTGCTCATGCATTTCCTGTGCAACACTTTTCTGCTGACTGTATTTCTAGCAAAACTGCAATTTCTTCTTGCATGTGGCAGCATGTTGAATATGCCACAAAACTCTGGGTGACAACACAGCTTCCAGAACTATCCCCCAGTCAAAATTCATCCCTAGCCATCGCCTTCTTCTTCAGCTGTTCTGCACCATTGCTAGCAAGTTGTGATCTTCAGACTCCAGCAGGTTTATCAGCTGAACCTCAGCACTATCCCATAAATCTCTCAGTGAGGAAATTGCCTCTATCCATAAAAATTCTGGGAGTGCTCATATTCCAACCCAGAACACTGCTGACATCCAAAACACAACCAGCAGCATGGGAAGTGAGCCAGTAGCTTCTCGGGAGAAGCAGCTGCAGGTGCAACTACTCTTTTCATTTGTTTTCTCTGCCTCTCCTCTGGAAATGGGATAAAAAAGGTATTTATAAACTCTACTTTGCAAAACACACCAGTCATATTCAAGAACATGGGCTCATCTGGGGTCTACCTGACCTGGGCCAGAAGCAGGACTGGTTTAAATGGCTATATAGAATAGTTTTGCAAACTAACAGTGTTCAAGAGATCCAAGAAACCGACTACAGCTTCTCTTAGGCTCCTGCTACCACTGCCTTCTGACAATATAGTCCTCTCCCCCTTGGGCAGATGCAGCCTTTAACAGTCACCCATTGAGACCAGACAAAGCAAAGGCTTAAAATAGAGCAGCAATGTTTCATTCCTACCAACTTTGGCTTTTCTCACTATGCTTTTCCATGGGCCAGAGCACCGGGCTCACAGTCATACCTTTAGGGCATGCTCAGACCATCCTTTAGGATAACTGTACCAGGCTTCTGATCTTCCCAAGTTGTTCCTCCCAAAGAGTGAAGCCAGAGACTGCTTCATCCAGGAAAGGGAGTCAAAACTAGATTGTGCAAGAACTCTGGCGTGAAAGCACAGAGTACTGTGACCACACACCAGCAGCTGTGTGGTTAGGGAGCTTTCTTCTTCCCTTCCTGGGAAGAGAGCAAGGACACCAGCCCTAGGCAGTGTACACGGCAGGCTGGAGTCACCTGTCAGTACAGTGCCTTGGGTTTACATTTAAAAGAGTCAAAGTAAACACTTAAAAATATTTTCAGTGCCTCTACCTAAGATCAGTCATGTACAGGCAGCAAAGCTACTATATGGAGTCAGGCCAGAAATCCCAACATCCTACAGAAAAATATCATGATGCAAAGAGCTGAATTATGCAGACAAGGCAGAGGAGTTGCTTAAGAGGACAGGCATGGTGATGGAGATGGGACTCATCCAGGTGTAAAGCCCTGGTTTCTCAAATCCCACTCCCATGTTCAGCAACTGCTTTTTTCCCCGAACAGACCAGAGTCAAGAAGTCAGACCCCAGCACCAACCCACCACCAGAAAGCCAAACAACTGATCTTTAAGTTTGTTTTATTTGAAAGCCAAAACTCTACTCCATGTTTTATTGACCTAAAGTTACTAGAAATGACCAAAATAAAAAACTATTTAAGTTTTAGCTAAAGATGCACAGTTAGGAAAAGAGAAAATGGAATGGGGAGACCATGTTGACACAAAAGCTTTTTCTCTTAACAGTGACTGACTTGCCACACACAAGAATTGAAGGAGTTAAAGCCTAATTTATGCCTTTTATGTTTTTGCAAGTTACTCAGTAATCATCAGGCAGATGCATCCTGTTGCATCTGACATTTCCTTGAGCGCTTTTGTCTTACTCCTCTGTGCTACCACCGTGCTGATTAGATCCAACACCCCCACAGACAAACAAACAGCTCTGAGAAAGGCAGAAGCCACGCAGCCATCTTCCACCCTGGCTACACTTGGTGACATCAGTTCCAGGAGGAACAAAGCCTGCTGCTCTTCTGGGAGCATCACATGGGCAGATGCCTCCACCCACATCCAGCCCCACCAGTGTCCTCCATGGGCTACGAGTACTGTGAGAGGATGAGTCCCACAGCACCTTCCCTATGGAGATGAGTTAGCTGCTGCCTAAAAAAAGGGAGAAAGTCAGTACCCAGTAGGTTTTACTCAAGCAGGAGACAAGCACATTCCCAATAACTTTCTCTGAACCTACAAGAAAAAAAAAACCAGCCTCAGCTAGGCTTGGGATTGCTCCAGGGAATAGCTTTCCCACAGGCAAAAGGAAATGCTCACCCCTCAGTTACCCTGAAAAAGCAACTCTCAAAAGCAGCTCCTCTGGCTTTGACCAAGGAAACATTGTTTTTCTTAATAGGGGGGTTAAAAAAAAAGTTGCTTTACTCTGAACACACGGAAGTTTGGAGAAAATGAACAGCCTCAGACTGCTTTACTCAACTTGATTTGGGTGTTTGCTGAATGATCCCACAGTTCAAAAAGCAGCCTGAATGAGCAGATTCCCACTGCTGGGAGCCTTGCAATGCTTTAATTTACCCAACACAAAATGGAGTAAAGGAAGAAATGATCTCCCAGCTACCTCTAAGAGCATCAAAACTTCACAGTCCTTTTGATTACAGGAAATTAGGAGCATTTGCTACAAGAATCTCATGAAAAGCAGAGTCTTCATGCTTTTATGGAGATGTGCAAAACTGTTTAATGCCACAAGATCACCTCCCTCATAGCTGCGTATATTTAGTTGTATCACATCAAAAGTTTGGCTCCTTCAGGGTTGGATAAGCAGCTGAGAACACGATTTGAATCTCACCCCTAATGGATCTTATGACTTATAGGTCTCCAAAGACTAATGATTTTTTCCAGGGCTAAATAAATGGAGATTTCACTCAAAGCTGTAAATAAGCAACATCTTAAATGGAATCTGTCTTTAGAAGCATAAACAGCTGAGGAAGAAGGCTGGAGTCAGGGAAGAGGAAAAAAAGCTGGTCCTAATTGCCACTCTTCAAAAAACATTATCTTGTTATACACGTATATACACCACCCACCCAGAGATGTGCGAGTAGATGGAATCGGCCACAGTGAGTTAAGTGTTTACCAACAGACTTTGTATTTCAACAAAAAACACCCCACTGGATGTTAAACACAGGTTCCCCCCCCCCAAGAGAAATAAATTGAAGGAATTATACATTCACTGTTTACATCAGCAATATGAACTTAAACACACAAAAAATAGATTGCTTTGGCTTCTTAGTTTCACATTAGCAAATGCAATTATCTTTCATTAATTTTACAGAGTGTTCAGAGTAGAAATTAAATCATTTCTTCATGTCTGTTTAAGAAAAACTTTACTGTGTTAATTATTCATAAATACCAAAGTCTGCTATTTATTACTCATCACCAACGTGATTCATTTCAATAATGCCTGAATAATTTGGTGCTACCCTGTTAGTCCCAGAACATGCTGCACAATTGCCAGAATCAGCAAATCAATCACAAAAAAATTAATCCACGCTCGCTCTCCAGTGCCAGCTGCCAAGGAAGAGGAGGAGGAAGGCAGGAGCAGCACTGCCTCCATCCTCCCATATGAAAATGCTGACCCTGGTCAGCTTTGCTTCCATCCAAGAGGCTGCAAACTCCAACAGGCACTGCTCGGGCAGGCATCCCAGCCCCAAACTGGGAGCAGGGAACGGGGCTCCCAAGGGATGAAGGCAGCGCTAGGGATGCTCCATCACTTTGCTTCCCTGCAGGTTTACATCTGGGCAGGCAGCTGCCCAGCAATGGGAATTAGCCGATTGGGAAGGGGAAATTAATCCTCACAAGTATGCAAGAACCCTACAAGGGTAATTCCAAAAAAGGCTGAGAGTGGTGAGGGCTGCTCAGCCACAGTAATCCCTGCAGAGCGAAACAAAGCCCAGGCGCCATTTCTGCAGGCTAAGTGGTTAAATAAGGAATTACTCGGAGTTTTGCATCCCGGCCGCCAGCTGCTCAGCAAGGGCAGAACCAGCCCAACGCTGGGACTGAGAAGTTACTACAGCAATAAAATACGTGCAAGTGTGCTAGAGCTATAGATCTTTGTACTGTTCCCTCAGTCATTTAAAAAAATATACACACACACACAAAAAAAATCTCTTAAAAGTTGCACCAAATTACAAGCACATTTTAATATATCCCCCCCGAGATAAAGTCAAGAAATCATCAGTACTCTGGACCCAACTCTCTCCTTCTGACACTCAGCCAGAGCTCCCGGGGTCACAGCCACGGTGGGCTCCAGCCCTGTGTCCTGCCCTGGCACAGCTCCTGGCGGCGCTTCCCGACCCATGTCCTCTCAGAAAGATCCATTCCCACATCCTATTTCCAGCCACATATTAATTATTTTGCTTTCTAGCAAGCTACGTGAGCTAATCTGGGCCGATGCCGTGCAGAAGCGCTGCCTTTACTATTACAGTTGTGGAGAAAGTAAATTAATGCACAGGATTGCACACAGAGGTCTAATCCATTTGAGGTAAATCAATGCATTGCACATTTAAATTGCTCTGCTTTCCTTCAGAAAAGTACATTGAAGTGATTCATTAGGCACTGAACTGCTCACAAGAAACAGACCAATTCTCTCAGGCATGCCAGTGCATCTCTGCTAGTTAAATTTAAAAAGCAATCAAATCTACTAATAAGTCCTTTTTGCCGACATTTACATCAGTAGAGAACATGATTCCTGACAATTCAGATTAAATAAATGAGGGACAAATTAATCTCAGTTAAGATGCCTCTGAACAGATGTTCAACTTGTTAAACTTAAAAATCTTTCTTTTAATAAAAATAACCTATTCGTGATGCCTGACTTCCAAGTGCCTTTGAGAACCTGTATTAAAGGTTATAAAGTTATGAGGAGGAATGGCAAAGCACAATCTGCGTCTATTTTAATATAGTCAACACATGTACTTATAGTTTAATTTTAATATTTATTAATTCCCAGAAAAAAATAGCAGAAAGGCACCTTTTCAAGAGAAAGTAATCATGTAGTAGTACAACGGCACCATGCCATGGTGTTCATATTCCCACTCATCTTTAGGGAGGACCTCTGATAACAAATGCAATAAATAGTGCAAGGAATTCTTGTTCTACTGCAATTACTGGAATTCATTTTTGTGACATCTAACATCCTCTCTCTACCAACAAAAAATTCTCTGAATTTAAAATAAAAGGAAACATATACTTTTAAATAACTGAAAGTCAATCTGTACTTCAATAAAAGATTTAGAGGAGAACTGAAGAGACTTAATATGGAAAATTATTTTTAATCCCTTTAAGAAGTCCTTTTAAATGTCCAACACTTTATCTGCAAAACCAGTAATATCAATTTAGAGAGCTCTGTAAGTCCTAGAGTCAAAACTTAAAAAAAAAGCCACGAACGTAAATTTACAATCAAGACTTCAAGGTCAGTCCCTGTAATGGGATTAGGTGAAGCAACTACTTGTAGTTATGAGAATAAACCCCTGCCCTTCCCCTCAAAGCCCCTTTTATTGCTTGGCAGGCTGACCCACTGCTTCCAGCACCCCAGAACCAGACTCAGCTTTGTTCCCACCAGGTACCAGGCGGGGAAATTCAGCTGCCACAGACACATTTGCAGGTGGTGAGATAATATTCACTGCAGATCTCATCCCGCAGCAGCCACCACACTGCAATGAGCACGGTCATTAGGAAATCCCGCTGATAAATGAAGCAGCATCGAGTCACTCAGGCTCCGTGGCATCTCTGCAAACGCTTCGCTATTTTATTTTTCTTATTCAGCTTTGTAATTGTTGCAGTTTTTCCCAGGGAGTTTCACCGGAGTGCGTTTCAAGGGCAGGCGGGCACCATCCCGGTGCTCTGGCCAGGACCCAAGTTACAGCAGGTCCCCCCATCTGCTCGCTCACAGCCTCCAGCCCAGCCGTGCTGGTCCCCTTCTTTCCCCGAGCAGCACCCCTGGCCAGACTTAACCCTCAAAGCAGCACTGCTGTGGGACTCCATCCCTGGAAGTAGTGTCTGGTCCATCAGCATCCAGAGGTTTTAAATTGTCCACCTCCTGCTGAATGAAGCCTTTAATATCCATTCCAAGCCTCAGGGTGCTGTGGGACTCTACAGCATCTCTCCTGCCTACAAGGGGTTTAGTGCCGATTTACAGGGCTTAACTATTCCCCAAATTCCACCACTACAAATGAAACAAAGGAGCTCAACACCCTTGCACAGCCATGTATCACCTTTCTGTTCCAATAGCAGCTGTTGAGTAAGCCTCTCACTAGGAAGCAAACCCACCCCCACCCCCCCCAAGTGATTTTTCTGTCCCTGGCAACATTACACAGTTTTTCCCCCTCCATACAGAAGCAGCTTATTGGGAAAACCCACGCACAGAGCCCAGCCTGCTCCAGCAGGATCCGAGCTCACACCAGGGCTTGATGGCAGCAAAGCCACCTTCCTCCCAGGGCTCTGCCAGCAGTCCGGCTTGCCAGGAGTCGGGCTCACAGTGATGGACCATGGAGCAGATGAGATTTGCAGATCACACCACATTTCCAAGAGCACGAGGATTAATCCATTCAGCCAACGGAACCACACACAGTAAACGCTTCCAGTTTGCTGGGAAATGTTTTAACGCATCTTCTCTTTAGATTTTCATAAGACTTTGCTTAGAAGAGCTTAACTAACATGTAAGGACAAGACAAGAACATCCATGCATTGCCAGGGGCTTCTGTCACACATCACAACAACGTGGTGCCAGCATCAGGCCTCCCAAAAGCCAGCAAGCACCATCCCTGGTCCTGCTCCAACAGGCTTGTACCAGCAGCCTAAAATTTCCTCCAATGTCAGACTTTCTGGCTCCAGAGGCAGTCCTGCAAGCTCATTCTCCTCTGAAAGGAGAATGTCTCTTTCTTTTAACTCTAGCCAGGAGAGACAACAAATACAGCCCAGTCTTCACCCACAGCCATGTCTGTCACCCAACAAGGGTACAACACCACTTAAGAATGCAGGTATCTGTATTTGCTCCCACATCCTATTACATTTTCGAGTCTCACCCCATGGCCTTTTGTTTCTTGCAATGGTGCCATTGGATTTATTGCTATAGACAAGTTCAGTAGATACTTCCCATAATAATTAGCCAGAGCCGAGTGAAACCTCAGTTCTGTGATGCTCTCACACACAGTTACTTTGGAGGATGCTTCCATTTAGTGTGCCAAAAGCTTTGAGGCTTCCACAATCAATCAAGTGACCCAAGTCAGTCGCTCCTGACTAGGAAAAGGCACATTTCTCCTTTCTCACCACTGATGCCAAGCAGCTGAGACAACCCCCTCCTTTCTGCCACCACCATCAGCCCATTCCACCAGCCTCCCAAGAAGCAAATCTAGAGCACTCAAAGCATCAGCTGTGCCTGCACCTTCCCCTTCCCTCTTCCAAGATTTCTGCACGATGCAGTAGTGAGCAGCACTGGTGGAACAGGAGACAAGCAGTAATGAGGGCATATAGAACATGCACCCCAACAGGACCCAAGGAGGGGAAAAAAAATAATCCCTCTTCCCACACCTAGATATTCACGTTCCTCTAGGGCAAGGAAGGACCAAATGAGGAGATGGAGATCTATTTAGTTTATATTTATACTTATTAAGGAGCACAGGTCACCACAGCAAAAAAAAAAAACCAAAAAATCAAGTATTGCGAACCTATATACTCATAGACAGGAAAACATTGTTTTAAATCCAAAACAAAAAAATATATACAACAGCTATCCTGAGTATTCTACTGCTCCAGTGCAGGAATCTGTCCTCCAAGCCTGCAATTCCCACAGAATAGAGAGGCAGACTAGCGATGGGATTAAGAGCAGAGGCTGTAGGATGAATGCTGCAGAAAGCAAGGTTCTCCCTGGGCACACCCTCCAGGCTGATCCCATCAGATGGTATCACAGCGATGCTCTGTACCCAGTGCTGAGCATTATGATGTCCAGGACACAGTATCCTCCAGACTAACAAAGGCTCAACTTTTAAACAAAAGAAAAGGCCCCTGCAGAACAGCTCAGCTAACCAGCAATCTGGCAAACAGACTCTCCATGCCCCTCCAGGCAAACCTCTATGCAAAGTAATCACATACAGGTGCAAGCTGAAAAGTTTGCTGAACAATGACCACTTATTTGGTATTCCCAGACAAGGCTACGCAGCCTGAAGACACTAAATGCAGATTGCATTATGCAGCTGCCAAGCAGCTCCAATCCCTCTTACAGCAGGTCTCCCTTTTTAATCACCTCGACTATAAATGCAGGAATTCCCACACTTGTCATGCCAAGCTTCACTTGAGGAAACTCTGCTCCCGACTGAATCCAGCTCCCTGCCAGCATCCAGGGAGCGGTCATTCCTCCCTCCCTCCAGATTTGAACACCAGGGCTGTGCTGTTCCCTCCCTCCCCACCAGCACTAACCCAGCACACAGCACCTGGGATGCTCAGGCTTCCCCCCAAAAGCCCTGGTGCAGGGACATCCAGGCTGGCCCGGTTTAGAGCCAGCAAAGCTCCTACACTCAGACACCCTTGTCCTGCCCCTACCGCTGCTCTGAAAGCAGCTATTATCAGTCCAGAAAGGGCTTAGAGTCTGTTACTGGCACTGGGAATAGGTGCTAATTAACTAGCTGTCAGCTGAATGCTGCTAAATCAAGAACACAAAATAAAACTAAAGACAATGGGCAGAAAAACTCGAAGGGACTGTTGTTCATTTAGGAACTCATTCTCTTCCTCTATTCTTAAACACCCAGAAGTTGCAGCCCAAATAATTGCTTGTCAAGACATTATTTGGGAGAACAGCTGTAGCTATTAAGCAAGCTGTGTAATGAGGTTATTAAAAACACAGCATAATTTCAACGCCTTTGAGAGAGCAGACCTCTACCTAACACAAGATCATCATAGCTTCTCTCCTGGCTTCAATCCCGAGTCACAAGTCCTAGCGACCTCTCAGGAGTCAGCCATGACGATGCACACAGTTTGTTGGATGAGGAACCCTTGGGCAGGTACACGAAATGCCTCTGTTTCGACTGAGAAAAGCATGTTTGGTAATCCACCAGGAGAAAAATCCACCAAGCCAAAACCTACAGGCAAAAATTCAGCTCTCCAAGCCTGGCATTCCCTTCTGCCTCAGGTGGCAGGTTCAGGACAAGGAGCCCCCTGTTTTTCCAGAGGGCATCACTACCCCTGGACCTGCCTCTGGGAAAGGAAGCGAATCCATGCCCCACAGCTACCACTCTGCAAGCCAGACCCATCCCTGGGGGAAGAGAAAGAGAGACCACTGGAAGCTGTTCAGCAAAAGAGAGCACACGCTATGCAATTTCCATTTCTGCTGACAAACAGCATATTCATAGGACAGGTAAAATAAACTACGTAGCCTGCAAGGCTCAGCAGCCTGAAACCAGGAAGCTAATAGACCCACAGGGCAAAGAATTGGTTCCTGATGTTTGCAAATGGGATGTCACAAAAATGAGACAATTAAATTTTAAAGCGATAGGGAAAACAAAAGAACAGGAATCACAACAGCCAAGTCTCCTAAAGAGCTGCTCCTCGGGTACAGGAAGATAACAGCACTAACCATTTCTCTACTAGATGGCAGTGTAGTGTCACACTATATAAAAGGAATTCTAGAGAGAAATTGCTTTCTATTTCAAGTGAATCTGTGCTTAGACCTGACTTCAGATAGCACGATCTATAACTACCCTCATTGTGAGGGACCTGCCATCAGTCTCACAGCACAATAGGAGCGATATCCCAGTTTCCAGTTTCCCAGGGAAGCAACGTGAAGAGGCACTACAACCCCGAGTTGTTCTGCTCCACAGCAGAGCTGCACACCCAGCCACAGACAAGCTACTCGCTGTGTTACAACTGAAGGTATGCTGTGAGCAACCAGCTCCAGCGGCAGAGGAGGCAGGTCCTCGCTGCTCAGGAGAGGCAGCTGGGCTCTGCAAAGGCAGGGGCAGCATCCAGGCAGCCCCCCAGCCACGGTCAGGCCAGGTTAGGAACTTCAAAGGAAGGTGTAGGGATGGATGGAGCAGCGTGGCTACAATTCAGAACGCAAACACGAAATAAACAAGGTTAGGGCTGAAGGACGATGTGGATGTTTGCAGGTAACAGCCAGCCATAGAGCAACCCTCCCTCTGCAAGGCCGCCATCCACATCCCCAAACTTCAGCTGCAGCAGGGCACGGGGCTCCCGAACCAGCACCAATTCCCGGCACACAGCGGAGCACGTGTGCCCAGGAGCCGGGTACCGCGGGGGGATTTGCCAGGGATGGGGAGCTCCGGGGGAAGGCTGCAGGCAGCCGGAGAACCCTTGACTGTGCGTGAGCGGTGGCAGAACCCCGGGGCTCCGAGGGGGGGGCCAGGCCCGGTCTGTGACACCGTGCTGTGCTGGGCACCGGGCTCTCACCCCCGAGCCTTCCCCGCCTGCAGCTGCAGCCGCCACCGCCCGCGGGACATCGCTCACAGCGGGGCCGGGTTCCGCTCGCTCCGGGCATCGCTGCACCCCCGCGGCCGCCCCGGCTCGGTGTGGCTGCGCCCCGGCTCGCAGCCTGCTCGGTACCGGCCACGTTCCACCCGCCAGCAGCGGCTCCATCGCCCGTCCCGCCGCCACCACNCCGCCACCACACCCGGGGAGGGGGGGTGGGGGTCGGTCCCGGGGTCCCCGCACGGGCTCACCTGGAGGGCCGGAGCCCCACCTCCTTCTTGCTGTCCACCACGGACGGGACGCAGTTGGTGAGCTCGGTCCAGTCGGCGTGCAGCCCGCAGCTCCAGCCCGTGGAGAAGCGGGAGAAGAGCCAGGTCTCCCGCTTGCCGGGCCGGTAGCAGGTGCACTTCTTCTGCCCGGCGCGGCACTCGCACGGCTGCTCCAGCTGGATGTTGCGGACCAGGTGGCGGCCGAAGGGGGTGCCGCCCGTCTT
>VZRW01006919.1:977021-1137430 GCA_013398125.1 Aegotheles bennettii
CATGGCCGAGCCGCGCTGCGCCGCCACCGGGAGCGGGACCGGGAGCTCTGCGCCACACCGGGACCCTGGTTGGAGCCGGGACAGGGGCAGTTGCCTCCGCAGTGATCCGGCTTTTCGGTCCCTCCCGAGTGACCGCTCTTCCCGGGGCAGCGGCGTGCGTTCCGGTGCGTTTGTGCTGGTGGGACCGGTTTGTGGCTACCGCTGGAGAACGGTGTGCGGAGCCAAGGCCACCGCTTGGCTCTGCTGAGCTTCCTGCGTGCTGGGCACGAAATGGTGGGAAAGGGGTCACACCCGAGAGCTCCTGCGGGGAGGAGCAGCCAGGTGACCAGAACTGACCAAGCGAGGCATCCCAGCCCGAACGTGTCACACTCGGTATAAACACGAGGGACCACAAGGGTCACTCTCTCTTTGTCCGTGGCCAGCATCCAGGGAGGATTCCATCTGTTCTGCCTTTGATCCTGATCCATGCATCCCAAGCTCCCATCTGCCACTGACTCCAGGAGCCCAGCCCAGGACTTTCCCAGGGCTTCCCTGCAGGTGGTGACCTGAGTGTTACTGCAGGGACTGCATATTGGCTTTTTTATACATTTGTATATATTCCATTTTTTTCATCACTACTGTTCCATTAAAGCCGTGTAGTTTAGTTTCCAACCCCTAAGTCTTCCTTATTCTCTTCCCTTTCCCTCTCTGGGACAGGAGAGGGGTCATAGGGAACATCTGTCATTCCTTTAACTGCACCCAGTGTTAAACTGTGACACCCAGGGCTGCTCTGTGCTATGGTCTCCACGTGTTCCCGGGACACACGGCCTGGCACCGGGGCCCTCTGTCCTGCCACCGTGCTGGGCTGTGGGGCAGGCCGAGGACCATCACATCCTCCACACATGGCCCTATCACCATTCCCACCTGAGCTCCCTGCAGCAGGGGGATGCCCGGGGTGGAAGGAGGCTGCTGTTGCAGCTGGGAACATCTGATTTCATGGCAGCAGCACACCACAATGCTGCCGTCCAGCTTGTCCATCACACACCCCGTCGCTGGCCCTGCTGTGTGCCACGCTGTGCTTGCTCTCCACACCACACACAGGTTTGGGCAGGGGGGGTGAGTGCATTGCCTGCTTTTCTTGACGCCCCAAGCGGTTTCAGTGGATCCAGGTATCAAACACACACATTATCCCTGTCAGCATTTTTTGAAACCCCTCTGCACAACGAGGGTTCTGTAAATAAAACAGGAATAACAAGGACTCTGTGGGTTTACCTCTGATTGTAGTCCTTTCCATATTTATATGCAGATTGCGTTCAGCCCTCCGGCTACTGGTGATTTGTTGGTGAGGCCTAGTGGATGGGACCACATTGGTGCTCACCCGGGGTCCTGCAGGACCCCCTGCCCACTGCATGCCAGGCAGCACAGCGAGCAACCCTGGGCTTTTCTTTCCCTCTTGGGTGCAACTGATGTACGGCACATAATGTCTGGGGAAACGGCTGCCTTGCAAGTGGTTTAGAAAGATTAAATATAAAATGAGGCTTCTAGCTAAAAGAGGTTCTCACCCCATCCCTGGTGTCCTTCTGTCCTTCCAAGGAGAAGGAGCTGGCGCAAGACCTGGGGTCTGGCTTCCCCCAGTTTAACTGATGGGCTCCAATGTTTGATTGGTGGGCTCAGCTGCAGACGTTATACAGAGGTGCCACATCTTGCAATGCTCATTTCCTCTCACTAATCCATGATTTCAGGTAGGGCTGGGAATGCCTGAGCTTCTCCTTCTCTGAGCAGGCAGAGAGCCCAGTCCTCCCCAGCGCAACACTTCAGCTTTCAATCTCCTGTTGCTTGTGATGCCTCTGTTTCTCTGCCTGGCCAGTCAGCCAGGAGCTGAATTTTCTAATATGCACAGCAGTCAGCAAAGAAAATAATTTGAAAACACTCTCCCAGACCTTCATCCATCATTAAAAAAAACCCAAACCACCAAACCTTCTCCTTTCTCCTCATTTCACAGTGCTCCTGCAATTCACTTTAAGTAATTTCACCAGGTACATGAGGTGTTTGGAGGGGATGTCTTTATGGTTTTCATCCTCAAGCAACCTATCCTGTCTTGCCTATTTTTGCCCTTAATATTTTGAAAACATTTACACTCGCAATAATAGGCAATTTTATCATAAAGATTCTAGGCATGAGAACTACTGAGTTAATTTTCTTCTGTTTATATCTGTCTCTCCAAAATGAATGGATTGCACCATTTAATGAAAACGCTGTGTTCTGAAATTCAAGCCTTAAAATTATAAAGATGTTTCTGTGCTTTATATCCATCACTGCCTCACAGTCGTTGATATAAAAAATATAAATTTGCCCCCAGCTTTATTTATTTTACATTATGAAATAACAAAGATGTGTGCTCGGTTAAAACTGATCCTGAATGCTAATACATGAGAATTAAAAGGAGGGAATAATGATGGCCTAATGTCTACACTAAATTAATATATACTATAAAAGATATGATGCATACTGGTTTGGTGTTCCCAGCAGAGCCATTATTTTGGAATGGGCTAAACAAACAATGATCATCCTTTCACTGATGAATGATGGTCTCCAGTCTGCTGCCTTCTCCCCCACAGTATGTAAATGATGCTCCCTAGCTTTGATCCAGGGACACAAAACATTTGCTTAGGCACTAAAGAAATTAAAATCACCCTGGACAAGATAAAAGTAGAACACAAGAGAGCTACTAAGGTTTTACAGCACGGGCAAGTTCTGGTGGCGGGTGCGGCAAGTGGTTTAAGTTAGAGGTCAAGCAAAAATGCCAAGCACTAGTAATGCCAGTGGAAAAAAACCCTCTGCTTTCTTCCTGGCATGTAGTATCCCCCCAGACCCCAAAACACAGACCCCATTCCTGCTCCCCACATACCACCATTCTCCTCTGCTGACACAGGGGATCCCTCCCACCTCTGTGTGTGTGTGCATGGCCGTGCCCAGGTGAGCACATGGGTACTGTTCCTCTTCTCTTCCACCTACGAGCATCCTCTCCCACTGGCTGGTCCCCTCTACCCCCTCTCCTTCAGCAGCTGACACTCAGCACAGCCTCTCCCAGTGCCTCCAGTCCCAGCCCCTTCCTGCTGCTGCAGATGTGACAGCAAGGTCAAGCTGAGCTGGTGCAGGATCTCATCTTAGGCTGACCCCTGAGGAGGTCAGGTTTTACCTACAAAAACTTTCAGAAAAGTGGGGTTTTGTGTGCAAAGGCACCAGGTATTTGCCCAGAGACAGATCAATACAACACCTCATGCCTCAAGCCCTGAATTGATCTCTGCAGCTTTAGGAAACCATTGTTAGCTCTTTGTGCTGGACTGATCATCACAGCCTTGTCTCTTTTCTGAAGACCTTTGTTTCCTCAGCATCTGAATTTCACCTTTGCATTTGGCTGGCAAAAGGTGGCTGTTTGGCCCTAACAAAAAGAAAACACACACCAGTCTTGAGGCCAGCAGGCTGTCAGTGTGCAAAACCGAGCTTCACTAGGCATTAAGGCCTCCAGCTTATTGAAAGGATTGAGGTTTTGTGTCAGCTCAACCAGAGCAGCTCCCAGTGTCCGCTGCCCTGCAGAGGTATGGGCAGTGGTGCAGGCAGCTCTGGACCCCCTGGGCAGAGAGGCAGGACTGGGCTGTGGCAGCCCTGGCCAGGGCTGGGGGAACCCTGACTGCTGGGGCACCCACAGCTGCTGAGAGGATGAGACCTTTTTCAAATCAGAGGGGAAACTACACTTGCACAATAGCACAATTAGAATAATTTGATTAAAAGAAATGTAAATGAACCATTAACTTTGCTTTGTTAAATCTCCTTGTAATGGGATTCTTCTTACAGTACCCGTGCAGGAGAAGAAAAATGAAACAACTACAGGAAACCCTCCTCTGTCGTGAAAATAACATATTTATTAAGATAACAAACACAACCATCACCAGCGCAACTGCTGCAGCTTTCTCTTATGGAATTGCCTCTCATGGCTGGACCAGCTGATGGCTGAACAGGTTTGTGGCCAGGGCATTCAAAACTCCTTTCTGTTGTGGGTCCCCAAAGTGATGGACCAGATGCTCCAGCCTTGTCCTTCACTGCTCCAGAAGGACCTCTCCCCCCACCACTTCCGTAAGACCTATGCAAACCCAGTACTTTGATAGTTTTATTTCTCTGTTGAAGCCAGGTAAGACTGGATTATGGAATCAAAAGATATCAATGGGGGGCAGAGAGTGTGAAGACACCACCTTGTTCCCAGAGGAAATGGAACTTAGAAAGAGTGGAAAAGCACAGAGCAATGAGATGGTCATTGCATGGGAGGGGAAGCAGGGCCAAGAGCAAGGAAATGGCCAGAAATGCTGTGGTGGGAGGGGGACAGAAGCTCTGCTGGCACCTCACAGAGTAAGACTTTATCTGGAAAAGGGTATGCAAATGAGCAAAGGCATGGAACAGCAGGGCGATGAGTAAAACTAATTAGAAAATGAGGCTTGATTATTCATGGACTTGACATATCAGAGAGCAGCTAATCAAAGGAATAATATAAGTTTGCATAGTCTTTGTAATGTGGGCATCAAAGCCTTGCTTCTTGTCACAACGACATCACCTCCCCTCATTCCTAAAACCAAGCACACTTGATGTGAGCGTAACGTCTCGCTCAAAATCATACCATGGGTCATGGAGAGCCTGAGGTTTCCAAAAGCGCCTTTTTTTTTTTTTGCCAGCGATTGAACTGATTTAGCAGTTATCTCTACTTGCAGATCTTGCCTTCCTGAATACAAACATTGCCCAGAGCTCTTAGGGTGTGTGGGAAACTGGGCAGCCTTTAAAAGTTGGAGCCAGAGACCTGGAAACTCAAGGGACCCACCTTGCAAGATAATTGCAAAATACACCCTCACATTTTTTTTTGTTGCTGACTGATCACTAAATAAGCTTTGTAGAAGTCACACACAGGAAGATGAACTTGGGGGGGGGTACTTGCACAGTACTTGCTGGTTGCAGGAAGCTTTCAGAATTACCTCCTTCCCAACACATGGCATCAGAAACCATCCATCCAGGCTGTTCATTGCAGCAAATCTTGGATTTTCACCATCACTTGGAGCCAGACGAAAGGCAGGCTAGCTTTCAAGTTATGAGGTATCAGCCATATTCCCATTTCACACATAGATCTCGGTCCTGTGAAAGATTTTACAGGAGGACCTGATGTGGGGCTGGCATCTGGACGTGTACCAAGCTTCTGGGCAACAGTCAGAGAGTGAATAAATGACACTGTCCCACCACCACTGATTCTTATCCCAGCATGAAATTGGCTGAGAAACTGCTGAAACATCAAATTCCCTTTTGATGAGGACAGCCTGGGACAACTCCAGGGAACAGGATCCATGGGGATGAATGAGCTCTTTCAAGTATGCCTCTGAATCAGTGGGAAAAGTGAGAAGTTGGGACTGCTCCTGCCACTGTTTGCTTGTCTGAATAATTACAGTGATGGATATATTAATACCATCTGGCATTAAAGCCAAAGAGCAAGTAGGCTTTGAAAGAGCTTTCTGGTGAGGTGTGTGAAGCACCCTTTTGGAGGTGCTTATGAACAGATTAGGAGGAATTAGAAAGGGAGCCAGCAAAACCCAGGGCTGCAGGCCATATGGTCCAAGGGATGTTTTGTGCCCACTTCCAACGTATACAATGCAAACATGGTGCATCTGACCTACTTTAGAACAAAACCTACAGCATTTGCCCAATTAAGGTAGGTAAGGATACTAATTCAGATAATGCAGAGTGATCTTCAGTAGTGATTTTGTGCTGGAGAGAAAGGCTGCTAAGGGACTCATACAAATATTTGTGACATCCTCCTAAAACCAAGGGGGAAATCATTTCACGTGGTCCTGAAAGGAACAGTGGGAAATGACACAATATTACCCTAATGCTATCCCAACAGGTAGTCCTATGTGGAATAAATACAATGGAATTTGGTCCAAAGGCATTCAAGAAATCTGAAAGGTGAAATCTGCCCTTCACAGTGAAATTATTCCATTTTAATTACAACGGTTTTGAATAGATTTAGTTAAACTGGTACCACCCTTTTGCCTGGACACTCTTCAATCCTAGAGTAGTTAATATTGATTTAACGTAATTTGGTGTCATTCTGTGTGCAGACTGCATCTCAGATGCTCTATAAATATTTGCTTATTGAAATTGATGCTGAATTTGTGCAATACAGTCCTGTGGGATTAACCTGGGTGAGAGGGGATCAGATATAGGAGAAAAGAAAATGCAGGAAAAGGTCTTAAATTTCCACAGATGAATTCATGTAATTACCTAATTTGCAAAATGAATGAAAGAATAAATGAAGGTGAAGCAAAAAGAACCCCAAACGTTGCCAAATAACAAAAAGAAGGAAGCCTTGAGGCCAGTTTCTTCCCAGAGCCTCCCAAGCAGCAGGGCTGATGAATCTTCAGGGAGTGATCTTGTAGTCCAGTGAAACAAAGAAATGCTCATTTCACAGGGAGATTTTGCAGAAGCAGATTTGCCAGGGGTGGTAAATAAACAGTTCACAGTTTCTGAAGATGTGAAGATACATTTTCTTACCTTTATTTCAAAACAACTTCTGCCAGTTGCAGAAGGCCTACAGCAAACATCCCCCTATGACATAAGAATGAGGGACAAATCCAGAGTTTCACTTCCCAGTTACATGTAAAAGGACTCCGAAAAACCCAAAAACTCACCTTTCTCTGTTGCCTCTTCTGCCATCACCACAAACCAACAGGGAAACAGGGTATTTGTGTTATATCGCACTGAAATTTTTGGAATAAGAAAACAAAAAAATCACTATTTAAAACCTAGATGTCACCACAGCAGAATTCAGTAGACAAAGCCCAGCTGGGCTGGAGGGAAATAAAGAATATTGAGCACAGCGGGTTTTTTGTTGTCTCCCGAAAATACTTAGGGTTCACAGCATTACAACACTTCGCAGTAACTGAAAGAAAAGCGGGGCAGTATGAATGTATACCTCTTGATCCTAAACCCCAGCCATCGGGTCACTTGGCCCGGGGCCAGCTTTCCCAGGGGCTCATGGCCAGCCCTGCATTTGCATTACTAAAGGCTCAGGCTGCTCTTTGAATCCCCGCTTTGTGGGAGATGCTGCCAGCCCTGCATGTGCCTTAGCTGCCACTTCGCCAGATTAAAATAGTAGCAGCTATTTTAATCCGCTGCTGGAATACATCTGAAGAAATTCCTTGCAATCCCTTTCTTCTCTTCCCAGCTGACACAGCCGCGTGGCAGGGAGCGCACGTGCAGTTGATGTTCCCTGGCCAGATCCATCCTTGCCGGGACAGGAAAGGTGGATGTGGGGGTACCCACTCCATGCTGTGAGCACCCCTTTGGTGGGTGAGGGCTGAGCAGCACGGACCAGCCCCATCGTTGTCCGAGCCTCCTGCTCAGAGCTTTGGAGTAGGTTTGGGATGCTGCAGGCTCTGGAAGGGATGGGTGGGGACCAGCAGCAGCCCCACCACAGCCTCAGCTTCCCTTCACCTCTCTGATGCCAGTGTGAGCTCTTCATCCTCCAGGCTGAGGGCTGCACAGCCAAACATATGCCATGTGGATCGTAAAATCTAGTCCAACACTGCTTGAATAAGAGAAGCTAACAGATGACCTCTTCTTTGCCTTGACCCTTTGTTAACTGCCAATTGATCTAACCAGAAAATAAGTGGGTAGAGGAGAGAGGGTCAATGCTTTTGTCCCTACCCTGTCACAGGAGGCAGGGTCCTCTGCTGTTGTGTGTACACTCTGTTATACACAGATGTTGTGCCTGCGCTAGATTGCTGTAGCAAAAATTACCTGTGCAAAGAAATGGTAAAGACAGCTATGATTTTAGTGCACGGGGCTGATCCCACTCCTTTTCCTGCTCAACTTTCCCTATTAAAAATAAGCAACGCAGAACAATATGGTCGTGCCCACTAAGGGATGTTCCACAGCACCTCTCCGCATCAAAATTCAGCAGATCTCCTACAAGGAAATGCATCCTCCAACTGCACAGAGCTTTTACAGACCTGCCTAGCTACCAGGCGATATTTTTATATAGTAGTGGTAAATTCTTGCAGTTGTTTGTGTCTGAAAATACTAGGGAACAAATTGATACATTTCTATACACTCTTCCAACCTGCCTTATTGATGCCTGCTCTTATTTTTAGGGGGCTGATCCTGGCTAAGCTCAGGGTCCAGACTTAGAGAAGGAGCTCCCAAAGCAGAGTCTGCTGCAGCCATCCCTTCAGGGGAAACCTGATGGAGTACAAGTTCTCCTTGAGACTATCCAACCCAGAATTACTTATCCTGCCCCTAGGACTCTCACCAAAATGCATTTCCCCAACAGATCTGCGCCTTTACACATTTTTAGGAGCAATCCACTGTTGCTCTCCATTAACTAGAAGATTAAAGCACACATTGGGTTATAAACTCTGTCATGTCTCTGCTTGCAGTCCCTACCTAGCAAAAATCTCTTGGCCAAGGAAATTCTCTCCACTTGCCACAGGCTGTTGGACTAGCTCTGTGGGTTTATGTGAGCTGAGAAGTTCCAGGGGCTTCCTCTAACTCTGAATTTTCGAGATACTCTGGATAAATTAATCTGCCAGAGACCTGGGGCTGGCAATAGGAGGCTGTGACACTATGCAGAACACTGTAACAACCAGAAGAAAGATAACTTATCAAGAATACTATTTTCCTTCATGCAAAGAATGAAACTTTAAATGATCCCATCTGTCACTTTCATTTGCACCCTGTTCCATTGGCTGGATTTTGCTCATTAAGATAAATTTCAAGCCAGCAGATAATTTTTACCTTCAGGGCTTTGATGAAATGCAGTGTTTGGGAGTTCCTCCCCTCCTCCATTTTTGACAGCCATGACGGAGGAATAAGTGTATTTCTCTTATGCTGCTTTGCAATTGTATGGAATAGCTTTGACCTTCCAAAAGGGAAAACCACTACATTCAAATTCCTCCTCCTTTCCCCCATGGGACTAGGAGCTGGCCAAGCCCCTCCAATAGAAGTTTCCCATTCGACCTTGCATCGTAAAACCCTCTTTTCTTTATTACTCCCTCTCCTCAAACCTTCCTCAGCAAACCTCTATCCCTTTCAAGACCTGGGCTGGGGGGCTGTGTTGTGCAAATGGTTCAAACGTCTTTGTTTCTTCCCTGAAAAGACATAAAAGAGATTTGTTGGATTCCTTACCTCATAACCAAACACCACTGTACGCCGTGCACTTTGCATGTTATGGCTCCCCATGCTTTCAGCCCCAATGACTTATTTTCCTGTAAGTGTAATTATGCATTGGAGTGGTTTCGTGAGGGATGTGATAAATCATCCGGCACTTAAAGTCTTTAAATCAAGCCTGGGTGTTTGCAGTGGGGTCCTGCTCCCTGTCTGGAGCACACAGAGGCTCTCAGTGCTTTTACAGGGGGTATATAATCACATGGTCATGGTCAGCCATGGTACTGAGGAATTAGGGGATGGGCGGGATGGCCTTTGTCATGCAGGATGTAGGATTAGTTGGACTTAATGGTCTGTTTTGGCCTTTAAATCTATGAATAGGGAAAAGGAAAGAGAAAAAACAAAAAAGAACAAAAGTCCCTATTACAGCCAGCATGTTTCCGACTTCTGAAAGGGGAGCCAGAGGGACTGCAGGCAGCTGGGGCTGGAAATGAGTGCTAGGGAAAGCCAAGTACACCCCTGTGCACTGCTCCTTGCACCCAGAGCCCTCACCACCCTGTCAAACAGCCTCTTGCAAGCAAATGCAGGAGCCCAAATCCACTGGGATTTGCTGACGTATTGCAGAAAACAGCAGATGTGAGGACATACACAATACTCAACTGATTTTCATTCTTTTCCCCCCATTGAGGTCATTCTAGGTGTTCCAGAACTTGAAATCTAATGCTTTTTCTTTTTCTAAATTAAGCTAATTAAAATTTTAATCTGGTGGACATTATCTTATTGCATAATTAGAAGACCTTATAGTGCAGTGGTTTGTTTGGTACCAATCCTTTTTGCTTTAAATTGTGTTTCATTAATTGAACAGAGCTTAGATAGGTGCTTATAAGGTAATAAGCTATCTGTTTTTAACAAAATACTCCATTTTCCCCTGCTCCTGTGCTTTACTCTGAGCCTGCATGCTTTATGCTATAATAGCTTTCCTTTAGCGAAGCGTGGGTGATTGCACCCATGATCTGAACCAGAATTTTGGGGACTATGGACAGGGGTGTCTATGAGGGGTCATAGACACCGGTGCAGACCAGCTCCACATAGCAAACATCAAGGATCCTCTTTGGAAAATGACAAATCCAAACTCTACCCACCGACTGGCTCATATCATCTGCTTAACCATGGGTTATTGCATAATTAATTACTCCCAGGTCTTTATTAAGTCCCAAAGAATCTTTCTATATACTGGAGTGGTATTACTCTGCCATACATTTTAAAGAGATTACTGTTAATTAATTTAATTCATCTGCATACCTAAAACTCAGCTAAACCCTCTATTGTACCATCTGCTGTCATTACAGACGTGTAGGACTTCCAGACTCCCATAGAAATAGAAATGGATTAAACCCCTCTACTCAGATATGAAACTATTTAAGAAATAAGGTGCTTTTCAATACCTCCCACCAGTGCCCTGTGCAGAGTGGGACTGGGGAGCCACCCAGGGTGCTGGCAGAGCCCTTCCTGCAGGTTTATCCGTCCCACTGGGAGTAAACTACCCTCCAGGATTATCAATTCGATGCTTTCCAAAGACACTAAATTCCTTGAAAGCATAAATAAAGCATTAAGCCACAATTTATCTACTTCTGGGTCTAAGGCACCTGCACTGGTGAATATAAATCAGTTGGAACATTTATGATCTACTGACACATTTCCCTCCTATTTAGGAGCCCAAGACACATAAATCCTCACAAACACTTCTCTGGAGCGGAGCTGAGAAGTGGCACAGCCACATGGGGGACTGTGCCCACACCCTTGCCCATTGTCCATGCGGTGTATGTGGGGGCATGAAGGATGCTTGCTGAAAACAGGGTGCCATCCCCATCCTGCTCACCCCAGCACATCGCCATCCTCAGACACTGCCACCAAATCTATGTGAGAACCTGTACAATGCCTAAGACCAACGGGCCCATGGATGGGTTAAGGGCTCTTGCTGCTGCCACAAACAAACCAATAAATTATATGTTACTAACGAGCCAGATCTTCCAGTTGGCAAAGTCACAGTAGCTGGAGTATTTTTTGTCAGTAAACAATTTCAAGAAAAAAAATACCAGGAGACTTTTTGTCAAAACCAAACAGTTCCATGCAGCAAGCATCCCCTGGATAAAAACTGATATTTTTTCCATAAGACAAGCAGAAACCAAGTCAGGTATAAAACTTCTTGGTTTTCTGCAAAACACACACAAAAACCCTCACAAGAGGGTTTGAAAACAGGTAGCAGCTGCTTCTGAAAATATGGAGATTTTTAGTAGAAGGTTGCAACTAAGGTCAAGAAAAAAAAAAGAAAGGAAGAAAAAAAAAAGAGCAATTTCCACCCAGCTCTATTGCCAGCTTCCCTTCCTGAGCTGGTTTGGGCTTAATGGTATGATAGCAGCTGCCTGTCACCCTGCAGGTTTCTGGTGGAGGCTCCTTTCCCAGGAGCATCCTCCTCTGCAGGGGTGCTCAGCCATGGGGAGCGGGGTCACACCTGGTGCTGGTCCGGGCAGGTGAATGTGGGCCATGCAGCACCATGGCCCATGTCAGGGCCAGATCCACTGCCCTGCATCACTGCTGTAGGATCCGTCACCCAAAAGACCAATAGTCCATGTTGCAAAAAAATCCCAACCCCAACCTGAGACCCCGAACACTGGGCTTTGTCCATAGGAGATCCAGAGCCAGTTAATGCAGCCATGCCAGTTAATGTCCACACAGGACAGAAGCCTCATGCACTGCAGCCCTGTTAGTTAGCAGAGAGCTATTTCAGTCTCCAGGGATGTGCAACTCAGGCCATGGAAGTGAGCCTAAGGTGCAGAGCAAGCCTGCAGCATGCAGTGCTGATTCAGGCATGGAACATTGCTGGAAGCTGGGGAAGACTCAAGGAGCTGCCATGTCACAAAGCTGAGCTCAGGCGCTCACCTACTATTTCAGGTCTTGCTTGGAAAGTGGCACAAAATTTCTCAGCTGCTCCAAAACAGGCAGCACTTCAGCAGAATCCCTTTCCTAACCAGTAATTCATTTCCAGAGTAGTCAGTAACTCTGCAAGGTGAGTCCCAGCAGCCCTCTCTCAGTTTAATTTGCACACTGGTTTTGTTCAGGATGTGGTTCCTGTGTTGCCACCTTTCCAACACTGGCATTTTCCAGGCTGGCAGCCAAAGGGATGCTTAGGCAGACATTCATGCAGACAAGAATCTGAAGCTGGTTTGCATTACATTTGCTCCAAGAGGGGCTGGATGAAGGGCAGTGGTTTGTGTCTAGGTAAGGGGTCTGAGCCAACACATCACTCAGACATCGAGTTTGTTTGCAAGGAAGGTACAGTCATGCTCATGGCAGGGAAGAGTCTGCTGACACCAGACCCTCCGCCTCCCTGCTGGCATAGGTGCAGCTCTCAGTAAGGTGATGAGGGATGAGTCTGTACCTTCTGCAGACTGCACAGTCAACACCCAAGGACTATTTACTATGAAGGAATATTTGCTGTCATAACACCCTTCTTGAATACCCTCTCAGGGGTACTGAAGCATGGGATCACAGCAGTGTTAGTGGGAAGGGATCTCTAGAGCCTCAAATACGAACTCCTCCACAAAGCAGGGCTCTCACCAGCACTTCATGACTTTGGCCATGGCTTTGCTTAGCCAGGGGCATGAAAACCTCCAAGGAATCAGATGACACAGCCCCAGCAGGTGACCAGGGATGCATCTCTTTCACAGGCAAGAAGTCTTTCCTGATGTCCAGTTTGAGCCTCCCAAGCTGTTGTTGCCCCTTGTAACATCATTTGCCTTTACCAAGAAGAGTTCAGCTTCACCATTTCTGCAGCTTCCCTGCAGGTAGCTGTAGGCTGCTGTTAACTCACCCCTTCACCAGTCCAAACCAGTCCAGCTCCATCAGCCAGAGCCTTGCAGTGTAGGCATCCCAAGCCCCTGAACATCTCCAGAGCCCTCCTCTCCAGTTTCTCCAGTTAAACTGGGATCAGACAGTTCTGGTAGTACAGGTCTAGATTTTGCTCTGTACTTCACAACATACAGTCCTCTCCCTCAGAGCCAGCCAACCAAGGACTACCCCAGGCCACCAGTGAGGGTGGCACAGAGACCTCCTACATATCTTGTCTGTCAGAAGCGCCGAGGAACCCAAGTTAGGTGGGCAGAAAAGAGAAACCATCCACTTATGATTTATCCCATATACTGGGTTGTCTGAAAGCTGCAGCTTAGGTAGGCATTAAAGCAGCTACAGTGTTGGTGGCTCAGCAGATGTTCACTGTTTGGTGGCATCCAGCTACGTGCTGAAGCCTTCTCAGCCTCCAGCATGAGTCAAGTCCTCCCTCTGCACTTGACTGCTTAGTTTACATGGCAAAACAGCTCTCCCAAATATTCTTGCAGCACACCAATCTTGCTGTTGGGCCTCAGATTTCAGTGTGATTTGTAATCAGCGCATCAGCCCTCAGAAGTGGGTTATTAAAATATCTGTCACAATGAACAGTGTAAAATAAATGCAGATAAATTGTATTACTCTGGGTCATTTAGCTTTAAGTGCAGTGGCCTCTGGGGTTTTTTTGCCACTGAAGTGATATGCAGCATGAAACAGCACAAATAAATACAGATGTAAAGAACATTAGATACATTCTGTAAGAGCGAATTATGCACATTCACATTTCATTCTAGTTAGATCAAAATTAGATGGTTTTCCTCCATTATCTCAGTGGATACACTAAAAGCCAGTGATTTATGAAAGAAACCTGTGTGAACACCGTTATAATTGATTAACCTAAGAGACTGGTGACCTACTTATAGGTATACAAATCTGATTATAATTGCGCAGTAAGTAATTGAATGTTCTGTAGGACTTCTGTATAATGTGACTGTAATGCATAAAAATAAGAGGGAGACAAAAGGTTTCAGCCCTGCGCAATGTGCTGAGATGCTGGGAGAGGTGCTGAGTGTGAATAAGTATTGAGACCTTGCAGAATCAACCCCCTCCTGAATGGCAGCGTTTCCCATAAATAGACAATAGCTTGGGCAAAGGCTCCACCTTGCTTTGTGGCTGGGATAGTTTTGAACATACCGAGCAGACCTCATCATCTGGGAGATGCTGCACGCAGACCCCTCCCGATTCATCACTACTGGAGCACCTTCTCAAGGACTTCCTTTGGGTCAGCAAAAGGGGAGAGGCAGATACAGACCAGAAACCTTGCAGCTACAGGTCTGTATTTTAAACCATCCCTTTGCAGTGGGACTCAGCACTGCTGCAGTGGGTTTGGGAATCTGCCAGACCTCAGGTCTCTACAGCTGTGACTGAGAGTCCACCACTGCTATTGTGTGCTAATGGGTACAAGTGCCCGTGTTGCCTGTGTTACAGTCACAGGCAGGACAGAGCCAAGAGCAGGAGCATCTCACTGCCTCCAGTGGTTTGCAATCCACATACGGCACAGGGGGCAACACACAGACACTCTCCAAAGCACTGGAAGACCATGGGTTGAAGCCCAAAGACCTTACCTAGACCATGCAAATGGCTCTAACCCTGCAATCCCAGGCAATGCTCTTTGCTAAATAAGTCTCCCAACACCTCAGCAGTGTGCATGCTGCTGCACTGCGTACCAGCATCACCCAGCCCACAGCTGGCTGGGGACTCTCACAGCATTATTATGTGTCACAGATTTTCCTGTATCTTTTGCTGCCAGTCACTTCCTCTGACTTAATTTGTCTGAACTCCTCTGCGTGGACACAGACAGCAGAGCTAACCTCTGACAATGACACACACCAGCTCTCTGCAGAACAAAATTCTATATTCCTAATTTGAATAACTAAATATACTGAAGCCCAGCAATGAATTATTTAAAATCTATACAAATTCTGATTCGACACACTGAATTAGAGACTTGAATGCACCTCTGCAATTGTGATTCCTCTGCCTATAGTTCCATCATGGAAAAGCATCCATTTAAACCCCCTGGGATAAATGATCTGTTACAATTCCCTGGACTGGAAACCCTAGAGATGATGTGGGAGCCAGGATCTGCTAGGATGGGATTGAGTTAATTAGCACTGTGTCTGAGGAGAGCCATAACAGCATAATGAAACAAATAGAATAAAAGCAGTCTAAAGTGACTCCAGTGGATTGATGGGCACTTGCTGCTGACTGTGGTACGGTCAGGATTGTACCCATGTGTGCAGGGTGAGGCATTTATCATGCATTGCTCACGCTGGAGGAGATGGATGGGGAATAGGGTGCTAGCAGGGTCATTACAACCCTGCAAGAACTTTCTAGTATGGTGTGTGCTCGGGGCAGAAAGGTGGGAACCATTGCAGCAGCCCCTGGGCTGCCACAGCCAACATGACTCAGGGTCTGCCCTGCTCGCTGAGAGTCAAAGCCACCAACCCCTAAATCCTTCTGCCAGGTGGGATCAGGTTCAGCTCCTGCAGAAGCTGCAGTCAGGGATGCACTGTAGCACTGGGAAAGCCTGGCTCCCCAAGGGTAACCCTACATGCAGCTCCTGCATTGGCTCAAGGTGTCTCACTGCTGGTGAGGGGCCCTGGGAGGGCTCGTGGGATGCCCATCCCCTCTGCACCCTGCCCAGCCTCTTGCATCACACGTGCTGACAATGGCCTCACTTCACCCTGTAGGAGAGCAGCACCTCCACTCAACTGCAAAGCCAGACATTTACAGCACATCCCAGAGAAGAGCTGACATCCCACCTCCTGAGGTGTTACCTCCAAGCTGGGCATGCAAGTGACTGGATGGAGATGGCTGTGCTTGACTCACGCATCCATCCTCTCCAATGCTGACAGCTGCCAAGGGATGACTGACAGGTTCCGCTTTTTCAGTGTGTTTTGCTTTCTTTTCCATATTCAGTTGTCTGGAAAAGAAATACTGCATTTGAGAGAGGTGCTGGCTTCTTCAGAGTAAATAGTTCAGGGTATTTTTATAGTTGGCATAAAAATACTGACACTGCCTGTATGGATAACTCTGTTATCATGCCTGGGGCCAATAAAGAAAGCATCAGGAAAAAAAAGAAAGCCACAAGTTAAACCCATATTTTACAGCAATCAGACTCTTCCTTTTACTTTTCAAACTTCTCAAATTCTAGCATCCACCAAAATGAACCAGTAAAAGACAAGCAGAGCTGCCAAGTTGCACTATTTTGAAGCAGAGAGATGACTCCCAGCCTGGCCAACTATTCTGACTGCCAAATGTTATATACACTAAAATGACAAAGGATAACAATGCAAAAGACCACGTACTATCTTCAGTCCATATACAGCCCTGTATCTATCTCTACCACAGGGAACCAGAGCTGTGCCCAGCCATTGTATCTAGTCCTGAGCATTGCCTATCTACCAAGGACTGGAGAGAACTGCTGGGGACAGATAGCGGCTATTAGCTGAGCTAATGAAGTGATACCTGCAGTTATGCTTACACAGGAGGAGCATAAATAAACCCACCCTGGCTTTCTCTATAGCTGAACTCCTCACCACTGCTGCAGAAGCATTGCTGTCATAGCTTTGCCCAACCCACTTAGTGCTCAAAGCAGGAACAAGCCTGACCCCCACAAGCCCCATAGGAAATTCATTGCTCCAGCACCATGATACATATCTTTTTATATAGTTTTTCCTCACCTCTACCAGCAGCAGCTGAATCAAATCCCAACCTTCTGTTTGCACTCTTCGTTTCAGACCTCTCCTCCTTTTGGTTGCAGCTCTACAAATCCAAGCACAGGGACAAGCCTGCTCATATGAGCTGTGGGGCCAAACGAATCCCAGTGGGTGGCACCTGTGCCCCTCTCATTCCCTTCATATACATCAGCTGCTCTGCCTTCCCAAGCATTGCTTGGAGCAAAGACAATCCTGCAGTGAAATAATCCCATCTTCAAGCCTGTTCCAGAAATTAAAAATGACTTGCTCCTAGTTGGATGCAAGGCTTACTAATTACCCACCAGCAATCGGGTGGCAATTTTGCCACATGAATAATTGTGTGTCCATGAAAGTGTTCCACTGTTAGGGTTATTAGCAGGAAAACAGGAATTCAGTTGGAAAGCATTAATAAACCTTGGAGACAACAGCTATTACAGTGATTGATCCACTATCCAAGTGTACACAGCTCATGTAGCATGGAGGAGCAGAGGTTATTGCACGGGGGGGATATGCTGAGAGGTGGGAAGGAAAGCAGGGTCACTGTAGAGGTCAGGGATAAAAATTGGTACTGTCAGGTTCAAAAGTGTTTAAAAACACCACACATCTTCTCCAAAGCTGACTCAAATGTAGATTATTTTAGTAGTCTGCAGTATTTGCTACTCAGACTGTTGCTTGCTTTCTTTTATTAGACACAGACAATGGAAGCAGAAGAGGTTTGTGTGTGTCACGGGGCCATTTCTGTGTTCAGCCCCCAGGACCAGCAGATGCTGGAATGTGGAGATTGTGGATGTCCTGAGGAACAGACCAAATGTGCCCAGTGCACCCATGTTGCCTCCCGAGAGGAGAGATAAAATCACCCAATTCCTTCAAGCACTGAAAGAAGGATTAAGGTGACAACCCAGTCACTCACTGGAACACCAGGAACTTCTGGCCCAGCATACTGGGGCTGCTGCAGTGCTCTCTTGCCCTTGAGCAGCTGCACATTGGGAGCATCTCTCCTTTCTGCTTATGTGCATCAGGAGCTTGTCCTTTGTCACTCACTGGAGTAAATTTTCAGTCTATCTGGATAATGAAGCTGGTAAGAAAAGGAGCAGGTGAACCTAAGCTAGCTTGTCTGACATGCTAGGAGCACACATATCTGAAGCATTGTGCTCTTCTGCAGCTCCCTCTGCTTCCCTGGAAACATCCCTTTCTGCAGGGACATCGCGTTCATCCCAGCAGTACTGCCTTTGCAAGAGGTGAATGGAACACCTATGGCCATAGGAGAGACAGAGCACTGGGAAGTCAGGTCCCTCCACCCAGGACCACCACTAGGGCCAGGTGCAGTCTCTGATCCGCCCCAAATCGTTCACACCACGGCGTTATGGTTCCTGCCAACTGCACTACAGGGCGTTGAGATCACTGCAGTATTTTTCCTCCTGAAAGGAAACAAAAACAAACTCTTGCCAGTTTATTATTTCAGCTAATTATATGAACCAACAGTATTTCATCCAAACAATTTTAGGAAAATAATTGGAGAATGTTTGCAAAACTCAAGCAACCATTTTTCTTTTGCCAGGGTGGCAGATGCAAACATAAAGAGTAACATGTCCATACATCTCCAATCTCAACTTCTTATGAAACAAAATAAAAGCAATCTGGTTGTGAACTGATCCAAAGCAAATACGATATTTCAGAACACTCCACATTTAGTTGGTGGGGCTGATTTATATGATGCAATCTAAAGACCAGTGTGCAACTATGGAGGGGAAGACTGTTTCCCCTTCACACTTTCTTACCTCGCAGACATTGTTTTTGTTCTGCATGCAAGTGAGGACCCCTTGGCCTACGCAGCAGCCGCCTTTGAAGGATGAGCACTTGGCAGGTTTCTATGGCACTTCTGAGTATTGCCAAAAGCATCCCCTGCCTGACTTCAATTTGCAGGCACTATCTCTATGCCCAATTTACTCATGGGAAGGGAGGGAGGGAGAGAGCAGCATCTCTCCCAGGGCAGATTCTTGCACAGGCTGAATCTCAGTGTGGGCAGCCAGTGTGCCACCACCAAGCCCAGGGGCGGCAGGACAGGAGTACCCCATGTGGTACTCTCTCCTTCACACACCATCTTAGAGGCAAAGAGCTCATTGTTTTTAAGGTTTCCACCACCCCTTTTCTGAGGAAGTGTTGTTCCAGCCATTGCCTCTCTTTTGTTTTTAGATTTCATGGTTAGTTTCCAAGATTTAGTGGCTTTTTGGCAGGTAGAAGAACACCTTGGGTTCATGGCACTGCAGTCCTACTTAGAAAAAATAGCTGAAGTAAATCAGAAACAAGGGGAGACCTAATAAAAACTGGAAATCATATGCTTTAAAGTGATTTTTTTTTTTAAAAAAAGGAGAAAGAAATACCAAAAGGATAATTGTTCTTTTTGGTAAGGAGGCCATTGAAGGATTTCCAAAACCAGTTCAGTCCTAGCTCTCAGTTTGCCTTGATAAACCTTGATCCATCATTTAGAAATGAGCCTAAGCATCCATTCTTCAGGGACCCGCAGGCTTCCTGAATGAAATCCTCCAGCCCTCCGTCACAGGCTGCAGTCAGGAGAGATGCCAAGTGCTTGCTCCTCAGGTTCCTGCTGCTGCCTTGGATGGAAGTGCTCCCGAGTCCTTCCCCATCCCACTCCCTGTTCCCTGGGAGAACCAAAGCTGTGTGTTGCTTGAAGGCTACACAGGGCCAAATCTCTACTTTACATTCAGGCACTCTCAGTATTTGTGCTGCAGCAGCCCTGTAGCATCACAGGCAAATGCAAGATGCCACCAGGCTGCGGTTGCTCTAACTCCCAGGAATGAGGGAGGTCAACAACAAGGATAAATACATACATTTAATGATTTTTTTGCTGCTTTCACCTGGTTCCCAGCAGTTGCATTCGTGCATTTTACACACCAGTGGTGTGAGGAGTGCTCTTGGGGAAGGGCTGCATCCCAGGACCCGGAGGTCCCTGATGCCTTTATCTCATGAGCAAGGCAAAACAGCCACTCTGTGAATTAATGGCAAATAACAATAAACAGAGACACTAATTAATACCCACCTCTATTCTATTTATTTAGGATGCAAATCATTAACCAAAGCTTTTCTTCCCCCACATCTGGATATTGCAAACTTCCAAGCAAGGCTGGATGTTTCCCTTAGCTCCAGGAGGAATCTGGCTGCTCCCTGGGCTATGAGCTGTAATGTAAGCTGATTTACTGCACAGCCCTGCTGGTGGGTGGGCCAGGATTCCCGCAGTGTTCAAGGCCTTTTCTGCAATGAAATATGCTTGCCATGGAGGTCAGGTAAACTGCACTGTGTTGCATTCATAACCATTTTTCAATTAGCACTGGAGACCGTCTCCAATCTCCAAGTTCAACTATTCAATGTCTGAGAGTTGTTTGAGGTTGAACATGGGTTGAGCTGGGATCAGCCCTCCATTTATTTTCTAAACACTGCCTTTTCTGCCATCTTTATTTGCCATAATTAATACTTCTTTAGTGTAGACTCTCCCTGGACTTGTTCTGGGCTGTGCCATAGTCTTGATTTTGTGCTGAACAGTGTTCCCCACCAGAACACAGCCCTGACTCAATGACTTGAATTTGTGAAGGCACTTTGTTTCTTATGGAAGTCATATTATCAGTGCAAAAAAGCCCCTTCTTTTTTTTTGTGGCACAGTGGCCTGTTCTGCTCCAGATGAAAATGTGAATGTTTCCAGAATTACACACTGAACTGTGTTGAACAAGCCATCTCAAATGCTATTTTAGCTCTGCATGGCCAGATTTTAACAGATTTATTCCATCTAGAGGAAGTCACAGCTCAAATAAATAACTTCAGTGTTTGAAAAGCAAATTATTTGGCAAGTATTTCCCCTTTTTTCTCTTCCTTATTCACCTGGTTTATAAGAAAGACCATTAACAAATGCACCTCGGGCTAAAAGTGTAGCTTTAGAAATGATTAGATAACCTCACTGCTCTTCCACTTCATGAAGTTTTATTTTGAGTCCCTTTTTTCCTCTTGCCCTCTAGAGACTTCATGCTCTGTGACATTCTCTGAGTCACTGCTGCCAGCCCCGGAGGGTGGCCAGGAGATGAGCTCCTTGTGAGGTGGGGGCTCTTTATTTGGTGCCCTCCCTGAAGGACAACAGCTCCTTGCTCGAACTACGTTCTGCAATTCTTCTTTTGCATCACTGACACCTCACCTCCTTGCAAGCACCATCCTGCCCCCCATCGCTGTCCCCCGAGCTCTCCCATGGGGGGTCTGGCCAGCAGTGGATCTGGTTCAGGTAGGAAGGACTGTGATGCTTTCTTGGGTGGGTCAGCACAGGCACTGGCTCTCCCTGCAAGGTTGCTTCTTTCCTTGCCACGGTCTCTTCTTGCTGCAAGCATGACAAATGCCAGAGCTCTTCAGCCATTTTCCTCCAGGAGAATTAAAGTTTTAATGATTAACCTTTATAAATTACAACAACAATGCTCTAAATAATAAATTGTTCCTGGCCAGGTCTAGCCCTCTCAGCTATTATTCTCCACCACGATATGCTGAGCCCCCATCTGCAATTATTTTCCATACCGTATTCAAGTCTTATGTCATTGAGATAAGCAGTCAGGAGATATGTGTTTTCCAAAATGATGTCCTCATTCATCATTTCTTCCTCGCTGCTCAGCCTGATTACATTTAATTCAAGAAGAAAGAAGCCTTGCCTGGGCCCACTGAGCGTATAAGGTTAAAAAAGCAATGCAAATGAAGCAACAGCTTCCTGGAGAAATGGCTACAGAACACAAAAATAACAGCATCCCCTATCAGAACTGGGGCTGTGTACCCTCCTCCTCATTTCCAAACTCAGAGCACAAATGACCCAATCATCAAGATCAGCAGGTACAACTCTGCTTTAAACACAAATGCACCACAGCAACCACCCTCACCATTAATAAGGAATGAGCTCTGAGCATTAATTTCATCGGATATCAACTCAAAGCTTAATTAGGAGTAGAGATAGGGGAGTGAAAGCTTACTGCAGCCCAAGCCCTTTCCAGTGACACTTGGCTTAGGGAGAAATACCTTTTGTTCCTACAAGTTCTTTGCTGTCACAGTATTTGGCTGCTCCAGGATGCAGCATGGAGAAATAATGCCAAAATGTGTCTATGCACAATGTGAGCAGCGGCTTTCCAAGCCCAGTGTAGGACACACTCATCCTCTCCATGGCTGCCTGGGATGCAGTCCCTGTATGCATGGAGTCTCCTCATTAAGCAGAGTAAGGGGGGCAGCCCTCAACCAGAAACTCCTGCTCATCTTCTGCAGGGATGCAGCCACCATGAGTTGCTCTTCTCCAGCCTACACAAAGGGCACGTCCTATGAGAACTCTGGGCCAGAGAGCCATGCTCTGCCCTGGGTCCTGTGTGCCAGCACAGCCACTGCTTGCCCCCACATTGCTCAATGGCAAAGACGATGCTGTTGGGAATACCTGTGTCATTCAGGCAGTGGCTCAGCTCAGCATGGGAGTTCACACATGATGCCAATGGGAATGGGCATTGTGGATCCTGGTTGGTGCATGGCTCCACAGGATGGCAGGGACAACCCCCCAGGCCTGCTCCCCTAGGCAAGCTGGGCTGGCTGCTCCAGAGCCAGGCTGGCACCCGCATGTTTGCGGAAGGAACTTCCCGCTAGGAAAGGTGGTTTGCATATTTGCTGTAATCAGACTTCAAAGAAATGCCAAAGGAGCCAGGGAAATGAAACACACACTGAGCCCGTCAAATGGGCAAATAAACACAGGCAAGAAAGCCAGAGTCTCTGACCAAATGACCTCAGACCAAAACTCTGAATTTAAAATGAAAATCGAAGGGTCTTAAAGAGCTGGGTGGCTTCCCAGCATGTCCAGAGGGCAGCAGTTCCACAGCTCCAAGCTTTGCCTCACAGCCACAGCACAAGCACGAGTGTGCAGAAGTTTTGGGGCATCATAGCTGCTCATCCCACCCCTCTAAGGGGTGAGGGGCTGCAGAGACACTGGGCTCCCAGCTCCCGCTGCCTCTTATGGGTTTAACTTGTTTTTTTTATTATTGATCTTTTCTGTAGAAAAGCCTTCAATAATTTTTGGTAGGTATTCTGCAAAAAACCCCTCCTCCCATTTCTGTTTTGATCAACACTGATTTGGAGAGTTTACTGTAACTCGGTTTGCATCAAATGCAAATGATCAGAGGCAGTTCTTAGCACTGCAACTGTTTTGCCACATGTGCATCTGAAAACACCTAGCCGAGGTGTGCTGGGTTTCCTAAAGATCCCCCCCATAACTCTGACACTGCCAACAAACAGCGTGTCAGCTGCATTACCCAGTTCCATGATGATTTGCTCATGGTGCCCTGCAAATGCTTTTGGAACACAACCTCAGAGGGGCAGAGACATCTAATGCCCATTGAGGCAGCTCTGAAGAATAATTCGTCCCAATTTATTTCCTCTCCTTCAGCATGGTTCAAACTCTGGCTAAGCTGTTTGTAGGCTTAGGGCTTCTCTCAGCTGCTATGGCATTCACTGGAAGTACTTCCACTGGCTCCAGTGGAGGTTGGGTCCTGACCAATAAATTGCATTTAGGTGTCCTCCTAGGACCTAATGCAACTGGCTGGCCAAGAGATTATGGAGAGCAGACAGGGACCTCCTAGATACAGATGCAAGAAGCAAAGATGAAAAAGGTTGGTAAAAATTCATTCTCCTCCAGCTGGAGCAGATGGGCATGTTATTTGAGTTGATTGCATGGCTATAAAAGCTCGAAGCATAACAAAAATAAAAGTGTAATAGCAGGAGGGCACCTGTTATTCAAACTCATATAATACGAGTGGTCATGAGATGAATGGAAAACCAAGACTGTGTCATCAGAAGATTTTTATAGCAGAGCCATATCCAGGAGCAAGAAAACCAGATACCAGCAAATTGCCCAGGGGGTCTTTTTGCAGCAAGCAGCACAGTTGCTGGGGATACAGCCAGTGCACAGGCTGAGGGCTTCTGGCATGAAAACATGAGACTCTTTCTAGTGACCCAGAAAAGCAAACAGAGTTGGGAAAGAAGCAGCCCTGGGCCTTACTCCCCTAGAGCCTGCCTGGGCCAAGCAAACTCAGGTTCAGCCTGCCCTCACAGAGGAACCTCCAACACATGGATGGGGGCGCAGGGCAGCTGGTGCTGCTGCCCTCTGTGACAGGCTGGGACAGCAAGGGAGGGAAGTCGTCTTATCCTTTTGAAGCTTCAAAAGCAGGCAAAATGTAATTATAATCACCCAAACTGGAGTTCTGCCAGGACATCAGGGCTAATGTTCTTGCTCTTGCAAGAAGTGCCATGGGATTTTTCTAATGATCACAAGTGGTCAAGACCTCAGTTTCACATCTCATTTAGAAGATAATGAAGAAGTCTCCCATTTGTTTTTGGTCTGAAGGGAGGTAAGGACAAATTGACTATGTCAAAGGGCATGAGGACTTAGAAACATAGATCATTTTGCTCGAGATGTGACTGGGAGATCTGACAGCCAGGAGGGATGGCAGAGAGAAAACAAGAAGCAAGGGGGAAGCACGTGTGATTTCATATGACTCCTGTTAGTGCTTCAACTTTTTCTGAATCTGCTATGACTCCAGTGACATTGCTGAAAGGAAGGTGAATCTTTTTTCATATGAGTTATTTCCGCTGTAAAATATATTTGGAGGGAATGAGTTTATAAAGCTATCTCTGAGATAATTGGCAAGGATACTCCACTCTCCCATGAAGGTTATAAGTGGGTTACAAGAGGGTCTTCACTTTAAACTCAGAGCAATGAGAAATTAATAGGTATTGCAGTGTCAGTCCCAAGGCTCATGATAAACTGGAAGCAAGCAGAGAAGTGGGGAGTTATGGAGTGGGGGGAAGAGAAACGTATCAGACCCCTGGGAGTTACATGAATTCAAACTGACACCTCTGCTGAACACAAGCACGGTGATTGTCAATAAAAGGTCAGTGCAATTCAAGAGGACAAATATTGCCTTATCCTCTGAGGAGAAGCAAGCATGGTGTCTCCAGGGACCCTGTTGCTCACCTCAAATAAGGAACTCGTCTCTGGGAATCTGCACCATAGGCAGCATGGGCAAGTGCTGCCTTTTAAAGTGAAAGCTGCTGTGCATATAGAGAATGATTTCCCTCTCTCCAGCCATGATTATTTCCATATCTAAATCCTTTGCACAGGCTGCATTGCCCCTTTCTTTTCTGCTAGGAGCATAAGAAAAAGTGATCACACCCTAGAAAACTGTAGAGAAGGGTTTGGAAAAGAGGAAGAAATGGCAAGGGCTGTTCTGGAAGGTCATTACATGGGTATTGGCTGCTGTACAGATGGAGCTGCCTGACTGGAGAAATAACTGGCTGTGATATTGATGAGTACGAGAAGTTAAATGAAAGCATTTTGGGTTGCAAAATATAGACTGCCATCGAGATCAATACTGGAATCAGTTTAATTAATTTGTATGATCAATAACCTGGACGGATGAAGGCACAGACCAGCAGTGCAATTTGTCCACAGTACAAAACAGTCACGGAGGAATTGTCAGCACGTGAGATGATGCTCTCCATCTTGGACCAGGAGAAGCAAGGTGCATGCAGAGAGCACATGAAATGACAGTAGGGACAGCCACCAAAGCTAGGGTCCATCTCAGTGATCTCACACAACAAAACAGACTAATGATGAGTAAAGCTCAGCCCTCAAGTGAAGCACTCCACTGCAGGGAGTATGAGGGGCACATCACAAGGGTGTGCTGAGGGACCTCAGCCAGGGGTGGGAGGGGATGCTGGAGTCAGTAGGGAAATGAGCAAATCCTGCAGCTCTGTGGGTTTTGATTTCTTTGTATGGAGAAGTCCATAACTGACACATTGAAGGTGAGGAGAGCGCAAAATTTAGACAAATTTCCATGGAGCAGAGACTGAGCAGTGAGGATCCAGCATGGCAGCTGGGAGACTGTCCTGTGACAACATGGGTATCAGAGATGGGATGGACAGGGCACAGTGCTGGCAGAGGAGGAGGAGGGAGAACTGGGCTTCATGTCACTTCTTTGGGTGCAAGAACATCCTGCATTACAGCCTTCGGGTGAGCAGAAAGACAATGTAAGCTGAAGGTACCCACATCAGGGCTGTCTGTGACTACACCAGGCTGTTCAGGAGCTGAAGGAGAGTCCTTCAGAGAAGTGCTGCTGCTGGTTAGATTAATTTCTCAAAAGATTTTGGGTAAAACTCAAAAAAAAAATAAATTCTCTCTTTCGGTTTTGCTCCTTACCCCGCCGGGGAGGGAAGCATGGCTTCCCCTGACTCTGGAGGAACCACTTGCACTCATGGGGTTATTTAGCCTGGAGGAGACTGAGAGGAGACCTTATTGCCCTCTACAACTACCTAAAGGGAGGTTGTAGTGAGGCTGGTGTTGGTCTCTTCTCCTGAACTGATAATGATAGGACAAGAGGAAATGGCCTCAAGTTCCATCAGGGGACGTTTAGGTTGGATATTAGGAAGAAGTTCTGTACTGAGAGGGTGGTTGGGCACTGGAACGGGCTGCCCAGGGAGGTGGAGTCACCGTCCCTGGGGGTGTTCAAAAAATGGGTTGATGAGGCACTTGAGGCCATGGCCTAATGGTCAGGAATATGATGGGATAAAGATTGGACTTGATGACCCTGGAGGTCCCTTCCAACCATAATGATTCTATGATTCTATGAACCACACCAGCACCGTGATGTGCCAGCTGAGTCATGCAGCGATGGCAAGAGGGTCTTTCAGACACCCTCCCATTGCTGGGGCTGGCAACGAGGGTAAATGTGCCTCAGCCATGAGCAGGGGACATCAGTCTGGCTCCTATTTCTGGAGCAAAGGAAAGAGAGAGCGTATGGGAAAGTAAGAATATAAATGTTGGTCCTTGGGGAGAGAGGCTGAGAATTCCCTTGTGTTTTCTGATCTGCAAACCTTGTCAGAGGCTTTCGATTCTTGGAGCAGAGAAAGGAGGAGACAGATGCTGAGATAATTACTACGCTGACAAAGAACTTATTCTGGTATCCAGAAGGAGAGTTACGGCCTCACAGCTGTCTTCAGGATAGAGTGAAAGCATTTTTCCATGGTACATTGCAATGACAATTAATTTTCTTGATAAGCTTAAACTAACCTTTATTTTAAAAAGGAAGATAACTTGTGGTATGAAGCATCTTCTAACCTGGCATTTACCAAGGACAATAGGGTGATTTGAAAAGCAATTAAAGGTATCTGCTTTTTTTTTTTTAAGCTTCCCAGTGCCTTTTTAAGGTGCTGCAGAGCCTATGGCCCCTCTGGCTCAGGATGACTCAGTGCTTCTCCTTCTACAGCACAGTTCCAAATGCTCAGGGCCTCTCAGAGCCCAGCCTTTGGGGCCAAACATTGGCACAGGCTCTCTAAAATAAGAAACTATTTCTCCTGGAGGTTTGATCAGAGGGTTGGAACATTTTCCAGCGTATCAGGCATGTGAAACAGGTCAGCTTCTTCTCTTCTGAACAAAAATAGCTGGGAAGCCTTTTTGAAGAGTTCCAGTCTTTCAGCAGATGATGATGAAATGTTAAATTTTGAGAGCTGTCCCCTTGACCCCAGTGCTCTCTACCAGTTCTTATCGAGGACTTTTTCGCTAGATTAACGTTGATAAAGTGCTTTGAAGAGGAAAAAATGTCATGTAAATGCTCAGCAGTATTCTCTTATACTAAATAATTCCTTTATCTTAATGGAAACAATATTTGGGCCATTTTAAATAAGGCATTATAACTTTTTAATCAATAAAACCTTTATAATAATACACATATAATTACTGCCAAGAACATGACACTATCTCATTCTAAATTACAATAGAGGAGACAGCAACGAGTTGGAAGGTGCAGTTCATGGGAAAACTATCAGCTTGGCCTTTCTGGTGATTTTCTTATTAAGAATTTGGTCAGGATTTAGCACACAAGTGTGACCCACTCCAAAACAAAAGAAGGCATCCCTGCAAGGACACCAAGGTGGGAGCCTGTGGGATCAACACTATGCATGTAGCAATTAAGCTGCTGCAGGGAAGCTCTCCCCAGACCCACTCACTGGAAAGGACCTTAGCCAGGGTCTTCACTCCTTTTCTTTATTCTTACTAGTGGAAATGAGCTTGTGCCAGAAAAAAACCTGATATAGGTGACACAGAGCAAGGCTGCCTTACTTGTGGACACTTCTCCAGTTTGCAGCTGGGTACGGAGGGCCCTGACATGAAAAACCTTCTGCACTTGCACACTGGTATTGCACTGCCAGAAGAAGACATGCTGGGAAGCACCATGGAGTGATCCCAAAGTGGGCTCCAGCAGAGCCACTCAGGGTTCAGGAAAGTAATTTGCTGTATTTTGCAACCCCAGGTGCACTTGGTCCAAGTTCTCCTGTCACTAAAAGGATTTTCCTAGACAATTTGCCTAGCTAAAGCATATGGGTAAAGTTTTTAAGAGCCACAACCTCAGCTGGTACCAGTCATCCTCCATCCAGGGAGTAGGAAAGGAATCAGGCAGGTTACCCCAGTGGCAACCACTGGCCCTGAAAAAATTGTCTATTCTAAAGTTTTCTTACCTTCATGTCTTTGACATGTAGCACACACAGCAATGTGACAAAAGACCTCCAGTTCCACCCAATTGTTTTGTGGGATGACCTGTCAGAGCATAATTAGATCATTCCATGCATTGTTGTTATGGGGAATCTTTGTGATCCTTGAATGTCAAGCTGTCACAGAGATAACCTAACCTTTGAAATAACAGTCTGTTAAAATCAGGGGTTATTTATTATTGGCAATGCTCTTTACATGCCATTAGTACAGAAGCACTGCGAGGGAATGGCAAACCAAGAATCCAAGGTGCCATAATAACACTGTGCAGCAATAATTACAAACATGCAGCAAAACACAATCTGATAACTCAGTCTCTGTAGAAGTCAGCAGCACTGCAGAGAGCTTCAGAAGCACCACACCTCACCCTGACCCATCTGCTTTAATATTTGATCTCCTGTACTGGTTTCAGCTGCTTCAGCATGATAACTTGGAGCCTCAGATCTCTAAAAACTATACTGCTGGATTTTAGATGAATGCAGAAAGTCTGGATAAGACTGCTTACCAGAGGGAATTAGTTTACAATATTACTTCAGGCAGAGAGACCTATGGGAAAAGAAATTGTTTTATATAAATAACTGCAAAAGTGTAAAGGGGGCCTGGGATGAGTTGATAAGAGAAAACAAATTGCATGCAAACAGATGTTTTAGCAGACAATAACACCTAGCAGTCAAATCAGCCAATGAAGTGACCAGAGAGGTATCAAATGTGCTGTGAGACACAAAAACTGACAGTGGCACACACCGAGGACCGATCCTGGCTACACCACCCCACTGCCCAGATAACCTGCCCATGCCCCCTGTCTGCCTCTGCTGCACAGCTGCCAGCCTAAGTGGCAAATAACTTGTGTACCAGGTAAGTCAGTTGGGTTGGTCAGCAGCCCGGAGACCAGGTATCCTGCACCTCACCTCAGACACAGACATCAGGAGGAGTCCTGGGAGGGCAACATACGTATCTTTGAAAAAAAAAACCCAATCTGGTTATTAAGATTTCCAGGGGTGGAAAGCCTGCAGCCTTTGCAATGGGTCTTTGCCCTGGCTGTCAACAATTTGCAACTTATGTTCTGCCTGAGTTTATCTGTCTTAGAAGAACTCTGCTGCACCACCCAGCTGCCTTCCCCCAATACACTTACCAGCTGTGATTCAAAGTACCCCTTGACTTTCAGTTTGATAAATGAAATAAGGCAACTCTCACAAGCTCCATGGGATGGTTTCTCAACCCTTTTATCATTCTTGTGTCTCTCCTCCAACATTTTGCAGTTTTTCTCCATACTTTCTGAAATGTGGACACCAGAAATGAGCATAGCACCCAGCAGCTGTGCACCAGTGCCAAACCCGGAGGTAATACAACCTCCCTACTCCTACTGCCTACTATACTTAGCCACACACCCAGGAATCTTACTGGTCTTTCAGCTGCAACCACAAGTGGGAAGTCATACACATTTAGTTTTCCACCATCCCTTTCCTGAGTTTCTCCTTCCTGAGACAGTCTCCTCCTCCACAAGCCCAACCTACATTCTTTGTTTCTAAATGCTTGACCTTACATTTACGTGCTTGACCTTGGCTTAGCTAGCTGCCCAGGTTGTGTATCAGTGAGTCTCTCATTGTTTACAACATTTTCAGTCTTCAAATCACTTAGGAACCTTATCAGTACTTTCAGAATATTTTTTTCCATACTGTAGATAAAATTATTACAGAGAGCATAGGAACAAGAGATGATTGTTAGGTGCAAGAAATTAGATAAACAGCTTTCATTTTGGACATCAGCTGGCCACTCCCTAGACTATATAATGTGAGCCATAATGACTAAATATCATTCTTGATCGATAGTAAAAATTTGCAAAACCATAAATGCTTACAGACATCTACATACACCAGGTCAATACTATTGCTTTTATTGACCCTGGGTGTAATCTAATGAGAAAACAACATCATGTTAATGTTCTCACAGCCCTGCACTGACTGACGTGAATTATCTCACCTTCCTTCAGCACTTTATTCACCAGAATTTGCCCTTTTATTACTTGATCCAGCCCATGTCACTCACCTTCCTGGAGCACTGGGCAGAGGAGGGCTTTTCTCCAGGCTCTTCACATAGTCCCTGATTTCTGAGCTTAACCATTTCTGTCCAGTCTAATGAATCAGGACACTTTTTGAGCAAACTTGTTAAATGGGTGCAGGTTACCATGTTGCAAAATACAGTTCCTTTTGGGGCTTCCTTGGGTGCTCTTAGAGGAGACATTGCTGTCTAGCTTTGTCAGCCTAAAGCACCATGCTGGAGACATTAGTCTGGAAACATCTCTACTAAGTTTGGATCAGCACAGCAACACCACAACCACCTCCGGTGGCCCTTCCTTCACTGCAAAATTAAACCCAGCCACTCATGCAATGCTTTCATGAAACTCGCTGTGGTAGTGACCATGTACCCTCTTACTGCCTGCCTGTTTCTCACAGAACAGCTTTTACCCTCTTCTTAGCAGAAAATTTCCTTTAACATTTTGTCAGTGATTGTTATTTGCCAGGAAAGCAGTTCAACATAAATTGGATGAATATCAGATACAGGATTGTTATTAGGATTGTTAAAATGATTCTGCTAATTGACAGCGATTTTATGACAAAGTTCTATTTCCCCTTCTACCACATGATCACTCAGAAGTTACCCAAACCAAGGAGCACAGTTAATCAGAACTTCCCAAGCCTTCCCTTTTTATGAAGGTAAGCCTCACTTTTAAAAGGAAAGTAATTACCTGCCAGCTCAAAGGCTGTGATGGATTCTCTAGCACTTGGAGCTTCTACTTCAAGAGATGCAAAGGAATAGTTATGGCCTTGGTCAAGCACAAGAAATTTGGCTTAATGCAAGACTGAGTGGAGGGACCCTCCTTCTCCCTAGGATTTCTAGGTCAGACCAAACTATCAGAGAGATCTCATCAAATGCAAAGCCCAGGCACCTCTCAACTTTACCCACCTATTGAACAGGGCTCCCAAACAGTTCACATCATCACGCTGTTCTTGCATTCCTCATTTGTTGCATTCCTTCTATTCTTTATTTACCTCTTTATGACACTTGCAGTGTACAGGACCTACGAGATGCTCAGCAGCTGGTGTTTCTCTTGCCCTTTGCACAGGCAGCAGCAAGGCTACAACTCTGTGCCATGTTTTTCAGCCAAGAGGTTATTGATATTTATAGCAGTGATATAGCAGATCATTTGGACATGGGAAGAGACAGGAAATCAGTTAACATAGATACATGTCTCCAGACTGTTAATGTCCTCATACAAATACAAACGACCTTCCCCCTCAACATCCCATTGTCCTCGGGATGGGAACAGACCCTTCCTCCAAAGGGATTCAGAAACACAAATGAACTTCTGGGTGAGAACAGCAGTTTCCTTGCACACAACAAGGAGTATGATGGCCTCACTAAGCACTAAACAGAACTAACAAAGCACCAGAGAGTAACAACAGAGAAAAAACATTAAAACTGAGCTGGCATTACCAACAGCATTAGGCAAGAGGCATTACCAATTCACGTGGCAAATGAAGCTTTCCTCTTACCTTGCTGCTCTGTCAGGGGTACATACAGTGGGCAAGATGCAACACCTGGCCTGGCTCTTCTAAGCCCACTGCAACCAGACGTCCTGTAACCACTGTCCCACATTGAGCCTCATGTTCTGGCCGAGGAAAGGCAAAATTTCCTGTCCCCAGGAACCCAGAACCACAAGCCAAAATTCTCATATAACAAAGGTGGGGTGTGTGTGTGTGAGAAGGTGGTAGGATCTCCACTACAAAGGCACTGGGAGATGGTCCCTAGATGCCTCTTGCCATCATATTGCATGTCATATGTGTAACACTCGTGTGGTCTTCTCTGCTGCTGTAGCATGGCAGTGCTTGGTGCCCAGATACTCTAACAGGCTTTTGGGTAGAAAATACTCTGATCTAGGGGTGTAGAAGGGTGATGTATACTGGTCATCTTCTTGTAGATAAACCTAGGCTTTCTAGAAGCTGTAAAGCTCTGCAGCTAGGCTCAGGGAGCTGCAAAAAGCAAACCACCAAGGAGCCGCGTAATACGATATGAAACCAGTTCCTTTTGAACATCACCTAAGAGTGAGAGCATTCTCACTGGAGCTATGCATAGATGAAGGAACCGGTTCATACTGGAGAAAGAAGCACAGCAGAGCAAGCAAAAAATACCCCATGCCATGATACTCACTGGGATGTGCCGACACCCCACCTCCTGTTGGGCATCCCAGCACCCTGAGGTGGAAGGAGGATGGACAATCTGAGCAGAGCCAAGGGTTGTCATCTCCATTGTTGGACCCATTGGGTGTTGAGAGTAACCCACACCCATGGCAATTTGAGTTCACCTTCCAGTCCAGGTTTTTTGCCTTAGCAAGTCCATCCTTGCTACTCCAAGGCTCTTTCCTCTGTGAGCACGATCCCTTTCATCAGGTGAGGCATCTCACAGCTCCCGAGGGAAAGCCCACGCTTACACATCCAGACTAAATTCCTCTTTACCTGGGAGCCAAGGCAGAGCTCAGCAGGAGTCTCGGCAAGATGCAGGCCTACCCTGCCATGCTCTGGGCTGCTGGGCTTCCCTGGGGGAGAGACACATCTCACAGGGGCTGAGTCACAACAGAGGCATGCCCACATCTGCTGTTCCCACCTTGGCTCTTGCTCTCCAAAGCTAAAACAAGCCCCTGCTGAGATCCTAGTCCCACCCGATCCCCCACATCCAGGCAGTGGCACAGGTCCATGCCCTTCAGTCTGTAGCAGAACAAAGGCAGAGTCCCAGCAGGAATACAGCTCTGCAGCTGGTGGGTGCCACCACAGGGTCACTGGCTGCTCTGCACACACCAAGGAGCTCAGGGAGGGATGAGATGTCCCCTTCGCCTGAGCTTTGGGCCACTGCTCCTGGCATCCCCACCCAACATGTTCTGCTCCCTTCCCTGCAAGCACTACACCCACACACTTCAGACAGGCTGTTCTCCAAAGTCCTCTAAAAATGCAGTTCACTGTGTCTTGTGCTGGCTGTCTCCAAACCAACAGAAGGCTGCTTTTTAATAAAACAAACATCTGAAGGATGCTGTGGTCCAGGGCCAAGGTGCTCCTCATAGCTACCTCCCTACACCAAATCCCTTCAGGGCTCTGCAGCCCTGGTTCAAACCAGGTATCTCATCATCCCCAGCATCTGGTGATTCACACACTAGGCAATTCTGTGTACGTCTGCTGTTCTGTCAATCTGTCTCCCTGTGTACAGAGAGAGAGAGGGAGCAGAGATCTCTGACAGTGGGCAGATTAATAATACATTTATTTTCTCCATGCATCATGAGGAAGAGGAAGAGCTGTAATTCAAGAGCCTCCCTGAGAGTTTTGCAAATTCTTCATGAAAGGAGACAAGAGCAGGAAAGGAGCTTTTGTGCTTCAACTCTTTCAAGCTGGTGCCACTCTGTATTTTAATGTAACATTTAAAAGGCACACAAAGAACTGCATGTACCATAAATATGAAGTGAAGATATTAAATCAGTCGATACAACCAGGTCATCATTTTCCACAAGCTCTCAGGATCAGGAGATAGCAGCAAAATGTGGGTGGTCTGCGGTGTTGATGTCTCCTCAATATCCTTAAGGAAGAGCTTCTTGAGCACCTGTAAGGGATGTGAACTGGAGCTCATCTCTATGCAGAAACCCCCATGGCATTGCAGAGCAGGGGTGGTCTGTGGCACCAGGGAAAGTCTGGTTCTCCTGCCCTGCCCTTCTCATGGAGAAGCATCTGCCTGGCAAGTGAAACACATGCTTTTTTTAAGGAGAAATGCTAGGCCTAAATAGCCAAGGAGGAAATCTGATAACACCAGAAATAACTGGCATTATTTCAAAGCTTGCAGGCAGGAGTGTGGCAGCTCCTGCCTGCCCATGCAGTGCCCTCTGCTGCCTTTCCCACCACCAAGGAGCTCCTCGATGCCTCCCAGCTCTCCCTTCCAAGATGGGTTTCTGTTCCCATCTCCTCTTTAACTCTCATCTTCCTAGAGTTTTCCCAATGCCTGGATGAAAAGGATGAGGCAAGGAGAGTACACTCTGCATTTCTTGTCCACTTTAACATTGGCATTCCCATTTAGGGAAGGGAATTATTATTTAAAAAGCCAAAGCTATTTTTCACAGTCAGCTTGTTGTTTGTTTGAGGTTTTTTTACATTCTACCTTATTTGCACATTCACTTACTCTCAAACAAAGGGAAGAAGATGATGAGATTTTCTGATATTGGCATTGTTTTACATATCTGATGGGTAGTTACAAAGCAGGGCAATAATGAAGGCATGTTGGAGTGTATTAATCAGAAATGCACACAGAAAGGCACAGGCTGAGACTAGTAATTAATATGTCTTTTTCTTCACATTTCTTTGAAACCTCAAGGAGAGGAAAATGTAGAGAAATCAAAATAAAAATTACCATTAGATGTCTGCATTTCAGAGAGCAGATCTGAGCAGGTTTGCCCTAGCACGCCAGCCCTGTGGGATCATGGTTTCCTCAGGGCTCCCCAAACTGGAGCAAAACCAGCCAACTAGAGCAAAAAACCCAAAATGAGATATGCAAACCAGCATGGGCTGGGAAAAGCTGAGCTTCTGGCTTGGCCAAGAGGCCCTCAGGTTAACCTGGCCAAGAAGCTGTCTTGCAAATACGCAGCTTGGACGTAGTTTTCAACCTGCCTGCATTATTGGGAACTCTTACGATCATGACATAGCATTATGCAGCCTCGGATATGCTTATGTTAGATACTGTTAGGTCATCATTTGAGTCAGTAGAGTTGCTGTTCCATCAGCGTTTCAATTATAAAACCCCTTTGCAGAGATTAATGTCATAGCTCATGCTTTAAGCCAAAAAGCAATTTTTCCCCCCTTCAAAATTTCATTAAAGTCTGCTGATAGAGCAAAATGCACAGTTCCTTTTTTTTCCCCTGTAGTTTCAGATGCGACTTCATTCTCTCTCACTATAGAGATATTTTGCTCCAGGCGAATAGTTCTGAGCTGGGGCTAGCCATTCCTGACCTCTAACACTTCAAAGCAAACACAGATCCTACACAGCCCAAACGCCACTGCAAGAAGTCTGTAGCAACAGTGATTCTCCCACTGTAATGCCTATAGCCTATATAGCAGACCTGTCTGTTTTATTCTCAATATTTACCACATCTCACCCTGGATACAGCCAATTCCCAGTGTATTAAGCCTGAATTCTGCAAATGCCTGCATGTGGGTTTATGTGCTGCACTGTGGGGTTAGATGGGTCTAAGATGCTACCCCTAAGCACGTTGTATCACTGCATTCCCTGTCTGGTTTCCATCAAAGTAAAAGCTACAGACTATGAGCAAAACACCTTGCTACACCACTTCACATCAGTCCATTACTCCAACTGAGTGTCACTGTGATTTACTACCTACGGTGTGTTCAAAACAGTGGAAAGAAAACATCATTTGTGAGAAAGAGATCTTTCTTGCAAGTTGTGGACCAGTGACAGAACCATGTTGGGAAGTCACCCTGCAGCCTCTACCCCCATCATACCTTCTTCCCAAGGCCCACTCCCTACAATGATGTGGACCACGCTGATATGGGGCCAGCTCCACGTGGGATAACCCTGGTCTAGCAAGCAACCTGGTTAGCAGCCTGGTCTCATTTCATGTGTTCCCAGCACCAGTTTAACCCCTCACTCTAAAGATCTTTTGCTGTTGTGTGATGCCCTTTACAAAAGCCACCAACCTCAGGGAGATGCCACCAGTGTTATCTCCAAAATCTACTGTCCTATGCTAAAGGGCTGCTGTCCCTTAAAAACATACCTGTGCCTCTTCTAAACCCAGTTTATCAGGTGGATTTGAAATATTCTCCCAATCTTTGTTTTTCTCCCCACATCTCTTCCTGTCCTCTAAGGCTTTTCCCAGGTTTCAGTGAACCAAGCAGAAGGAGTGCAGAAACAATCTTTTTTACCTGTAGAGAAATTGAATCATAACATCATAGGATCTCCATCCATAAGCATTCAGTTCCCAGTTTCAACATGTTCTGTCTTGTTTTGCCTTAATGGTCAATAGAAATAATCCCCAAGACCTTGATATGATAGAAGAAAACATGTTACCATAATAACAGCATCTTGGGGAATTCACTGCGAAATTGCCAAGGGCTTTCTGCTCCTTCCAAACTGTCTCAGCAGCTCAGTCCTGAGTGCTGTAGGCAAAGATCACATCTCATTTTCCCAATGGAGTTCTGGAGGATAGGTCCAGAGCCATCTGTAAATCAGAGATTCACATTATTAGGTGAATACATGGCTGCATGCACACCAAAAATACACCTGCTTCTGTTATTAATAAAAATCTGCAAATCACAGCACAAAGTCAAAGACAGAGATAAAATGCCAGACCCTTTATAACATATGCCAGGGCTGGGGACGTGTGTACCTATACAGTGCAAGCTTTTAGACAACAGTTCATCCTGGCATATCTTTAATTAGTGCTCCAGAAAAGCATCAAAAATTTGGATTTTTGCATTTCCCATCTCCAGGGTGAGAGCTGTCAAAAAGTGAAGTGTTTAGCTCTAGAAAGGCCAGGACTCAAACTGTTCTTTGTGGGAGGAGTGAAGAGCTGAGGATTGTGATGCTCCTCAGATGTCAGTAAGCTCATGGCCTTGTTTTGGAGAAGCTCACCTGAAAGCCAGGCTTCTGGGACAGACGAGTGTCACGGTGATGGCACCAGGTCATGCAATGCTGCTGCAGTGGGGGTCAGTGCTCCCCAGTCTGCAGATCCCAATGTATTTCTGGTGAAGATGCAAACCCTAGGATAGGAAATTTAAGCCTAGCTTTTGTTAGCTGCTTTGCATGGACACCTAGAAACACCACAGACCTCCAGAGAGCGACCTGAACCACAGCATGAAAACCCCATGGCTCTAGGCTTGAGAGCCATCACCTGCAGCCCTCACACCTGATGTTTGCTTGACCTTTTAAGCAAACAGGTGCAAGCACAGGGTGTTAAAGGCCAAACCCAGGAATGCCTTTTTTTTGTGTGATGAGAAGCCTAAAGCAGAGCGCCGACTGATCTGTCATGGTTTGGAATGGGCCATAGCTCAACCTTGTGACAAGTTTTGCAAAGGCAAAAACACATTATCAAACCACAACTGGAGCGTACATTCAGAAGTCCAATAGCTAGTTGTTTGGCTAATTAAACTATTAAATTATGCTGGAAAATAAACATGTGGAAGTTTCAAGCAAGACAAAGCCGTGAATACTCAGAACTCCCCAAGTTAGCATGATTGATTACACAAACAAACCGTATGTATTGAAGAAGTGTTAATGAAAAACCATCACTTTCATCAAATTTTAAGTGAACAGTTGTAGAGTGAGGAGGGGGAAATTAATTAATTACACCCTGAAACATTTTACTGATTGAAACCATGACCCTGGCACTTGTAAGGTCGTAAAATGATAGATTAGTGCTGCACAGAGTATCACGAATGGCATTTGCACTGGTAAGCTCATTATATGAGACGTCAGGTCATGTAAATCATAGGAAACAAATACAAACATCCATCAGAAGAATGCAGATAGTCGTTACAGGCAGCAGAGAGGAGCTGAATTATTATGCAAAATTTATTTTGACTATTAAAATACAAAGAGGTGACACAAAATTGTCCTTTAAACAAACATAAACTACAAGCACTCTGACAGGAGGTTTTGTTTATAAATGTTTCATCTCCTCAGTATACTACGGCTATAAACACTACCTGAAAAACAAAGGAGGGAGGAAAAAAAGGAAAAAAAATAACAGCTATCCAATATTTGGGTCTTCAAGCCTTTTCTTTTATTCAAGAGAGAACTATTCTTTCTACATTTGAATAATCAATGCAAGATAGGAAGAAATAGAGTGTAATTACTGCATGTGAGTCATTTGTTACAGATCCTGTCTGCTCAGAGAGAACAGAAGCTGCTTCTTGACAAGTAATTTTATTATTTTTTTTTTAGGGAGATGCACTAAACAGTTTGGCAGAAATATGTGGGTGCTCAAGAAGGGAAAACCAAGCAGCAGGAGATACAAAACCAGAGGGCTATTACCATCCTCTGAATGGCTGGACAGGAACCCACTCACTTGTTCCCAACACCATCCATGACATCAGGAGGCGGACTGGCTTCTGCTGGAGTTCAGCTCCTTCCTCATTAAATCAAACCCTTGGGTGTCCTTCCTATTTATTTTTCATTTGCTCGATGAAGCCCAATTCGTATCTGTTAATGGGACAGATAAAAATATTTTTGGTTTGTCAGCCAGGGAATCAAGTTCTTTTTTAAGTCCAGATACAGCAGCTAAACACCCAAACCATAAATAATATTGATCATTTTGAAGGACTGTAAATTACAATCAAATTATAATTTCCCCATGTTGAATGCAAGTAAAAGTATCTTTTTCGCTTTTGAAAAGCTCAGTGACACAACACCTAAAGGACACCATTTTAGACCAATATCATAAAGAAGACTAGTGAATTGGAAAGAAGCATTGAAAGCCTTTCACTCTGAATTTCTTGGTTGGTTTTATACAAGACAAAAGCAGGGCTGGGGAGTCATATTTTCAGGTGGAACACAGACATTTGGTGCTGAAACCCCTCAAAGTTACATGTAAATCCCCTAGACGTAAATCCCCTAGACGTAAATCCCCTAGACGGATGGAAAAATCATGGCACATCTGAGCGACGCAGGTTCCTTCCAACAGCCACACAATAATGTCTAATGAGTCCCATCTCCTCTTAGTCTTGTTCCACCTCTCACTATTGTAAATCATTCTAATCTCATTTTATGAACACTGCATAAGAAGGCAGGCACTGAAAATCACAAATAATAGGTCAAACTGGGATTTGTGAATAGCAAATGCAATATCCCTTCCATTACCTGGAAGTTGTTTGTATGATGGAAAGGAAGAACTAGACTTTACAATGAAACAGAATAAAGTAGATTTATGGGATCTTTTACCATCTTAAAAAAATGTTTACAGTGTTACTAATGTAAGACTGATTGATACCAACTGTATGGTTCTTCTATTGCTGCTGCGTAGAGGGATGAATTAGTATGCTCTGAACTTTCCTTGGGTAACAAGCCGTGAGTGCCCAACCACTGCCAGTCTCAGTACATTCAGTTCTGCCAATATAAATTGCCTAGTCCCTTTGCAATCAGATAAATGGAGTACAATCCCACTAAAATAAACACAGTTCCAGCACTGAAAGAAATTGCATCTGCTGGTGATGCTTTTTCTGCTGAAGCACAAAAGGGGGTTGTGACAAGGAGCTAAACACAGTTGTTAGAGATGCAGTGAGCAGTTCCCGAGTTCACCCAGAGACAGAGAAGAAAAATACCATGGGATCCAGTTCCTCCTGGCCGTGTTTTTGGAAGGTGTTGTGACTACAGCTTTCACAGGGAGTCTTGTTAGCACCTGGGAAAGCCCCTGGCCCAGTGAGTACTGAGACCAGCAAGCGTGTGCCAGCACCTACAGGTAGATGATGCTCTTCCCAAAATGCTGCCAAAGGAAAATGAGAACTGTACAATAGAAATGGGGAGCGGAGTAATTAAAACCAATGCCACCAGCTGCTGTGCCATTTTGTACCAGGAAAGGCTCCTGACCTTGTCCGAGATGGTGACCTTGAGAAACCATGAACCCTGGTGAGCGTGGCTGAGTGGGACAGAGCATTTCCAACCTCAAAACAAGGGTAGGTTTGCGGAGGTCTGGTTACACGCTGGGTGTTTTGATTGCCAGACCTACATCTGAATTTCTGGCATGGGACCACCGTGGGGAGTGCACGTGCCCCTAGACAGTATTTAGGATTAATCCTTCTCTAGTGTGAGCCACCTCTGGGAAGCAGTGCCTGGCACAGCCCTTCCCAGGGAGCCAGCACAGCCTGGGCTGCCCCCCACTCTCCCCCCAGCACCCCGTGGCTGAGCACTGGCACAGATATCCCTGCACATCTGCCATGCACAGCTTAGTTAAATGGCACCACACCATGGGGCTGTGTAGTTTCTTGATGCTTCGTCATGGCATGGCTTAATACATAATCCCAGAGGAGCTCACCTGGTGACATCTTTATCTTGGAAGCAGCAGCAGCCGGTGTGTGCTATTTTCAGCTTTGCAGGCTTGTTTTGAGCATCTCCCCTGCTGTTCCTCAAGTTGAAACCCCATATGACTTCGTCCCAAAGGAAAAAACAGTGATGCCTTGGGTGAGCACACAGGAATGTGTCCAGAGGGGAAAGAGCCTGCTGGTCTGTGCCAACCCCTTTCCAAACACCAGTTAGGAAACAGGACGCTCAGCCCCTTGCCTGGTTCCTTAGCTCTCACCCCGTGGCAGGGGTTGTCCCTGTTTGTGATGGGATAACACCAGGCTGGGTACCAGAGCACCCTGCCCCGTGCCAGCTCTTCTAGTCCTGAACATGCACAAGCAATGAACTATCGCCGGAGTATTTTAAACCAGGGAGGCTCCTTAGGGTCTCCTGTAAATCGGGCCTGAAATTACCACTGTGCTTTCTCAATAATCCTGAGCCCTACCACACAGCTCTCACAACTTCGGTTGAAATTCCTATTTTAAAGCCACTTTTGTGGCTCCCCCATGGAAGCAGCTCAGTTTGTAGCTGCACACCACGGCGCAGCGTGGCCCACCAAGCCGGGAGAGGCTCTTTCCCTTTAATGACAGCCATCTGCAGGCTTCTATAACTTAGCAATGTTCCCAGCTATGATTTATGGAGGGTGCTTAGCTTTACAGTATAATCTTTACTATTTTACAGGGTTCCCTTTTTCTCAGTTAAGTGTTGTTTTCTGAATAATTCCAAGCTGCCAGTAGGTTTACAGAAGAGAAAACTGGAATGAATCTCCCCTTGCTTTTATTTACTCCTATCTGAGTACTGTGTTTCTGCATCCATTTTGGAGATTTACAATGGTATTAAGGTTGCTTCCCTCATCCTCATTTTATAGATTTCTGCTGCAATCATTTTGAAAGCCAGAAAGCTGACAGGAAAATTAGGAAATTAGATAACATGTTCTTATTCCCTCTACTGCCCTGATAAAGAAGGGGAGAAGAAAAAGAAACTGAAGGCATAATAAATAACAGTGTACACCCCAGAGTCCCCTTGTCAATGCCAGCACCTCCCGTAGCATCTCAACCTGCCAGTGTTGCTCTGACCCCAACAATGCTGGGCTGTACTGCAGCTGCAGGAGGCTGCTGCAGTGGTCCAAGGCAGCAGTGGTCCAAGTGCCAAGTTCACAGGCTAATTGTTTATCTAATTTTAACTGCTAATGGTGGCCTGTGGCACAGCAGCTCCCCATGCTGAAGCTATCTCAGCCAAGTGCTCATGTTTATTGAAAATAATCATCCCAGAATGAGAGGAGTGATGGCAGTGACCACAGGATTTGGGGATGATGGTGGGGTTGCTTACCATATATGACTTGGTCATCATCTCCATCACCCAGCTCTCTCCATTACTCCCCCTCTGAGGGCAGAAGAGTATTGTAAATGTGACGGGCCAGACTCGTTGTCACACCAAGCACTGGGAGAGTTACAGATGCTGCTGAAACAAACATTTTTGCTTTTACCTGAGCTGCAGTCAGAGGTGACCATGGTGGCAAAAGCACAGCCCATGCTGTGCAGGGCCGATGTCTGTCACAAACCCTCTTGCAGCTCGCTGCACACAGAAGTTGCACTGACTTGTTCCAGCACCATCAGCTCACCAGGAAAACAACTCCCAAATAAACCTTTTGTAGAATCATAGAATGGTTTGGGCTGGAAGAGACCTTAAAAGTCACCTTGTTCCAACCCCACTGCAATAAGCCAGGGCACCTCTCACTAGACCAGGTTGCTCAAAGCCTCATCCAACCTGGTCTTGAACACTTCCAGGGAGGGGGCATCCACAACCTCTTTGGTTAACTTGTTCCAGGGTCTCCCCAGCCTCACAGCTGGTACCACCTGCAGCCAGTGACCTTATCCATAGCATGGGCACTGCTTATCTAGGTACAGGTTTCTGCTCTGTTGTAGGTGTTAGTTGTTGAAGGCAAAAAAAATAAATTAAAAAAATGCTGGAAATCATCTCAGATCACAAAATTATCTATTTCATCTCCTTTCTTCCCATCTTGGATCACGAAGGTGGGCATTTTACATAGTTTATCCTGCTTCCATTTCCAGTGATGTATTGACTAGGGAAGGGGTTTTGCTCGCTCATTTTACCTCAGATATGGCTGATTTTCCACCTACCTTTAACATCTGACTCATCCATTTTGTGTGATACATTAGCCTCGGTTCAGGTTGAGATCAGGTATTTTCATTTCAACAGAGAGAACAACCAGTCCATCTTTCCTGCTTTTTATGGAAACATTTGTGAAATGAAGCAACCAAACACAGCAAAATGTTGAAATTGCCCAGGGAGTGAAATTCTTAAACTGTGCCCTACAAAAACACCATTTCCATTTAGCCCAGTGAGTTAGAAAGAGATTCAAATATAAAGTATCATTTTGGCTTCATGGACTCAATCTTTATACAACATAAAATATGACTTGATCTTAATATTTGACATGATATACAAATAAAACCAAAACCAACTTTTCACTGTATGTGTTCTTTATAATTGTATATTTTCATATCTTCAAATGCATGTTTAGAACTAAATTGCAATATAAATTATTCTCATTGTGTGACCTGTACTTTGATTCGACACCCCATGTTCTGATAGGCAACAGGGGATTTTCTAATGCTGCAAGTAAGTTGGGTATAAAATATAAAGATGAAAATGGAGGAAAAAATGCAATATAAATAGAACAATGACAAAGTAAAGAAAAATCAAATGGGCTGCTGGCTGCAGCATGGAGGCCCAGCTGTCCCAGAGATCTAGCCAGCTGGGCAGCAGGCAAAGAGGCCGGGCAGATGTCTGGCTTCTGCTGACGGCTTTGATGTCATTGACATGTTCCCACAGAGCGTCTTGATACCATCGAATCAGCATTTTCCAACAGAAAGTGGCTCGGAAAACTATTCTGCTGGAAAATTGTTGACCCGCTCTACTGGCGGCTGATCATTCGGCGATACAGCTGAGTGTTGCACTTCAAAATAAGTTAATAAATAAAGAAACAAGCCTTCTTTTCCCCAAACTGGGAGTTTGGCTCCTTCCTTCTTGCCTTGCAAGCAATGCTCATCCCTATGCACCTTCACAGCACTCGCGATGGCGCAGACCTCTACCCTTTCCCCTTCAACCACCTCCTTTCCAAGCAAGACCCCTAAACATATTCAGCTTTTCCTACCACAGAGGTGGGTGCCCATGTTTAATGCGATTTGTTGCCTGTCCCATACCTTCTCTTGTTCTCCTGCAGCCTTTCTGCAATGAGCAACCAGACCTGCCCACAGGATTTGGGGTGTGGGTGCACAGGGATTTAACCTTGGCATAGCAATGCTCCTTGTTGTTGGAGCCTTTCTCCACCAGCCCTATAGCTGTGAGGACAATGCAAGTGTTTGGAGATGAGTAGCCACAAAGGCTCCAGCACATTTTCCTGCTGAAGTGTTAAGTGCTAATTCAAAGCCCATCATTCTGTATATGTGGGTAGACCTGTTTTAACAAGGACATTAATTTGCACTTATTGGCACTGAATTTCACTTGCCAGTTTCTACCACCCAGTAACTTATTTCTCTAAGATCCTTCTGCAGACCTCTGACCTGGACAAATCTGTGCCATCTACAAACTTCACCACCTCACCACTCAACTCTTCTTCCAGATCATTTCTGAATGCTGACAGTGCCCCACACAGGTACCTGCAGGATTTCTACTCAAATTTCCACCCACTGTATATCTGACACAGGACTTTATTCCTACTCTTGGTTTCCTACGTGTTACCAGTTTATAGAAGATGAATTTTGTGAAAGCCCAGTCCCATTAAGTCCCTTTGGTGGTTCTCTTCTGTTGTTCAGCCCTGCTGGCTTGCTTCTGGTGCATTTGCATGCTCTTGGTAAGTATCAAAAGAGCAATCTCTGCTTGTAGGGACCATTGAGCAAACTTTTATTTTTATTTTAAATTTTTAAATTTAATTCCTTCCAACTTCTTATTAACCTGCTTCCTCATTCTCTTCTAGCTTCCTTGTTTAGCATGAAATAAGCTGTGGTAGGATGTTTTTTCCATAGGGATGCTGAATTTGATAACAAGTCACTACTAGAGTAGAACTCATCAGTATTTACATCTCAAATGAGGTCCTCAGAAATAAATCAAGAGCTGCTTCTCCTCACCTGGGCTCTCTAATTGTTTAAATAATAAAGTCACTCATGTTGTTTCCAAACCTGGCCTATGTGCCATGCCCCCACGAGACATCACCACCTCTTTATGAGGAAAACTGAAGTCTCCCATATTACCAAGGGGACACTTTCTTTGCACGAAATCTGAAGTTTGTAGGATTTGAAAGATATTCAGAAAAGCCTTGGCACAAGGAGTCAGGAAGGAGATTTCAAAGCTCCTGTAGAGGGGTCTCAGCCTTGGCAAACCCAAACTCCCACCAAGCCATGGAGGGCAGGCAGGACCATCCCATGGGTGAGCGTGCAGCATCCATCTCCCAGCCAGCACAGAGGGGGCACTCTGCATCCACTCATTCGGAATTAGGATTGATTTTCATAGAATCACATTGTTAATCCTTTTGGATCACCAAATGGTTGTGTTACTTTCTTCTCTGACTGCCTGCACGCTCCTCAGTAAAGACAGAGCTTTTCCCACCAGTGCTTGGCTGTGACCAGAGTTCCTGCTGGCAGGCTGGGAAAGCTGGGGAAGGGGCTGACGGCACTGGGAAGTAGGCATTGAAATACTATACAAATCCTTCCTAGTAAATCAGATTTAATACTTTTATGCTATTACAAGCTCCATTGAAAACAGTGCAAAAACTCTTAGTAAATCTGTCCCCTAGGTGCCTTATGTCTGTATTTATTCCGTCTTTTGAAATTCATTCATTTACCCAGTTCAGTTTTTGCTTCTGGGTGTTAGTTTTTATCCAATATGATTTAATTTTATACTGGGGATTGGGTTTAAAGCTCGCACCATGGTATCTAAATAAGTTCATTAAATGCTCTAAGTTTCTCTGGTTACAAGTATAAATTCATCAGCATGGAAATAATGACATCTTAAACCTATTAAATGTAAAATATCTTTATGCTCAAACCCAGAGCTCAGCTATGGCAGCCAATGATAATCAAATGCCACCCGACCACTCAAAAATTCCAGGGAAGAGAAAATGAGCTTGTTTGAGGGTGCCTGCGAGGCAAATCAGGCTGTCAAAATCCTGTCATTCTTGGGAGGAATTTACATAGCTCATATTAAACTCACCAGAGCGACTGGAAACCTGGAGTAATTAAATGCTGGGAGGGAGGATGCCTGATGTGCCTTAGCCAGGAGGCCCCTGCAAAAGAAGGAGGTGGAGGAGAAGTCGCCAGAGGGAACGGCCGGGACTGGGGAAATGCTGAGCTGGGCTCCCATGAAGAGACAGGAGCAGCACCCAGGGTCCCTGCCGCAGCTTGTCGGGGTGGTGGCTGGGTGGATGGCCAAAAACCACATTTCTCCCAGATTTCAGAGAGAAGGTTCCCTGCTTTATTCCATAAAGAGGACTGGAAGCTGCCCTGAACGTGTTGGTTTGCCCCTTTCTCTGTAGCAGATGGCCCAGGAGCTGATGAGCCCGGGGGGCTGGAGACCCAGTGCAGTTGCTGATTTGCACAACCATCCCTGGGTTGCAATAAATTAAAGCAGAAGCAGCTGCCTCTCTGACTCCCAGCCCACAACGGCACTGCAGGTGCTTCTTGAAGGCGATTGCTTTTGTTTGACACTGGTTTGCAGCAGATAGAGTCTGTCACTGCACCAAGTGTGAGGGACCTTAATCCTCCTCTTATTGACATGACAGACCATAATGGCTTCTTTAGTTACCTATCAAGTTCCTGTGTACTTAGAAAGCTTTAATCTGTAGATTATTTACTCAATAGACTGTAAGGGCTTCGTGTAATAGCCCAGAAGGGCTTCCAGCAGTTACGGCCTGTTGTGTCCCAGGGAATTTGTGTTGATTTTCCCCCCTAAATCTAACACAAAGCATCTAAGATAACATACAGTATTGTGCTGGCCTAAGAAGTGCTTAAACTCTCACTTTGTTCTTTTTCTCTTTTTTCTTTTAAAAAGTCAATATCGAGATAGCATTTGTTTTCCAAAAACAGAAGAAAAATAAACCATTCCCTGCCCTGAACTGGGCTGCACCCACCACCTCCCTCCGATCTCACCTTGTTCCTTCTCCATTCAGCGCAGGCACTGGTCTGGGCTCCCTCCTCTTCCCAGCTGTGGATTTTCACAATATCTGTAAGAATTTTGTCATTCTTGAAACTTCTGTCCCACTATCCAATGTGGCCAAAAGTGAGCAGAAATCTCATAGGCACTGGAGGCTGAGCATAAAATACTCGTGTCCCACTGGTGTTCATCAACCACGTTACTGATGTGCAAACTGACTTATTTACCCACCTTCCTTAATTACCTGCTAGTGTAAGGTCTATGTTGCACTATGAGAAGTTGTAATAAAAAGGGAAAATATTATATTCAAGACCCTGTGTAAACCAGGTTTGACGTGGGTTATGGGTACTGCATGTCTAGAAGATACCGTGTAAATGCTGGCTGTAGTGTACATAGAATAAAAGGCTGTACTGTAGACATACTGTTTTTACAGCAATTACAATAATGCAAGATCATCAGAATACTCTGGCCATTCTCTGGGTAAATGGGAAAAGGAAAGGAAATCATGTGGATGCAATTTCTTAAAGGCATTTTGAATTTTCATTGTCTTTAAGATGTTCAGAATTCGAAGGACATTTCCCACCAGGTGAAAAGAACTTTAATTTTGAGCTTAACTGATCCAAATTGATTTGATTTCATTTAAGACCTAGCTAATTAATTAAAACTACTTGACAATGCCCCCTTCATGTTTAACCAAAGAGCACACCATACTCCAGCTGAGCTGCTAAATGTTTACGTCTTATTAGCAGGCTTCCCAAAGCTTGGAGAAAAGGATTTCCATGCAAGTTCTCACCCCATCTTTTAATTACACCTAAACAACTCAGCTCATTATAATTCTACTACAAACTTTGCTCACTAGAGCATCCTGCAACATGCATTTAGCAGATACCAACAATACCCACCCCCACACTCAGACATCTCTCTCCATTTTTAAGTGGAAATTCCCCAGCTGAAGACCTCAGAAAGTCACCCAGCTCCATTTCTGGCACAGTGAGCACTTCGGAATTAATTGCAAAACACAGAATAAATACACTCTGAAGATATGCATTTAAAAGAAAGATATAATTAAGCAAGATGGAGATTTGCACCTGGTAATCAATAAGCTGAGGGAACTTGCAAGTAGCTGGGGCTGCAGGCAGCATGGGGAAAGGGTGTGAAGAGCTTTCCCTCCTAGGGTGTTTCACCATATGCTTCTCCCCATTTTCCCCCATAAAAGCTGTGCGTGCACCGGGGAGCTGCGCCGTCTGAAATCTGTCTGGGTGCTGCGGGTACCCCCGCAGAGCTCGCCTCTTCCAGCTGCCCTTGGGCTTCTGTCTCCATGCCAGCACTTTCCCTGTCCTGTTCCAGCATCACCCCATGCCAGCACCCCCCTGCAGCTCCCACCCAGGGATTCACAGTGGGAAGCAGAGCCCTTAGGGTCACATTTCTACGGCTCCCTGGCTGCAGGGGTGGGATGCGAGTACCGCTCTGCTACACAAGGGTGCAGGTGGACTTCGAGCATCTCCTGGGGTATTTTTCCACAGTAACAGATTCCTCCCAACGTGCAGATGGCGGAGCAGAAATAACATTGAATTCAGTCTCCAGGCATCGTCGGATCGGGCCTCCCTTCTTAACTCAGCCTGGGGGCTGGGTTGATAATTTGCCTGCACTTAAGGAGTAATTTTTGAAAACATAAACAGCATCTTGCCATGTGCTGGCCTTTTTCTGTTTACTGGCTTTGATTTCACACCTAGAGAAAAAGCCCGTTGTGGCGAGATTCTGCAAGAAAATATTGGCTGGGAGAGTGACATCATTAATGTCGGCTCGGGAATCCTGATTGTCCCAAATGAGTTACAAGCTAAAATAGTCTGGCCCAGTTATTAGCAACCACCATACCTGTAAAAGCTTGGCATGGCAGCACGGAGAGAAGGCTTCATGTGTGATGCAGTTCTCAACCCTCTCCCTTTCCCCGTTGCTTTTCTAAACAACTCCATTAGGATTTACACTGTCGATGTGGGATTATTCCCTATACTTCTATTTCTTGTTCAAACGTATAGAAATTAATTTTCTGGTCATAATTTCAGTACCTCTGGGACATTAGCAGGCTGGAAGTAAAAATAGAACATCATTACAGTGTCAGGTAATGCGGATGAGTGTGACTAATAACCTGAGTGTCATTGATTTAATAATCTAATAACGTCTCTGCACACTCAGCGCTCAGGCTCGCCGATTGCAGATAAAGATTTAAACCCAACTGCAGCCACAGATTAGAATCAGCACCTCGGCTTTAGGGATCAGAACCAATGATAAGCAACCCGTGGCTGGAATCCAAAAAAAATTAAAGCAGGGGAAGGAGCCAGCTGATATCTGCAGCAAAGGCGGCAGGTTCCCCATTCCCCGGGGTGACAGCAGCAGGAGGTCACAGCTCCTCAGCAGAGACATTTCTCAGGCTCAGAGAGAATTGCTCACCAGCTAGCAAAGGTCTGGCAGCTCTCAAATTGCCTCTGGCCCACCAACAGTTTGGTCTAAAACACAAAGAAAAAGTGTGTTAAAGTCAACTATGGCACCAACCTGGAATGCTCCGATCCACAGCCGTGAAACAAGAGGGCTTTGAGTCAGGACACAAATCTGGTTTGAGATAAACTGAGTTAGTCACTCAGAGAAAAGCTGCCACAACAGCCCCTGAGCTCCCTGCAGAAAGCTGCCAGGGAAAGGACTCCTCCTTAGAGCATGCCTTAAGCCAGCCCTACCCCTGGCCCCGCTTTCAGGAGCACAGCCCCTCCGAGCAGTGCTGCCAGGTCTGGTGCCATTGGATGGGTGTTAAAGGTGTTGCTTCCCCCTGGCAGCCCCAGGACATGCTGGGAGATGGATCTCACCTACAGGGTATGAAACCACACAGACACACCTGCTAACGAGACATGACTCAGGTTTATCATAATTTGGTTGGAATGGGGACTATTGAACTTCTCAAACTGTGTGTGAAGATCCCATTCCCCAGAGAGGAACCTCTGGGCTTGGCCAGTTTGGGCTCTGTATGCTTTACTATTAATGCAGCAAAATTTGCCTCTACCTGGGACTGTGCTGGCACCACAGAGGGCAAAAGCTTTGACTGTGGGAGCTTGAAGCCCCTGCCTGGGGGAGGGGAATCCTGCAAACAATTCAGCTTTTTTTCAGACCACACTCTGAAGGCCGCATCAGTCTCCTCTAACACCACTTCATCTCAAGCATATTTACTTGTTTCCAGTTAACTTCACCCAGATAACAGGAAAACTCCCCGGTGAGTTGCCATAGAAACACCCGATGGAGACAAGGCGAGATTAGGACAGCCGAGCCCAAAGATACCGTTAATCTTAAGAGGGATTTAGCTCCTGCTCTGGAAGTATCATTCCCCTGGAAAAGGAGCAAAAATAGGAGTTAAAATGGAAAATGTCCTGTGTGGTTAGTGATGGAGCAACTGTTGATAGCTCCATTCCTGCAGGGAGATTCACCACCACAAAGCAGCAGAAAAGTTTTTCCAGAGGTCTCCTCTGGTTTCCAACCTCAGTGATGCTCTGCTGAATCTCAATAGGGCATGTGAGTCCCATCTGCAAAAAGGTGCTTAAAATGTACCCAGATCTTTCCATTGCCTGGTGACTTTGATAACCCTTTAAGCAAAGCAGTGTCCTTCTGCATAATGGACTGAGAAGGATAGGATTAAATGCAAGAAAGAAATATAACAAGAAGCCAAGGAGCTACCTATCATTAGCAGCTATCTGAGTGTCAGGCAGTCTCTCTTCGGGTGATTTACCAGCACTTTTGTTCAAGCCATTCATTCAACAAAACACTATTATGAAAATAGATGTCATTAGAAGCACTTTCTAATATATAAAATATTCTTCTTTTTTTTGCCATTGAACAGTGTACTCAACTCCATTTTTCTATTAAATTCTGTTAAATTTCCTATTAAATTCTGTTAAATTTCCTAGAGTTCAAACAGAAAGCCCCAACAATAAGAAACTGGTGTCCTGGTCTTCTGCATGAGCCAAGTTTTTGGGAAAGTTATTGTGCTTCCTCCTATTCAATGCCCATACATGCAAATACTGAGGGTCATTAGAAAAGGATTATCCTTAACCATAAAATAAAGGGGGATTAATCAACTATATTGATTTTTCTTGTGCATATGTCTATAGGTCCTTTGGCAACTAGTCATCGAATAAAGCACCGTCTCATTCCTGTGAAGCAAACTTCAGTTGCAGAGTTTTCTTTAACAGCAAGCTTTCCTTTGCTCAGTTTTCCCTCATGCAGATTGTCAGCCTGGATTTGCAGGGGTATTTCTCTTACAGCCAATGAGGTGGTTAATTAACGCATACTTCAGGAATCAAAAGTGGAGTTGATGGGATGGGGGAGCCTAAAGAAAACAGGATCTTCATCAGGAATGGATGTGTGCCTGCTTGGGAGCTCAGGGATGGACAGCCCTTAGATAGCTGAAAACACATGCAAACTCAGAAAACTCCCAAGACAAGAAAAGAACAACAATTGGTGCACAGCAAACACCTACAGAAAATTTGGGAGAAAAAAAAAAGGAAAAGAAAAAACTGGTAATTTTATAGAAAAGGCACATATTATAGCCAAAAATCCATCTCTCTTGCTCTAATTGTAAACTGGGAGGTTGGCTGGGCTGGGTGGAATCCATCAAGGGGTTTGTGAGTATGTTTATCTTAATTGCATTCATGTGGTTGTGGGGCTATTTGATTTGATCTTGAGATAACTGATGTCTGATTTTTACTTGCATTTCTGACAAGTGTGAACGATGCCCCGAGCAGGGAATGGATTGTACCTATGTGCAAAGACGTGGAAAATGTTCTTAATGCCAAAACAAAGTCAGATATGAAATCTCTTAAAGAAACAGGCAAATTCTGCATCTAACAACTTATCATGTAAACCTGTAGTAAGAGTAGATGATATCAATTTCTGTGGTTTATGAGCATCAGAGAGATGCTTCATAAAAGGAAGAATAATATGATTAAATGAATAATATGACTAAAATTCATATAAAATACCATAGGAAGCAGAACTTTAAAGTTTAATTTTTCCAATACTGGGACTTTTAGAACTAGTTAGAATAAAATAATCAAGGAGCACATTGCTTTCCACTGTAACTACACACACAGAAATTAATGCTCCTAAAAACTAGCACTTTCCTGAACAACAAAACCATAACTGATCACCAGACAGCTTCATCACCCAGGCAAGCACTCAGCCAAATCAGTCAGAGGCTCCAGGTTCATTACTCGGTGTGTTAATGCCCTATGTAATAAGCACAACAAATGAAATACGAAATAACTTTAACCACAAAATCATTACTAATTAGTAATCCCCATCATAGCAAGACTCAGGAAAGAAATACCACTTTGAATAGCTGCCTGCCAAGTTACTCCTGGACAACCTTTCAGGTCTGCACCCTCCCTGACACAGAGGAGTGGGAGCTCAGAGCTGCCTTGGCAAGTTCACTTCATCCGGTACCCAATCTGCTCAGTGGGGTCACTCAGACTTCTCTTGTCCTTCCCCACATCTCATCTGTCATGAATTTGATAATTCCATGCTATATTCAGTCATTTAAATTTTGTGAACTTATTTGCAAAATTTTATCTTTATTCTGTTTCCCCAGAGATTATTTATCTTTAAATTCCATGCTGATCCATAATAATTGTCTAAAATATGATCCCACCACACTCTTCAATTCTACATTAGCTGAACCACAGATTAACATGGAAAGCATACCTTAGATAATGCTTAAGTTATTCTAATTAACCCATTTATGGGTTACTTTGTTCTTACCTCAGTTTTCTTATTACATGCAAAAGAGCCTGAGAATTTAATAAGCTGTTTCCAGGCTTGTTTTGCAGTTCAGACCATTCCACCTCTCCTACACACAGTCCCTACCATATATTGTTTAATCATTCTGAGGATGAGATGATTGCATCAGTGACCCATGAAGGCTTGTCAAGCAACATGTCACATTTGCAAACCCCTGTATCTTCTATACAGTAGAGCATTCCCAAGCCTGCTTTTATGTATTCTGAAAAGAATTGCTGCACTTTGTGACTCCCATCAGAGCTGTTATTTAATTTCCAACTGGATGTAAATTAACACATTTTATTAATCAAACAGCATTTAAGTCTGAACAAGAAATCAGCCTCCTCTTAAAATAGTGTGGTCTGTATGAAACTCTTCTGGCTTTCCTCATGAACAGGAGTGGATGTTTTTACTGTCTTTTAGACATGCTTGGGGGCTAATGAAGACAAAGCCCAAGAGAAGCACTGCAAAAGGACAAAAATTTTCTTCCTCATATTAGCTATAAAAATGCATCTTACATAGTGCAGTGTTCCAGACACCAATGAAGTCAAATTACCAGCAGAGTTAATCTTGGTGTAAAGTGTCTTAATGTTAACAATATAAAAAGACAAATTAGCCACACATGTGTGTTGGACAGGATATTGGAGGCTGGTGGCAGGGCAGTATATAATTCTCCTGTTCTCACTGAAAGGTAAAAAGCCTCACATTAGAGCTCATTCAGAAACTGCTGACAAAACTTCATCTTTCCTTTCTGCTCCCTTTATTCCTCATATAGGAAAAAAAATAAAGAGGGTGTTGAAATGGAAACTTGTGACAGCGATGTATGAGATCTGGGTGAGGGTTCCAGCACAAAGGGTCCTGGTTATGCAGGGGCACAGTTCTGCCAGCACAGCCCGGAGAAGGCACACGAGACCCCAGGTCTGATCTCGCTGGACCATCCAGGTAAGTCCCTACCTCCCCGGGTCCATGGCTTTCTCTCTCTCCTTTAAAAAATGTATTTCCTTAAGGTAGTTTGGTTTGTTTTGGTTTTTTTCCCTATTACCCACTGACTGTGTTCCTCACCTGAACGCTCAATACCATCCCCCCTAGTTTTTAGATCTAAAAGGCACAAAGAGGCTCCTGGCTCAGCACTGTTAATTCAATACAGCAACGTTTTCCTTAAGGAAACATCAGCACACCAGGTAAGAAACAATCCTTAGAAATGCATGACATTTGATTAAGCTTTTTCCTTGACAGACCATAGGAGAAGCTCCTGTCAGACCTACAACATTCACAGCCTATGGTATGTGCATGGTTTGGAGGGCACAGACCAAGTCTTTTCTGCCCATCCCAAAGAAACCGATATCCCAAAAGCTGAGAAGTCCTGTAGGAACTGCTGTTACCTTTTAATTTACCAAAGCAGCTGGCTCTGGTCCTTTGCCATGTGATAACTGGCTCCCTGAGGGTCTGCCAGACCTGGGGTGTCCAGCTGCAGCCCTGGCCCCCGGGAGCCATCACGCTGGTAAATGAAGTTGTCACCTCTGTGGCTCTCACTTGGTGAAATGACAAGAATTGCATACATCTCTTCTCTCCCCTGCTGGCTTTGGAAACACAAAGTGAAAATCTGTAGTTAATGCAGTTCCTCAGGAGACTGGGGACTCCCCCCCACCTTCTCCATCAGAATAATATCAAATCATCAAATGTTTGGGTTCTGCATGCACCTGCTTTCACAGATGTCCATCAACCATAAATCCAGGCGTGAGATCTCCTGTTTGACTGATTTCAGCTCTAGTCTGATAAAGTCTTGAGGAGGGTTACCAGAATCCCAAGATCTTTATCCTCATAAACCTTCTGGATTTAATAGTGACAAATTCTACTGGATAAATTAGGCAAGTCAATTTTATAGCAAAGGCAAGTCAAATCTGCTATAATTAATTCAAATTAACCCACCCACAAGCTCCTGAAGCCTGTCATTAGTAAGGTGTTGCTTCAGGGGTGCCTACAGAAACATCCAAATACAAGTTGTGATTAAGAACCTCGAGACAAAACATTTCACAGGGAACCAGAAATAGCCTGCACCAAAGCAGGCTGGGTTACAGAAACCCTGATGTTGTTTTCCTGCAGAACTTTATTATTAGCATGGTCAACAAAGAAAAACACTTCACTGTCAATCTGCTTCTTGAATTTTACATTTAACTGTTGAATATTAAGCCTCTATGGAGAATCACTGGAGTGTCTCCCATGCTACATATGGTCTACATTAGGAAAGGATACCTCTGAAACCCTGAATAGCATGATGCCACTCAGGAAATGAGAAAGGACTCTGCTTTGCAGCTACAACCTTCACAGGTTGCCTACTGATTTTTTTTTTCCTTTAGGAAATCAGTGTCCAGCATGGATATTTAATGTGATCAGGTATTTATGAGAAGGAATATCAAAGCCAGAGTTCTAAGGCCAAACATACTTATCTGGAGACAGCAAAATTAATATTTAGATGCAGAAAAAACAAATTTAGATGCTAGAATGAGAACATGGTCCAATAGCTTCAGCTCTCTATTTCATGCACTGGACAAGGATACTGGAAACTGAGGCCAGGGAGCAATTTCAGAGCACTAGGTTGTGGAATGGGCTCATTGCTGGAGCACAGTCAAGTTTCCTGAGCTGTCAAATATTAAATAGTTAATTGTACAGGGAGGGACAACAGCCAGAGAAATGTTGCTGGGTGCAGAGGATGTTGCTGCTGGTGTACTGACAGCATAAATACTGTGTGCGCTACCCTGACGCAGTCTTGGACAGAGCTGGGGTAGATCTTGTCTGCAGCACAGCACGGATGCTTGGCACTGACTTGCTGCTGCAAGAGTATTGCTTTGGGTTTGATGTTCATGCAAGAAATCTACCACTAATGCAACAAAAACAGCCACATTTGCCTCTCTCCAAAAATAAGATTTGGCTTTGTTTGGTGATGAAGTCCTGCCAGATATCCAGAGAGGCAGTGAGACAGAAATGAGATTGGATGCTCAGCATCCAGAGAACCCAGTGACTGGTGAGAAACAGGGAAACTTGGCCAGCAGAAACAGCACAGCAGCCACACACCGATGTTACCAGCCTTTAGTCCATGGAAAGAAACAGGCTATTTGAGCAGAGATCCACATAAGAAAAAAAATATACTGGTGTGTTGAGGCTGGACACTCCACCCTGCCCCCTGCCAACCCTGCATCAGCTGTCATTTCTCCTCCCCATTCCTGGCGCAGGAACCAGTGGTTCAGCAGAAGCAGAGGATGCTCCTGCTGCACAGCCAGGCAGCAGAGGAGGAGGCAGGTTTCCTTGGGCTGGGTGAACCGAGGCCACTCTGGAGATGCTTTGCACTAGATGAGATTCTGCAGGCGCAGAAACGCCCACCGGCACGGCAGGGCTGGGTGGGCAGACACGCGTGACGGGGGGAAGCTGAGGGAAAGGGGCACATTCTGTTCAGGTTCTCTTCAGACGTAAATGGCACTGCTAGAAGCGATGCTAAATGACACCACCCTCCCTCCACCCCTTGCTCCCAGTTGCCTACTTACATTAGCGTTTGCCAGCTGTCAAGCTCTTGCTCAGTTCCAGTGAAAGCTCCTGGATTTTCTCCACTTTCAGTGATTATGTAGAACTGCTGGGATCAGCTCCTGCTGACACTGGAATTGCCAAGTCACCCTCTGCTTTTTATGTATCTTTTTTTCCCCCCTTCTCCTTACTAACTTGAACCAATGCAGACCCCAGCATAGACATGATGCTCTCTAGCAGGACACACGAGTGACTGCCAGTGCCTCAGGACCATCTCCTAACAGAGAGCTGAGGCTCTTTATAACAGAAACAGCTCCCAGAGACACCGAGAGCTCACATCACTTATTGAAGAGATGGTACAGATTTCATATCTTCAAGTGCTGTCTAAAACAGAATGAAAACAAGTCATCTCCTTCTGCTTCATGAGAATGGGCAGGCTGGCTCAAAAGAGAAATCCCTCTAGCCCAGTACCTTGTCTCTAACACCAGGTAATTGTAGATGTCTACAGAAAAGATTAAGAACAGGACCAACACACAAAGATAATTGCCTGGGGTGCTTTGATGGTCCCTAGTGATCTGGACTTAGACACTTTCTGAGCCAGAGGCAGTCTCCCAGTGTGCAACAGCCCTTACTGCATCACTTTTCCACAAAGTCATCTCACTGGGCTTTGCACCATTTGAGCTTCTGGCCATCACAGCCTCCCGCAGCAATGAGTGCCACTGTTGAACAACATATGCTGGGAGAGGAAACAGCTCCCTCCGTTTTGCTGACAAGGTCTCAAGTTCAGTCTAAGCTAAGTTCAGTCTCTTCTGCAAAAGTCCCATGCACTCAGCTGAGGCACCACTTGCCTCACTAGCCCCCAAGCTGCAAAGCAAGCCAGCCTTGGGGCCTCACCCATACCTACCAGCCCTAGCATCACTTTCTAATAGGCAGAAATAATCATTAAAGAACAGATGGAGATCCAGACCCCAATATGAATGACTGAAAATTGGGCATGGCTAAAGTTTTACTTCCTCATAGCTCAGCAGCTGCATTTGGACAAGCCTCTAAACCCTTGGCTTACCTGAACACCTTTGAGCCACTCTGGGCTTTAGATCAGAAAATTTCACCAAAAAAGCAGACACGTAGATGCAAGATGTATGCAGGCATGTAGACATCCCTCCGTTCCACTCATGAGGCTTTTAAAAATCACTTTCCTCTAAAGCTCAATTTAGCAACTGCTGCAGAGATTTGGTGTCTTCATGTAAATTCTCAAATTTACAGAAGTGCTGAGCTGAACTGGGATTTGAAATGAAGGCTTCCTTGCTATTCCTCCTGCTGTTTAAACACTAAGCAGGGGTGCACTGGAAGAGGCGGCCAGAAATAGATCTGAAACTTCAGAAGTGTCAGAATTGAATCCCAATGAACTGGAGATGGAGAACGAGCCAGCCAGTGCAGCCTGGGCTTCAGAATCTTGAGCACTCATCCAGGGCTTCAGAAAATAAGGTTTCGATAATAAAGTCATCACTGGTGATTGCCATAACCCTTGTGCTTTGCTGGAGCTACAGTTTTCTCTGCCAAAAGTTTTGAGCTGGATAAACTAATATTTTCTGATGAGAAATTGTTTTGCTGAAAGTTTCTGACTAGCTCTCTGTGTCTCACAGACCCCAGATGCAGGATCATGGCCTTTGCCAAATAACACATTTCTGCACCATGACACTCAGCCTGGGCCAGGCTGTAAAAGTTAATTTACTGTAAGTTACTGATAGTATCACTGATGGTTTATCATTCCCGGATTGGTATGTCTTTAGCCTGATTTAAACTGGTAACAGCTTGGATCTTGTTTTTAATTGCAGTTTGAGTACAGTCATCTGGTTATTTGTACAGGCAAAAATGCTAATCAGGTCATAAACCATCACTCAGCTCATACAGAGGAACAGTTAAATGTCATGTATGTTAACATCACAAGCATCACTCCTAATAACTATGTACTCCATGAAATATAATTATTAGCAAGGTGTGTTTGAAAAACAGATTGCATTTCTGATGTGCCTTGCCATCAAGGTATTTAACAAAGCTGCACTGGCTCTAATGTCCCTCTTGCAATCTTTTGGGGACAAGAATAGATACATCACCCTTATGACATTAGCAAACGTGGACACTGCAGACACTTCATGAAATAAATTGGGGACAGGAGGATAAGTACTTGAACTGACAATGCAGGAACCACTGGGCCTGTCACGCTATTGCTGGGAGAAGCAGCAAGGAACCTCTCTGTCTTCAGCATAAAAAACTGCAGCTTCGTCATCTGTGTGAGCTGGGAGTACAGCTGCAACGTCACCTCCACACAGCCCAGGTGAGGCAGAATTATGGAGCTACAGCCACATCTTGGTGGGTGATCTCACAGACCTACTGCCACCCTGCTACTCAGCCTGTCATGTACATCACCTGCTACTTTAAAGGTGTTTTTTCTCTCTAAATGCCTCAAACATGCTGCTGCATCAACCTGTCAGAGTGCCTTCATGAGCAGAATGACCTGTCAGTTATAAAGCTCTTGACCTGGTCTTGGACTTGATGAAAGAATGGTGAAAATAAAAGAAAAATCTTACTTTAAGGACTAAAAATAAAACATATAAAAATAATTACTGAATTTACACAAGAAACTGAATAAATAGGCAATCTATTAATTTATTAATCTAAATCTAGGAGTCAGGAAGAAAGTGGCATTTCCAGATATTTTCTCTAAGCTGTGAAACAAGTTGAACCAGAAGGAAGCACAGCCTTGACATGAAGTAAACAGAGGCTGCAGATCCAGAGCATGGATCCTCCATGGGTGCCCACCAACAGGTCTAACCTGCCAGCAAAAAGTGCCATTACCATACCCACCTTTTCTGCTTCTAGAAGTGCAGACTCTGAAGTTCACCCAGAAGCACCAACTCACTGGGTTTCCACAGAGGACGATGCTCTGTGGCCACGCAGGAGACAAAGACCCACTGGACAAACCATCACCTGCAAGAAGACCAGTTAAAACAACAGAACACTACACGTGTAGTCTGACAATAAGAAGGTGGGAAACGACCAACAGATTTCCCAAGCAAATCACGGCAAACCAATTTGTCAGGATAATTAGCATGGAGGCAAAGGGGAGCAGTAGATGTGATACATCTTGGCTCAGGAAGGCCCTTGACGCCATCCCATTTAACTTTCACATGAGCAAAATGAGGAAATGGAAGCTAAATGAAAACTTACCACAAATCTATGCTCTCAAAATTATTATCTGCAGCTCACTGTCAAACACAGCCCCATCCTGTAGCCCATCTTTCTTTCTGGCAGAATGGATAGTTCACGTACAAAACTGCAAAAGCATGACTGCAAGGGGGCATATATCAGGATGGGCAACAGGATCCCTTAAATTTTCCCATTTTTAGTGGGTGTATTTTTACCTTTTAGCACGAGGTTGCCTTTAAAACACCGCAGACAACATTTCAATAGATAAATAATTTATAGAAAGGAAAATAGATGCTGTATTAGAGTACCCAGCTGTTCAGCCATCCGGCAGGGCGTGCCAGACTGGGGGCAGTCGAGGGCTGCGTGTAGACCTGATTGCCCATTAAAGAGGCACACATTTAACAATGCCACAATCAAAGCTCTCTGCAGAATTAAGCATTGTGCCCACGTGTAATACGTCAGTTATTTGCCAGCAGAGGAAACACTGTTAAGAAGTGAATGAGTTTTACTCTGTTCAGTGACATTACTAATGACTCATGCAGGATTATGGGTAACAAACCTTTGAAATGAGAGGTTGAGTTGTACACTACATTATACATCTGAATTTCATGGTATATTAGTGACAGTGATTGGTAATACAATATGATGGGAAATTGCTAACATCAGAGAGAAGTTAATACGATGCACTGCAATTTCTCAAAGAGTCCCATACTTTTTCTAGCACCACCCATAATCTGCTCATTACGGTTTGGCAAAAAGCAATCCCTCTCGTGGAGTGAGGGGCACCAGTGCTCTGACAGCTGGCCATAAATTTGAGCAGAATACATGCAATCTGAAATGCTCGTGTTTCCATGGATCGTTACCCAGTTGTGTCTTGTCTAAGAAGCAGGTGCTTTTTTAACATCCTGAGACAGTTTGTATCTGCCGATCTTTTCTCTCTCCAGATAAATCTGATGCCAGCGCTTGCCTTATAGCATTTCTTCCCCTTCTTGTTCTATTAAAATGGCTGATACAGTCTACACGCACGTTAACTAAACACCAGTTAATGGAGCGTGACTAAGAATTAATATATTTACAAAAAAAGTATTTGTAGGCTGTTAAAATAAGTGTAAAATGTCCCACATAAGGCATTAAAATTACAAACGTGGCCACAGATTTATGTTTACAGACTCTGGCAAACCCCATGGCCACTTGTGTCCCCTCAGTCATTCCTGTTTCAAACAGCACAAGCAAACGTTTAAACTCTTTACTTGATAGTAACCTGGAATATTCTGTGGCTGTTCTACTAGGCCAGTAAACATCCATCTGACCTTCTCCATTTCAAGAAGATTCAGTGTTTCCTGGGGGAAGAGCTCATGAATAGAGGAATGTCCTGCAGTGATGGCCCTGAAGGTCAAACCCCACATAACCATATAGCAGATACACCAAGACCATCACCTTCACAAGGATTTTGAAAGGGGGGTTCATTCCCAGGACAAGCTGGGAACACCTGTCTCCATGCCTTGTCCATACTCACACCAAACCCATGGTTGCTGGCATTCATCTCTTCTGTCTGCATTGCTAGAGGTGGCCATGTGCATATGTTCACTTGTCGCTGACACTCACCTGCTGACTAGTAGCAGAAATCCCTGCTCCTACATTGCCCTGTGGAGCTGAAGGAATGAACAAAGGGTCATTTATAAGCTTCACTACCATCAGACACCTCAGTTCTTTCATACATCAGACCTGCCTAGGAGCACGGGGCTGATCAAGTAGGACATTGAGGTCAACAAGTCTGAGACTGGAGCAAAGTCACCGTTGCACAGTTGTCCACTCCTACATGTATCTGCTCTTCTACCACCGGCCTGCCCTCTGCACCCACACTTCAGCAGACCAAACATCTCCCAGAGTTGTTCATGCGAAGTCTCCAACACAAAGGAATCTTCATCTCTCCTAGAGGTCCCTGGTGATAGGTAGAAGACAAAAGAATTACACATCCTACTGCAGATACATCTCAGATCCCATGCCAAAGCAATGGGTTTAAAGACTAAATTCTTGGATTTAATCCTGGTTTTGCTGGAAAAGCTCTTGGAAGGAAGCCCAAAACACTTTGTGTGGTAAGTCTATTGAAAACCATAGCTGAGATCCCATCAGTGGGTAGGATGGGAACTGGATGGTAATTATGGCGAGTGAATGGATGACAGTATCTCTCTCCAGCATTAAATTCAAGCCCTGACCTTTTCCAACATAATGACTAACTCAACCTTTACATAATAATGTGTGTGATATTTGGAGAGTATAACATATGTGTAATTTTAATTAATTGAACAGAAATAGATTCACAGAATGAAAATGAATTAACCAATCAGCAATCACCTTTCTATCTATTTGATGTCAGAATAATTAGTTTATTATCCTAATCTCTTGACCCCTCTAGAAATCATAACCTTGCTGACCTTCTTGAGAACAGGAGCTCATTTGAATAGCACCATAATTGTGCTCTGGGTGCATTATCATCTAGTTTAATTTTTATTAAGGTAGTCTTATCCCTTCTTATTATGTCTCTCTATGAAAGGCTGACCTAAACCCTGGGAAAGACTGCAGGACTTTGCTCAATAACATCAGTATGCTTTGGATCAAGACCATAGCCATCCTTCCTCCTAGAATATGGGCTGGTTTTGTTAGCTGGAGGATCAGCAACAATTTTACCACTGTTCTGTCTGCTGACAGCAATATTCAGACATGTGTCCTGACATTGGCAGTTGTAGGCTGTTACCAGCTAGCAAATGCTTAAACAAGATCACAATTTGTTCCAGAATGATAAAATGACCCTACAAAGTAAATTACACTGTGAAAAATAAATGTAAAATACTGTGTAGATGCACAAATGATTATTTCATTATCTGGCCAATGTATGAACGACAGATACAAATTGTTCCAATCATAGAGTGATAAAAGAGTAATGAACAATGGGTTCTTGAATGAGCACAGGAAGAAAATAATGAATTGCACTTTAAATGAAATCAGGAGTCAATGGACTGGATCACAGACTGTCCTTCAGACGTAGGAATTCTGCATTACTTAAACACTGTTATTTGGAGAAATGTCCTTTAAGAGGAAGGAATCTAAACGCATCAGAGAAAGAGATAAATATGATGAGTCTGGCCAGCGGCTTGCTTCTAGCAAGATGGACTGGAGCATTCCCATTCTTGTTGCTTTGCTAATATACATGGTGATCTACTACAAACCAGCACCTTGCACTCTGCAGAGTCAACAGACCACTTGTACTTTTGCCTTTTCTCTCTTTTAACCTTGCGTTTCCTCTGCTTTCCTTTAAGGCAACTTCTGATGAGGTCTCTCACACATCATTTGGGCATGGAATAAAGAGCAGAACACCAAAATCTTCTGGCAAAAAAAGTGACAGTTGTGTAGAAATAACATGTGGCAAAAGATCCCTTACATTTTTGTTAGAAAACTTTCTGCAATATACAGATTTATCTTCTTTTTTTTTTGTTTCATACCAATAAACCAAGAATAAAACAAGGATTTCTAACATTATTTTCAAGGAAACATGCCACATTTTGCCTATCATATCTATCCATCACATCGGACAACATCTCGCTAGATCTGTACCAAAGCTACATTTCACTCACCAGCACAGGACATCTGACCATTTTAGGTCGCTGTACAGAATTTCTTTATACTGTAAGAAGACATCTTAGAAACCAGCAGAAACCAGCTGGATTCACAGGCAGGGCTCAAAAAGTCTAATAAACCAGGTCACTCCTACTGCTGCTCTGTCCCTGCCGCAGCCAGGACCCATGCTGTTCTCCAGCATCTGCCCTCCTGCCCCCCACACCATACCAAGCACAAAAGCAAAAGACAGTGCTTCGAGCCTTACATGCCTCAGTAAAGGACATGGTGCTCTGGGCTGGCCATCCCCAAAAGAAAGGTCATCTTTCATTGCCTGGTGCTCAATAGCCTCAAGACATTTGAAAACAAGAAAGACCTAAGTCTAGCAAGTGTGAGCACCAGCAAAAGCCACAGAGTGATGACAATAAAGTCAAAAGCAGGGGAAAACAGGGTTTTTTCATACCTTGTGGACAGAAATAAACATTTATTGGAGAAAAAACTACAGGAGAAAGGTGGCAGCTCTGCTGTGTAAGTGACTGAAAGGCCAGCTGCTTCTGCATAATTCAATGGCATCTGCAAAGGGTCTCTCCCCTGCAAGGTCAGGGTGAACTTCATGTGCCTGCTATGTACGTGTGAGACAACACTCACAACCCACCATCCATTGCTATATGTAGGCAGCCTGTCCAGGCAGAATCAGACCACAGCCAGCTGTACCACTCACAGCTCCTCACTCTTCCTCTAATCAGATTTCTGTTTCAATAGACCCTGATGCTGAGCACATGAACCCCTCAGCAAACTTCCTTGCAACTCCATAAAAGTGGCCAGTGATGCTGAAACACAGGCCAAGACAACCAGCCCACCACACCACAGGCAGACTCCAGAGTTATGGGGCACCCTTAACGTACAGAGAGAGCAGGGGTAAAAAACCTTCCTGAGGATTTTCCTGAATATTCAAGCCAGGAAAAAACTTTCCTCAGTGACTCAGCGAGACAGAATTCTCCCCATCTGGCAGATAAGTTTTACAAACTGCGATGAAGATTGCAAACTCCAGAGTATTTTGGTTTTCCCCCTCCAAGCCTGCCATGGGGATAAAAACCATGCTGCATCTCCACGGAGTAGGAGGAGCACGGAGGATGGGCTCTCCTCTCCCCCTGTGCCTGCCTCAGGAGAGGTGCTTTAAGGCAAAGCCGCCTTCACCTCCTCCCATCCCAGGGGCCTTTCCCATGTGAAAACCACGTACAGCTCTGCCCCAACAAGAGTCTCAAAACAAGTCTCCATTCCCCTGTGGTTTGATAAATAGGCCCATATTAAGTTGTTTAGCAGAAATCCCCAGCATTAGACCTAAAAATCAAGCTCTGGCTTGCTGCTGGACCTCCTAGATGATTTTGGGTCTCAGGTCACCTATGGCATAGTACGACATGATCCTTCATGGTCTCCTCCAGGCCAACCTGGTGTCAGGAGTTCATTCAGGCAAATAAAACTGCAGTTCAAACATCTGTCTCTAGAGAGCCACTCAGTCATCACCTCAGGTTTAAAACCAAACTGAAAATATCCCCTGGTGCACGCTGCAGAGAGCTCTGCTCCTGTCCAAGGGTCAGATCACCACTTGCAAAAATACACAGCCCCCTGGTCTGGGTGACTGGAGAGGCCTTGGACAGACACTGGCACACGGAGGGATGCTCCTCACTCCCCCTGCCCTGGATCCAGTCCCTGATGTCTGGTTTGATATTAATCAACACAGCTTTGGTCACGAAGAGGCTTGGGCTTCAAAAGGCTTCAGTCAGATTGAGTGATGCTTCAGGATGAAAATAGTGAGCAACAGTGGCAGCGCTGGTTTTTAGATGGGAAAACAAAATGCATTAAATGATTTTAGGTAGTCAGTCTTGAGATGTGATCTGGCATGGGCTCTGAAGACAACTGAGATAGCCTGGGCACACCGTGTTAATGTTCGGAGACCCCAGCTCCTTCACCAGCAGCGCGCTGCTGCCAGCTGCCTGCAGGGAGCCTCAGCCTGCACTGCGGAGGAGCCTGCTCTGCCTTGCTGGCATTCCCACATAGCAGCCACCTCAACCCACAAAGCACAACAGCCCCAGGGTGCTGCAGGGGCTCCCCACAAAAAAACAAAGTGCAAACTACAGAGAAGATACTCCCAGCCCCAGCTCTCCGGCTTCGGTGGCCGAGTCCAGCACAACTGTATCACCAGAGGATGTCAGCACAGCCTTGTTAGCACCGGTGACAGCAGCAGCAAATGCTTAACATGGGCTAGCAGCTACCACCCAGCTCAGACCTGACTCATATTAAAGCCCACGCTTCCTTGCCTTCACCACTTTTGTTGCCCTGGTACATTGGTGACACCAGGAGAGGTACTGTCACCTGAGCAGCACACTGTGAGACCAAAGCCATCTCCCCAGCTGGGGTCTCGCATGAGCCGTATCCCCCATGCCTCCCTGGCGAGGGGTTCAGGCACTGCTGAACTTCCAGCAGGACAGTCACAGGTGGGATGGCCAAACAGCCAAGTTGTGGAGGCGAGTGGTGCAGTCCCAGTGCAGTGCTGGGCTGCAAAGGCTCACCTGAGACAGCAGACAGGTCAGAGCAGCCCTGCCAGTGTACCTCTGTTAAGATGCTGCTGCTCACACCATGCATTCAGCAGCTCCCAGATGTTAACCTGCAACATCTCCACCTGGCACCAAGCAGCAGCGCTGCTGGAAAACCTGAGGAAATTTTGAGTGACACCCAGACACCCCATCCCAGAGCCCACCCCTTGTGCTGCTCAGACCTGGGAGTTGGAAGCAAACTGGTAAAAACTGTGAGTCTTGCAGCCAGCCACTCCAATCTGTGCCACCAGCCCCTGTGGCTGGTCAGATTCCCCTGTGTATGGTGCTCGTCAGCCTGAGAAACACCTTGACAGGCAGAAGCTCCTTGCCAGAGGGTTGGTCATAGCTCCTCACCCCTTCCATCATTACTGATTTTGGAAATACCAACAAATGCCTCCTTGCTTTGCTAACAGTGAGGGAGCAGTGGGCTGCTGGGAGCAGCAAGCCAATGGTGTAGGTTGCAAGACTGTGCAGGAGGGAGGGGGTGAGTGACAGGAGGCAGCCTCTTTGCTAGGAGTAATCCACAGCAGGAAAATGCCTGGAAAACTGTGGGCTATACATCACCCAGAAACTGAGCCAGAGAAGTGGAGAACACCACATTGCTTCTGCCAGGCAATCTGGGGAGCAGTAAGCACTTGTGATGGGGGAGGTTTGCAGGCTGCACCTTATGAATGTGCTGGGGTAGCACAGGGCTCGCTGTGGGTGTGCATTTGTCAGGCTGGGTTTGCTCCATCCTTGCCTTGGTGTCCGTAGCTGCACAAGCAATGAATGTGCCTGTTAAAATCCAGCCAGAATGTTTGTTTCTGTAGCTGGCAGAGAGGCTTCCACACCTCGGCAACACGCTGCATCTCTTTGTATCCGCTCTGAAGGCTCCACACACTCCGTTCAGTGTGTTTAGACTCCAAGGCAGATGCGCTGGACTGATTTCTAATGTAACTCTCATACTACCTATACTTTTTAATGGTCTCAATGCAAACATATGAAGCAGACTTAGGGCACAGGCTTTGTCATGTTATACCAGGGCTTCCCACGTACTTCATGTGGTTCCAGAGCACGGTGCCTCATTTGGGTTAATAATTGATAAACAGATGCTTCAGTTACCCAACTGCAGATCAAAGGACAAATGCACCATCAATAAGTGGGCACAGTGTCACTGAAGTCATTACTGGTTATATCACAGTCAACTGGTTTTTAGTGTTAAATTTCATTTACTATTTCATTCAAACTTGGCTGGTTAGGCAAAACTTGCATGAGACTTCAAAGTCTCATCAGATAAAAAAAAAACAAAACCAAGTGTGCAGTGCTCAGTAAGGAGTCCAGAGTGGCCTTTTATCACCTGAAGGGCTGTTAATGCAGAAGCTAGAAATGTTCAGAGTGGGCTTTCAGCACTCAGCATTTCCTGACCCCTCCACCTTTGTTTTTCTTTCCTTATCATTACATTAACACTTTTGTGTTATGGAATATTTATGATGCACACCACTTGCTTAATGGATTTCCTCCCTTATTTGCAGCTAGCCTGCATTAATACAAGGCTCACAGTATTCAATCTGAAATCCATCAAGGATTCCTGAGCTTAATATCACCACCAATTCTAATGAGAAAGGAAATCCGTAAATCAAACTTGCAAAAGCAAAAACAGAGGCTGTGCGTGAGCAGAAAAGCAGGTCAGCAGCATCCCTCACATTAAAAGCATCTGGAAGTAAACTTCTGCTAATTGAACTGGTTCTAAAGCTGTGAACTACAAAGCAACACTCCTCCCTAGATCATAGGCACAGTCCCCCAAAATAGATGCTATCACACTGTCATGCGTTCCTTTCCCTATTGCCTGTCCTGCAGCTTGGGGATACATGAGGAAGGTGAGCAGCAAGATGGATTAGTGCTGACCTTGGGACTCAGTGCTACTAAACCACTCATATTTATGTACTCTTGTGGGATCAAGAGATCAGCTGAAGATCTCTTCAGGAAAAGAAGCAACAAGAAACAAACAGATTAGTCTGCACTACAGTGTTTCTGCTCAAAAATAGGAAAGGCTGCAGCAGACTTAGACCCAAGGTCTAAGGGAAAAACAGAGGGGCTCAGGAGCACCACCTGGAACAGGCCCCGCTGGTCCATAAAGGCAACACATGGCAGGTTTTGACAAGCAGCAGCCCCAGCAGGGTTCTGAGCAGGATGGGCTCCCCAGCAGCACATCACGAGGAGCCCCCTGCCAACACCACGCTGCCCACATGCGGCGCTTGGCTCCTGCCACGCTGCAGCATCCCATCTGCAGGCACAGATAATGCTCCCATGGCCTCCTGCCCAGTGCTCTGAACTCCAGGCTTGCTGCAGAGCAAACCACCTCGTGCACAAGGACCTTTCACCAAGCCAGCCCCCACGATGCCAGCAGTGTCACCCTGAGGAGTGGGTGCTACCAACTGCACCCGGATGAGCTACGACCTGTCCCAGTCCCCAGCTAAACCTGTGCCAAGGTTATCCTGCAGGCACTGCCGCTGCACCCAGGCAGGCTGGAAGCAGCACAGGTTTGGGCTGGAAACATTCATCTTCGGGAGAAAACAACACTTGAAATCTCATGGCTTTCTGAGCCCCTCCAGGGGAGCCCAGCTCACATGCCTGGGCACAGCTTGCACATTCAGCCAAAACTTTGTGTTGCATTATTTAATCTTTCCAAATCCATAACATTATGAAGCAAGGTTAATTTTTTTTCTCTCCTGTCCCACCAAAGATTAAGTAAATGGTGGCATTGGAAATGGATAGGCTCAAGCCCAAAACATGGTCACTTGGTGTGACCTTTGGGAAAAATAGTAGGAAATAGCGGTCGGTGCAGAGTTTGAAATGCATGGCCCCTCCCTGGCTGCTTGTAGTAATTAGTTACTACAGGGTCAGTGCCCTTGCAGAGCCCTGGCCCTGTGTATAACCTACACCAGTGAAACAAGGCAGAGCACCAACAGGGGGAGGAAGGTGCCAGGAAGCCCACTCAACAACTATCAATCCCTCAAAGGGTGTTTAAGCTCCACCAGGGAGCACAGACCTCCCACCACAAGTGTACCATGTGTGTACCAGCATCCAGAGGCGCTGAGATGTCCCAGGGAGTGGGCTCAGCCCTGTGTGAGGAAAAGAAGAGGGAAAACAAGCCTCAGAAATGCTCTGGATCAGCACAGATCCCAGGGCAAAGCAGCGTGTGGCCGGTGCTGCCATCTCCCCAGGGGACTTTCCACACAAAAACGCCCTGGGAAGGGGGAAAACACATTGGATAGGGAATGCTCAGGATCACCCCAAGAAATCCTGCCCAAGGGGAGAACACAGCACCCCACACACCTATTTGAGATCGTTGTTCTGGCTCACCATAGGCCTAGCACAGGCAACGCTGCTGTATCCCAAACATCTTCCATCCACGCTGCTGCCAGCTCTGCTGCAGCATCCCTTGGAAATCTCCAGGATCCATGCACCAGGGGCGGCTGGAAGCTACCTCTTTGGCTTCAAGACTGACCTTGCATCTGTAACGACAACTTAAGTGTAGGTCAGAAAAACTGTATGCAGAACCAGCATTTGCAATACTGATTTTGGGCTGGCCTTGGTTAAAATTCAGCAGGTCCACACCGTCTGATTTTGCTGGTGGCTGAGACAGACATCCCACACACCCCCCGGCATTTTTAGATGACTTTGTGATAGTAATCTTCCCTTTCTACTATTTGCTTTACGCTTGAAAAAAAAATGTTGTCTCAGGAGTCCTTTGAACATTAAAATTTATGCCACGCATGCGACTTTCTTCAAATATTTTAAAGTATTTGAAACGCAAGGACCTTGGCACGGTGCCCAGGATCCTGTCTTTTCTGATAAAAGTTTCAGATAACTGACACTTCCAATTACCATTTCTCCCTAAAGAGGTCATCTTCGCTTTGGCTCCAGAGCAGAGCAGGGAAGGTACCGGAGGTCCCCGAATTTCACAAAAGGTTAAAAAAAATCTGCACGGTTGCTAATTAAAGCCAACACACTCTGTGTCTGACCTAGTTCTGCCTTGCCTTCAAAAGGCTTTACCTGAGTATCTTTCAAACTACTTAAAAATTAAAACGGTTAATAATGCATCAGAACCAAACGTTACCCAGGGGCTTGCTACGTGGGGAATCTTAATTTTGCTTGAGGATGGCAACATTCCTAGTGACTGTAACTGGGGAACACCACCAGCCTGATTCCCTGCCTTTACTCCAACCGTGCAGACCTTTAGGTCACTTAGTGATGACCCAAAACTATCTGGCTGATTTCTGTAAATATTGAACAGCATGCTGGCCAAATCAAGAGGCAGAAGTTGGCTGAGCTGTTCACCTGGTCCCCAATGTACCGGTCTGCACACTCTGCTTCTCCCATGATAAACCCTCATGTACTCCTACAATCTCTGCTACTGCCATCTGCTCCCGAGGTTTAATTTCCCGGGGTAAACAGCGTGGCATTGCTGAGCTCGGGAACTAGGGCTTGGAAATCCTTTTGCTTCTGTGCCTTGCATTGCCAGCACACGAACTATTTCTTCAGGAAAGTTTCCTTTCATTATATTTTTTACTTGACTGCCACTTAGTGGCAATGTAAAGTAATAGCTCAGGGATGTGCACGGCTAAACCACAGCCCTGCAAATCGATCGGGTGTTTCAGAGAGACCTCGCAGAGGTGTGGGGCAGGTTACCTGTGCAATAATTCCGTTTTCACTCATCGCATTTTCCACGGGTTATGAAGAACTTTACGGCATCCCATCTCCTTTGAAAAAGCTGAAAAACATCAAAATAATGTCCAGCTCACAGTGATTTTCATTCATAAGTGGTGTCCATCAGCGCACACGTAGAAGGGGCTTCCAGAAGTCAAGGTTGGAAGTGCTCAAATGTCCACCAGCTCCCCCAGTAGGGCATCGCAAGTGGGTCTGCTGCTGTCACACTCCATGAGAAGGGACTGTTTTCTGTGGGGAAATATATACATGTCTCTTGCTGAAAAACCCAACTTCTGGAAAGCGAAGCAAGCCATTTCAGACACTCCAGCACCATATCTCATGGGAATTCCCAGTGCGAGAGGAGGACACGTCCAAGCTCTTGCTTACCTGAAGTGTTGCAACTGCTCTTGTGAAGCAAAACTGTTGGGTTTTCAAATCTCTGCTGAAATGTCAATGATTCCTATGGAAACAGTGAAAATAGATCATGGCATTGTGATTTTATAGGGGGCAGTAACAGCAACACAGTAATTATCACAACAGAGCAGAATTTTCAGAAGTGATGAGAGATTCTGATGAGAAGGAGCTTGCACACTTTCTGTGGAGGCTCTGTGCTCGAAGTCTGGCATTCCCCAGATACAGCAACTTTCATTTGTATAAGTTTCATTTCTATCTCCATAATTGCACTGGAGATGTCAAAAAAGAACATTTATTTTGTGTATTATCCATGGAGGTGGAAGAGATTACAGCACACTGGAGCCTTCACATTGCAATTGCTTTAAGTAAGTTTCTCCTTTTTCTTTATTTTCCCCCCCCACTCGCCTTGATTAATGTCAAAACAAATTCCTTGGTGTGAAGTAGAGGTAAGTCCTTGTAACCAGACCCTGAATTCAAAGTGGCAATCACATTATCAATTTTAAAATAATAAAAAATAGAGGTCAGCCAAGCTAAAAAAAAAATGGTAATATTCAAACCTCACCCAAGCCCTCAGTTCCACCTCTTGTTCTAATCACAGCTCCTGCAGAAGTACAGCCTCCAAAGTCACCCAAAGGGCTCTCTGGCACCCAGCGAGCATCATCGCTTGCCGATGTCTCTTGCACACTAACCTGACACACAGCAGAGCACCAGCAGTGGCCCTTGCCAAAGTGTGTGTGGGGCAATAGGCATTGCCTTTCATTCTCACATTGAGTAGATACGAGACACCAGAACTCCATTTCTTTGCCATATCTCATTTGGAGACCTCATTGCATCGGGACCAGGATGCTGCTCTGCTTTGCCTTGCATGGCTTAAAATGCCATCCTAGGGAGTGGAGAAGCCCCTTCCAGCACAACTAGGTCCTGCTGTCAGCATGCCTGGAGCCCCTCTTCATGCCCATGGGTTCCACAGAGGCACCCCAACACAGCAAACTCAGAAATAGATTGAAAGAAGTGATTTTTTGCACTGTGGATTTCTTTGTTATGAATTTTAATGGTACTTCAGATTAGTTGGGTTGCTGAGAGCAGTTTGCATCCCATTTGAACAGCTCTACCTGTGCTGGCATTAAGATGAAATGTTTACTTTTCATATGTCTGCACTTTAAGCTGTGCTGCGGGAATCCAGCTTTTCAAAGCCCAAGCCTGCCTAGGAATTCACATCCCTTTTCATCTGCTTTATCAATTGTCTCCTTGAGGAAACATTTTGCCAACTCTGCAGATGATGAAAGGCTCAGGAGCACATGCCAAGAGACACCCAGGAGCACTCTGCCATGGAAATGTCCCCCAGCAGACACAACGGGACCCAAAGCAGGGTGACTTGGTGCTGTTGCCATCTCTGCCTAACAGGAAACCATTGTGGGTGCAGGGAGAACCTCACGGCCAGGCTGCAGCAGCAGGGGAGGCAGGAGCTGCTCTCCTGCTGCCAGCACAGTTGGGTCCAGATGTCCTTCCCTGGGAGGCAACATTTTGCTCAGTGTGCCTTGAAAAGCCCCATTGCATCTGGCACCCAGTGGTGGTCAGCTCATAACCATCCCACCCCACCCAGCCTGTTTCTAGTGCAGTGAAGCTGGAGGAAAAGCTGGGCTATGATGGACATTTCCTCTCTGGTTCATGATACAGCACAGAGTAATGTCTAGCAGAGAGGTCTGCTGATAAAGGATGGACACAAAAAAAGTCTCCACAGCTCCCATGACTCTGTCTTTGCTGGACTCTTCTCTAACTTATTTTATTCACTTTGAACCATGAGAAAGATTCAGATGTGGCATCTTGGCTGGCACACATGGACACAGCTGCACAGCCAGCTATACCTAAGAGAAACAAGGATAACTAACAGTTTTGCTAACAATTACATATAGTTCATCAGGTCTAGAAAGAGCCATCTATAACCAGTAGCTGCAGGAGCAGGCAACATTTGGTCTGTTCCTTGACAAGAAATAGAAGATAGTAATAACATGGAATCAAGAAATACAAATGCACACAGTAAAAATAAATCACCCAAAAGGGATAAAACATAAGAAAGTTGTCTGTGGTGGAGATTCAAACTCACAGCATTTAAGGCACGACTGGTTATTGGGGGGTCTCTTGATCTAAAGATACTTTACCTTCTTTGGGAAGATACTTCAAAACATCCCCATGCCCTGCTGATTTTTGCTGGCCCATACACAGCAAGGCGCAGAGGCAATGGGACCCCCGGGAATGCCCTTGCAATGCCCATTTCATGCTCCCAATGAAAAGTTCAAGGCACTTCATAGGTGGGAGAGATCCCCCTCATCAGCATCCCAGAGTGATGGGCTTGGCAGGATGGCACTTTTCTGTTTGAGATAATATTTTAGGGGAAATGGGATAATTGTGTTTTTGTAAAAAGGACAGTGTTAAAATTCTGCTGTGCTAGCCTCTCCTTGCTCATGGCAAGTAATTTTTTTGACAGGTGAATAAAATATCATTAGTTTCTCCACTGTCATCAATCACCAAAGTGAAGGCTGGGCGAGTAACCTCTCCAGACAGTCCTGGGGAAGGCATTAGCCCCTGGTTTCTAAAGAAGCAGAGAGGGGCTGAGCCAGGAGCCTCTCTTTCTATCTAAATGCATGGGAGGTAGACAGCTAAAACCTCTCCCCAACTCCGACTTTTTTCCCTAAGTGTTAGAAGCTGACAACAGCATAGAAATGGAGATTTCACGTTGTCACTCCAGCCTTGCCCAGCTATTTGTGGCCAGGTAGCCCAAGCTGGGCTATATATTGTATCCGGGCATTGCTGAGAGCCACAGCATAAGTTAAGGAGAATGACAAATCTTAAGCTTTTGTCTAAAGGTCACACACTTGATGCTTCTTTCGCATTTGTGTGAGTTAATTTACTTTAAAAAAAAAAAAAGAATCTTCACAACAAAGAAAAATGAACAGAAATCTGTCTCTGAGACTGCCGTGGCCGTGAACTTCCAAAGCTATTGTGATTTCAATAGAAGAATAGGAGACACTGCCATCGAAAATGCCATTGATATTGTAACAGATCATTGCCTAAATAGACCATAACAGCCCCCACTTCAATGGTTACTGAGAAACGCATTAACCCCTTCCCGTCTGAGCGCCTGCACAATCTCCCCGTGACACATCAAAGGAGACACACCAGATAGTATGAATTTCACACCCTTTTTCTGCCTCTGTCAGCTCCTCTGAGCTTCCCCGTCCCTTTCCTTCTCCACACTGCATCAGAGCTAGCTGCAAGGGCAAATCCTTTTAAACACAGGCAGAAAACCTGGGGTTAGGGCATTGTCTTAGCCGCCAGCCCCACTCCCCAAACCACCCAGGAGAAGGCAAAGCCTTCCCCAAAGGTCTCCAGCTCAGCAGCAGCTAAAATGCCAACACTTTACAAAAAAGATATGCATATACTTTTTCATGTTTTAACTCTCAGTGGACCAAGCCACAAACTTTTCCAACACCGAAAGGGCTTTTGAGAAAAAAAAATTTAAAAACCCAACAAAACCCCCCAAAAATATACTGCTTTTTTGAACTATGGCTCTTCTCTTCCAGACCCAGGGAGGCTATTGGAGTAGACCCTCATTATGCTTCACTTTGAGGTTGCTCATTTAGCTTGTTCTTAAACACTTTGCCATGTTCCACTGCTGGGACCTACTGAAATATTAAGCTAAATATCTTTCAAAATGTGTCATGCTTCCCTGTCACCTTGATTTACAGATCCTGAGGAAGCAAAGCATGGAAGCAGGATTCTTTGGAAAAAAGGACTATTTCCATAATGCTCTACATTAATTGAATCTCAATCCCTTAATTCTTTACTAATTGAATCTGGGAGCACGTTTGCCATTACTTAGCACAGGACAGATGCCAGGCTAACTGGCGCTGGCTGCAGGGAGCATCCTCCTACCTCTTCTGCACCACACTCTGGGCAAACACCACTCTGGATTTGTGACATGCTCATTTCTTTCTCAGGCATGCACACATAGGTGTTACCTATAAATGTATATGAATAAAGATGAATATAAATAAAGCATGAAATCCCCCACACACACCCTAATCTTGCCTCTAATTCAGTTGTTTATCTTGAGTTTCTCCAGGCTGATTATTTCTACTAAATGCTACCCTGTTATACTCCAGCTGTTCACTGTTTTGGGAGTTTAAAAGCTCCTTACTGCAGTCCTGCAGTCTCTTCCCTAGAGGAATATGAGTAAGAAACACACAAGAAATGCCCCAGCTTTCCATGGGGTGAGGGCACTTGGTTCTGAGCTGGGATTCTTCTTCCTTCTGGAAGCCCACGATGGTGGCCCCGAGTTCCTGCTCAGCAATTTGCCACCCAAAAAGTACCATGGGGCCACTGGCCACACAGGTACAGGGACCTTTCCTGGTGCTTCCAGCTGTTATCAGACAGCTTTAAATTGATAAATATATAATATTTAATTGCAAAAGGTAAATACACTCTCTGGCGAGTCTTGCAAGCAATGGAGGTCCTGGGGAGGACACCCCTTGGACCAAGAGTTCATTAATCCTGCACAGCTCTGACTCCTCAGGCCCTCCTGAGGAGCTCCTCAGCTCCTTCTGATATCCCAGGGAGAAACCCACTCTGTGTGCAGCCTCCAACAAGGTCCCAGGCACATCCCCTAAAGGGGATGCTATGGGATCAAAGCACTTTGCAGCTAGGAACAGCTGGACCAGAGGCTGCTCTGGGAGATGCCACAGGGGCAGCAAAGATGCTCCTGGTGTCTGGCATGGCCAAATGCAGCACAGGGACAGCTCTTGGTTCCTGGCATGGCCAATTGCAGAGCCCATGCTTCAGCCCACTTTGCTGCTAAGGTCAGAGCAAGGTGTGCCTCAATAAGATGCCAACCAGGACATTACTTGTTTCTCAGTCACTCTGGAGAGGAGGCGGCCCGATTTTCATTTCAAACCCATTATATATGAGCCTTAATTACTTTTACTTTTCCAGAAGATTCAGAGGCAAATTGCCATAACATCCTCCCCTCTCTGCAAACAAATAGGCAACCAGTTTACAAAGTTGCCACAAAATTACTCCCATAACCCCCCTGGCCTGCTTCATGGAGGCCTTTGGGAGAGCCCAGTACAATGAGAAATAAAGTTACACTTCGCAGGGCTTCAGTGGCAATTTCCTCCCCATATGTTTCTCAAGACGCTCTCTTAATTTAGTTTGCCTATAGTGAATTCTGTCATTATTCCAAACATCCATTCTCATGACCTAGTCTTATAGCATATCACCACCAAGTATCTTTTTTTTGGCTATACAATCTCCTTGGGGAACTGAAAATTGTCTCTGTCTGCAGCACAACTATGCTGGGGAGCAGCCTGGAAAACAGATCCAAGATTATTCCTTTCTGTGTCAGTCATTTAAGCCTCTTTGTGTTAAAGTTGACATTTTTCTCGATGCTGTCTCAATAGGGTTTCATTCAGCGCTTTGAGCCAGGGGGAGAACTCGCCTCTTGTTTTACTTTCAAGGCCATTATTGTTCCAAAGCGTGAAGGGAGGGAGCTGAATAACCACAAACAGGTGAGGCGGGGAGAGGCTTTCTGTCTCTGCTCTCAGCTTGCGAGAGCTGAGCTCTTTGGATGCCTTTCAAAGCCAGGAGAAGCCAAAAGCAATAATCCCCGCCATGGGAGCAGGCAGGAAGGAAGGGTATCTGGTGTTGGCCAGAGATGTCCCAGCACAGGGGAAGCGCATTCCCGCGTGGTGACATCGTGGTGAGCCAAGGCAGCCTCAACGGGGCCAGAAACACAGAATCTGAAAAATGTCCAGGCTCCACACCCACCTTAACTGGAGCTGCAGAGGAGCAGGGCGGCAAGGGATGCTTTTTAAGTCTATGCACGTGGAAACCTCTGCTGAGAGTAAAGGGTCTTTTCATCAGCCACTGCTGCCTCAGCCTGCCCCTGTTAGCAATCTGTAGGTGTCAGATGTAGGCTTTGTGGCAAACCACAACAATTTTTCTTCACTTCTCCTCCCTACCCCTTGCTTTCATTTAATCAGCCTTGCAAAAAGAGCTATCATTTTTGTCTGACCTTCACACAACTGCAGGCTGGCTGGCAGTGGTGAGTGCCAGCAGGAAGCACAGGGAGCATCCTCTGTGCAGGGATCATCCTCTGTGCAGGGATCAGACGCAGAGCTCCTGTCACATGCCTGCCACTCATAGCCTTGCCTTCACCATGCGGTGCTTTCATATGCACATCTTCAGCACCAAACAAAGAAGGTGGTGTTTTCCTGAGGCATCCCAAAAGTGTCCTCTCCAAACTGCAACCAGAGCCTCTCAGAGGTCCTTAAGAGCAGGAAGAGCACATGCATGCTCTTGGAGGCAAACAACATCAACTGTTAATCTCCCTCTCATTCTACCCACCCTTGAATACTTCTTCAGGAGTATTCCACTCCTTTAGCAACCGAAGCAACAACTTCAGGAGGAAGGTTTGGCTCCTGCAGTCACCCTGTTCAGAGCTCTCAAAGGTGAAAGCTCTCCAAGGCAGGGCAAAGCATGTGGCAAAGCATCCTGCCTTTGGAGAAGCACAATTAGATACCTGTAGTAACACTCCAGAAGTATCTGCATCCCTGCCCCAGACAGCATCCTGGCTCTGTCCCAGCCCATATTTGCTCACGTCAGTGTAAGATGTTGCACCAGCATCACTCTGTGAAGAGAGAGAAGGAACAAGAACATGATATTTGCTAGCATCAGGCTTCAGCCCCCACAACTGCAAGAGCTAATCAGTGGTATTACATGCATGTCTCTTATGTGACTTCAGATGTCTCACTCCAAAAGCTCCTGTAACAAGGGATTAGGAAAGAGGCAGGGAAAGTTAAAAACTCTCCACTGGAAACTTGTTTCAAGATGTTTACAGCCACGTCCTACCCAGAAAAGAGGATGCTTTGTGCTTTACCTCGCTAGACCCAAGGACTGGGTGTTCTGCCAAAGGGCAAACACTGCTGCTTCACTCTCACCAAAGAGCCCCACAAAGGTAAAAACAACCAGCAGGAACCTGGCACCCCAGGCTGAACCTGTGCCAGGTTGAGGACAAAGCATCTCTACACATCTTTTTCTCCGATGGTAGAAGCCCTGGTTTAAGTCAGACAGTGGCTCAGGTGTGCAGGATCCCTAGGCAGCAGCAACACCCCCCAGAAAGTTTCATGCAACAGAAACAAGTTCATTCCCTTTGAAATATCCAGGGGCCACGGTCACTGAAAAGGGGTATTGGAGGCAATACCCCTGACTAGGCTGAAAGGCATCACTCATCCCTAGCCCAAAACCCAAGTATTGCATGAAGTGGAATGAATACCCAGGACTTCAGTGAAAAGGTGAACAACAAAAAGGGGAGGAAAATATCAACAGAGGTTGTTCATGTCATGGTGATACAACTCCCCTGTAGGAACCATATGGACAAATAACACTTGCAGGTTTGGTCCAAGCAGGTCACCCAAACAGCCCTATGCTGACCCACACAGGTCTCTGGAGGTTACCCAGAATTTTCACCCAGCATTACTTCTGGTTACACCACAGATCCCAAGCCCTTGAGGATCCTCATTCAGCTCTTCCTCAGCTCCCCTTGTCTCCTTAGAGTTTAAACTCTCTGGGACAGAGCACTCATGACACCTTGACCACCAGCACTCACTGTATGGTTGCACTGTACATCCACCCCATGAGCAGAACATCAGCACTCCCAGCCAGGACCTTCATGCCACAATCACAATGGGTTTCGAAATGTTTGTGGTAGAAGTGGTAGAAACAGTGATTTCTCTTCTCAGTGCCCAGTTTGGACTGATGCATGAAAGCAAAAGTTTCCCAGCCAACATTAGCTGGCAGAGCTGGTTCCTAATCAGCCAGGACAGATGGGAACACACAATGCCTTGAACCCAATCAAGAAAACATCGCAGGAATGCCTGTTAATGTGAACCTTTAGAGGCAAAACGGTCATTCAAATCAGAGCAGGATGATTGATTCCAACCTAAGAGAAAAGCACAAATATAACTGATTCCTATCCAGGGGGAAAAAAACCCCAGAAACAAACTGGTTTGATCTGAAGCAAGTATTGACAGCAGTTGAATTAAAATTTTTTCAGCTTCTAAGATGAACTAATATGATGGAAAACTGTATGAATAGGCACTGAGGAAAACTCAGTATTTGCATGCTTTGCAGAACTGTTACACTATTGTGGGCATCACTTTCCTCCCAGGAAGCATCCTTTGCTTCCTGCTTTACCTGTAAGTCGCTCCTATCCCCAGGTGTGTCACTGCAGGGAAAGCAAGAGATGTCCCCTTGGAAGAGCTAGGGCAGCAGCACCAGTTCATGCAAGACATCACCTCGTCTTCTTAAAATTTCCCTCCAATGCAGAATTATAATCTCTTGTGTCAGTATGAATTTTGGTTTATAAAACAGGCATGCAACACATCTAGAAGAAAAATTGCACCTGTCAAATGAAATATACCCCATGAAATAAACCTGTGCAATTTCACTTTTCACCTAGTAAATACCCAAGTGCTCTCCAGAGCGGCCCCTTTCCAGTATTCAAATCTGTTTCCATTAATATTAGGAGTTAGGAAGGTTTGGGAGAAAAGGAAGGAATTGATTAAAAGCAGATGGTATTCATTATCTTGCTAATCACAATCCTGCAGGGTTTTTACAAAGAAAAAAGAGAAAGAAAAAGCAACATCAAGAAAAGGTCATACTAGGACTTTTCAAATAAAACATTAGAAAAAATAACACTTCCAAAGATTTACTCCCCTCTCATGAGAAAATCAGCTTGTTTCATATCACAGCTTAGCCATGCTGGGAAAATGCCTTTGTGATACAGACATCATTCTCACATTTTGTACTGGGACTGCAAACCTTCTCCAAGGGTCTGAGAAAAAAACCTGTTGAAAGGGTCATTACCATCTGCATCATCCCACAGCCTCCCGTGGCACTGCTCTACCTCCCAGGCTTTGTGTTTTCCTAAAGGGAAGTCACAAATAAGCAAAGCAAGCAAACAAAACTAAACAGAAATAAAACAAATAAGCAGTTTATTGGCCAAAACCAGCGTAGTGGGAAAACCCAAGGATGGTTTATGTTCGAGCTGTCTGGCCGGAGTTCACTCAGAACAAGTTTCTTGGGAGGATTTTTGCTCTTGGTATCTGATCTTGCTCCCATTAAAGGCAACGAAAATATTATTAACCATTCTTATAGCACTGGGGGAGGAAGAGATGCCTATAACAAAGGTCTCCGTATTTTTTCACGCCATAAAGTCACCAGATTCAAATGGGTCATGTTGAGCTTTGCTTCAGGACAGCAGAGCAGGATGCCATTCAGAAGGAGGTGGCTTGCAAAAGGAAAAACCCAGTGGGGTTTTTCAACTGCAGGAGCACAGCACTTGCTTGTTCACCACCTCTCTCCCCTCAGCCTTTTCAAAACACACCAGTCTTCAGGAAAACCACCCAGAAAGCCTCTCCAGTGTTAATGCAAACCTGTGGGTGCTGCTGATCACTGCGTGCCTCTGGGCAGCCGGGGCAGGGGGTACCGGTCCCCATAAGGTTGCAGCATCTTACGGTGGGTTCAGCGAAGACAGGATGCAAAATCCAGTTAGAATACGCTCAGCATCTTGGAAAGAGAGGCACTGGGAAACCACCAGCAGCTCTCACTGACAATAGACTTTATTCTTTTCCTGCGATTTCTTTTTTTTAACTAGGAAGCGGTTTTACGACATGCAGCCAAAATGTTCCACAAGTAGACATGTTGCTACGTAAGCCAAAAAAGCTATGTGCTGGTGAGATTTTGTGGTCTTCCGGCTGAGATTCCTAAGCAGCTATTTATATGATAATTTATTTTTTAAACCACAATGACTCAAGGCTGCCCTGAATGGCAGCAGATTCATTGTTAACCATCTTTCTGTGACATCTCACAAGGTGCTAAATAGCTCAGAGACAACCATCCCAAATATGCCTTAACGTCACTTCTGCTCCCCTTCTGCGGATGTACAGCACATCTATGCTGATATTTAGGCTTGTCCTAAGGTTTTCCTTCAACTATCCAGAGATTTCCTCGCTGTCACTTTCTTACTTTCAGGTCAGTCCTTTCACGAGGTGAGGGTCTCTCCTGCAACGCATTTCATTTTCAAGATGGGGTGAAAAAGTGTGAAATGGAGAAAGATAGATGTAGGTCTTGTTTGCAGGCACATGTACAAGAAATCAAGCAGACTTGTGAACAGATAGACTTAGGAAACCCAGTTTTCTGCAGCTTTCACCTGTGGGTTTTCTGAAGGCAACACACTGAGGTTGAGACTCATGCTACGACCTGCTCCCCAAAGGGATCAACTTGAATCCCCCTCCACCACTCTGCTACTGGTTTAATGAAACTTATAAAAGCTTAATCTCTTTGAGATACCAACTCACATCTCAAACATGGCTGGGATCCAGCAATTGGGTCAAAATCCTTTCCTTTTTTTACCTAAGCACCATTTTCTTACAAAACCAAATGAAAACCCCAAGGCCAGTCCTTGGAGGAGGCAGCATGTATCTCCGTGGCATTACTGCTGGTCTCTGCATTCCATGTGCACATGGAGCTGCTGCACATACGCTAGGTAAAGTGTGACTGCACAGAGCCTGCTGTGCCTGGCAGCTGGGCTGCAGAACTCAGTCTCCACTGCAGTGAACGTCTCCAGCAGCTGAACACCATGTCAGGGCTTGGCTCTCATTGAGAAGTGGGTGGTTTGGGAGGCAGGAGACACCTACACGGCTCCAGGCTGGCGAGCCATTGCTCACATGGAGTGATGGTCCAGCACCACATTTAACACCCACCTTTTCAGGACCAAGCTTTGAGCGCTCCTGCCATGGGACAGAAATAAAACCAGAGCAAAGCTGGGGCAGCATGAGAAACACCAAGAAGAAAATACCCTCTCCCAGGGAGCTCGGCAATATTAAGAGCTGTCATTTCCAACATCCCCATGATGCAACCCAGAGGGTTAAACTCGACTGTGCCTGCACCAGGGCGTTGCAGGCAATGACTTACCATTCCCCTGGGCTTTCGCTTGCCCATTATCCTGTCTGTAAGCCCAAGTCTCTGTAGTATTTGCAAGAGGAAAGCTGGAAAGCATATATTTCTGGTTAGCACTTACTAAATAAAAAGATCCCAGATAAAAGAAAAGAATACTGTGCTAACGCTGACACTGTGGTAAGACAAACAGCAGCCTGGAGCCCTCCAGGGCTTTAAGTTATCTAGTTAAATAAAACACCCCACCCCGAGAACAAATGGGGTAACGTGGTCACAGCAGGCTGTGCAGCGACTGCGCAGCAGTGAGCTCAGCCCAACACCCGGCCAAGAGAGACCACCACACCCAAGAGAAGCAAAACCTTCCAGGAAACATGATTCTCCTCCATCAGTTTTTGTTTTAATAATTGTGTTTTACTTCCATTTAACTTCCTTGACCTGCAAGCAATGCTGCTGGGTCAATCTTCTGCTTGCCCAAAGCCATCACCCAAAAGCTCCCCCCTTCCCTCTCACTCCTTCTCCCTCCACATGTATAGATGTACTTGAAGAAGAAAAAAACCATAGCACAATACATCTTTCATTTTAACTTCACAGTCACATCATGCACAGCTAGTTGGGAAAAGCACAAGGAAATACCCTGCTCCTCATCCCTTTAGCAGTGGAACCCATTTCCGTCCCTACCCAGCTGAACACCATGAGCTGCCAGTCACACAATGTGCCTTTGGTGGAGCCAATATCCCAGTCACTTGGGTAGGGGTAGAGAAAAGACAAAACATCCTGGTAATGCTCCCAATGTGGCTGAGCCTTCAGGCTGGGGATGGGTACCTGAGCTCAGTGGGCTCCTTGACGGCTCCAGCTGCAAACCTTCCCATGCATTAGTCTTTCTCCCTTACACAAATCACTTGGCTGGATTCAGACTAGATCTTTAAATAACAATTGTTTGGACTAGGACCAAATATGGCAAAACTTCAGCCCAAAAGGCCAACTTTTCAAAGGAAAGCCTGCTTGCTGGGATAGGTGCAGACAGTCACAGAGGGAGGAGGGACATTTATTCATCACCCACCAAGGGGCCATCAAAATTAGTGAGAGGGCACTTCCTTGGCTGCACAGACACCACCAGCCAAAACAAATGCTAAGCATATTCCTTGCAATATTTCTTAAATTTTTGCTTTTTCTTTTTCCTTTCATGTTTAACATGGTGATTTTGGGGCTTGGGGGAGGTTTGCTGGCTGACATCCGTGGGGAACTCCAACCCTGGGAATCCATCAGCATTACTCCTGCACATGTGGCACAACATAACTGTGTTACCCACGCCTGGGAAGAGCAACCTTGAGCCCCCTGCACACAGAGCAATGGAGCAGCCATGGGAACTTCCAGCAGCTCCCTGGGCCTTGGGAGAGTGGTGTTGCAGGAAGGGGCTCCAGCTGAGCACACGAGATTTTCCCCAAGACAAAATGCCTTTCTCAATTTTTGTTTTTCCCCCTTTTCACTGAGTTGATGGGAAACTGTTTGCAAAACTAGAAATATCCCCTATGGAAAAGTCTGAAAGAATTCAAACAGAGTGAAACAGCTGCATTCTTTAAAAGTCACTGGAGTGGAATTTGATGGAAGGTAAGATCTTCTCTGTAGTGTTTTCTAATGCCTTTAAGAATTTGGTGGCAGAGATCTAATTTTCTGTTAAGTTCCACAAGGAGGATACGAACAAAATCCATCGAGATAAACCCCTCTGTTCGGTACCATATGCTTAAGGTCTTTTTCTTTCTTTCTTCCTAGATAATCAAACCTTCACCTAGATACTGAACTGCAGCAGTTTAGCTGTAATTTTAAGATAGAGATCACAGACTGAAAGACAGATCATGTCTTGAGCATATTCTGAAGCATACTTTTAGGTATTAATTCTCTTATGAAAGCACTAACATCAGCCCCCAGCTTTAGACAGAACTAGTTCTGCACTTACAGCAGAGCAAATCACACTGATACACGTGAAAACCACAGGTCCTTCCCCAGGCAGACAGCACCAGGAGCCGGTCAGTACTAGTTTGAAAGCTGGACTCACAGGTTTGCTGGTCACTGGGATAGTTTAGGAGTCATTACCTCATTTTTGGAGATCGCCTTTAGAAATGGATAGCTTGCAATTAGGCTGCTTTTTGCTCTGACTTAATTAGTGCCAGAAGAGCACAGACCTTCTCTAGCTCCTCCAGTCAGAAACCCTATGTATAAGGGTGGGAGGGATGAGGGGAATGTTGTTTAGCAGCAAATGGACACCATCACTTCCATACAAAACTGTCTCCATAACAAAGGCAATGAAACTTTGTGAATGTGCCAGTTTTACACCCTTTCACTGTGCAATGAAAGCAGTCAGTCCTGGCATAGTGAGGGCCAGCTGAAGACTCACACAATTTGAGTTGTAAATATGAGTATCTCACTGTTATTTACCTAGCAGATGAACACCACTTGGAGTGACTGGTACAGTCATAATATTTGGACACTGGCACTCCAAGCTCATGCATACGCATAACTGGCTCCTTTAATAAAGCTGAAGACTTCCACACACTTTTACCCTCTTTCTACAATCACTTATGCTTACAGTAGTCTCTAGGATTATGTCCATACATATGCTTCCTAATTCATCCCATTAAGAAGGACATTACAGATGCTGCTGCTTTATTTTCATTGCCTTAAAGGCGCAGGCTACACTGCTTGAGGCATGGCTCTTGTACAGGGAATATAATTGGTTTGAGATCACAAGAATCCAATGAGATTTCTTTCCTGAGCATGCAGTAAAAATGCACATTTCCCATCCACTTCACAGTCCCCATACAGATGTTCTGGTTCTCTCAACATGTCCCACTACCCGAGTCTGCAGGAATATTAAGAAGTGAATTGCATTTTAGGTTAGTCAAATGAGGCAGGGGCAGCAAATTTATATCTTTTATGATGGCAAATTTTTTGGTTCCTAAGACAATTGGTACGCTCACATAAATTAAAAGAGAACAGAAAATACAATGCAGCTCAGCATTAAAATATGAACCACTAAATTTTTGGAGTTCTGCTCAGCAGCCTGAGCATGAGACCTGGCACACGTGGCTGGCTCACACTAACAGGAGAACTGCCATAATCCATCAGAAATGGTAACACATGGCAGAGGTGGGGCCACTGGTGCAGGGCAGTGAAGCAGGGGGTTAATGGAAGTGGAGAGCCCTGCAGCAGCACTTTCAGTTCACAGCCACCTTCATTCTTTGCTGCAGATCAGGTTTTATGTCTGTTCCTCCGAGGGGGTAACAGAAACTTGCAAAAGCTCATACAAAATCTATCTCATACAAAACTAGGCATGAAACCAAGAATTACTGACTGACAGTGCTGCAATGACCCAAACAACATGCTCAGGCCAAGTCCTCCTCCTTCAGGGAAGCTCAACTGAGCACAAACGCTTCATTTTCCAAGAGCAGCTCTGCTCCAAGCCTTGCATCTCCTGGGCAGGAAAGGCAGCCAGCTTCCTCTCCATGGAAACTTGAATACCCAAAGTGGTGCGAGCAGGTCTCTCTACAACCAAACAACTTACACACAGAGAAAAGTTATTTGCAAGTCTGCAGAGCAGCGTTGCATCATAAAGTCTCCTGTATCACTAGTTTTTTAGGGGGTTCCAGTAGGAGTGCAGACCAAGCAATCCAGGGGCAGATTTATCCTGAATGTTTTTCCTGAGCATTTCTGCAATGCCAGCACTTAGCTGAGCAGCTTGGAAAGTCTGAGGATGTGGATACTCTGAGATGCTAACACAACACAAATAATATTTCTGTTAATTGTTAGATCTACTGGCAGCCACATGCCAGTGCTCTTACACATACCTGAGGCAACCAAAGGGAACTCTATAAATGAAAAACAAGCTGTGGACAACCCCCCCTGAGCACCCTGGGAGGACACAGGCTGGAGATGGTAGATGTTTCTAGGGGATCATATCTCTCGTTGACCACCATCTGGGAAAGCAGGAACTTGGTTTTACTTGAATGCTACTCAGGATTTTGTTTTCAAGAGACAGTGCAAGGCAGGATACAAACAATAATGCATTTGCCCCAGTGAAGCCTCGGGGCTGGCACTGGCAAGGCAGGAGATGCTCGCAGTCTTGGAGCACAAACACCCAAGAAGGCACCAGCTACCCCTGGCTGCTCATCCCCATGTTGTTCAGCATCCTAGGGCTGTGCAGTGGATGCCCTGGAGAATCTGCCCTGGGATGGGTTTCAGGGATACAAGCTGTGCTGCAGACCCACCCCAGGCATCCCTCCTGGATTTTGACTTAGTTTGCTCTCTGCAAATGGATGTAGGTATAAAAGAGAACACAAATAGCAGCAAGATACCTTTAGCCCCTAGAATGAAGCTCAGAGTACAGGGAGCAAGTGACAGTTTAGGAAAATTCACAGGTTTACAACTCCTCTATTTTTAGGATGCATTTTAGGCATTCAGAGCCAGCTGCTGTACCCAAGGAACCAGGTAACAACTGCTTTGGTATGCCCTCTTCCCACACCTTTCCTGGTGTGCTGCTGAACTCCCAATGTCTCTGGTTCCTCCTTAAGATGTCAAAGACCCAGCCTCTCTCATATTTGCCCAGCTTACCCGTGGGGGTTTACTGGCAGCAGCAAGAACCATTTTTTTGCTGTGTGCTCCATCCCAAAAGCAGGACCTCAGGCTGGACCAGAGCTGCGATGGTTCAGCACAACCCATGGCCTAGTCACACAGACTGTGCCAGCAGCTCTGGGATGTCCAGGCACCAGCACCCTGGAGCTGACTCGTATCAAGACACTGCAGCTGTTATCTCACTCACAGGAGCTTAAAAATAAAAGATAAGATTTACAAATTATCATAACAGCAGTGCTGATGCACAGAGTGCACAAGGGCTTGGATCCATGCAAATTATGCCTTTTTCTGGATGCTCACTAAGCCCTACCCAAAAGGATGCTCTTGGAGAGGGCAGTGGTGCCAGGGTGCCCAGTGAGCACTGGGGGCTGCAGCCCCTTGCCCACAGCCCTGCCAAAGCCCACTCCCCATAGCTAAGTTGGCAATGCCATCTAGTGCATAGAAGCAGAAATAGCACAGTGTCCACGGGCGGGCAGGCGTGCACAGCACCAGATGTGCAGTCCAGATGTGCTCTCAGCTAGGGCAGTGGAGATGGCGATAGCACCAGGCTCTGGCTGCTGTCCCGGGGTACCACTGCCCCTGCCCACACTGATGCACATTCAGACAGGCTGATACATTGCCTGCTCTGGATCTTTCCCACTCAAAAAGAGCCCGGCCTTATCCAGAAATCCCCACTCGCCTTGAGGGGGAGGGGAAATCCCCCCCTTTCCCCGGAGGGTTTCAACCGAATTGTTCCAGCTCCATCAGCCTGTGGTCTTTACAGCCAGTATAGCTCCACATTTTGGCTCTCTGGCGTCACTCGAATGTAAAACATCTCCCACAGAAACATTTTTTTCATGCAAGGCAAACACTCTCTCGGTAACAAGAAACATTTTTCTTAAACATGAACAAAGGGTGAGGTTTCTTCAGACAAAAGAACCAAAGGTTCCCTTTTATTGAGAGCGTTCTTTGACGCAGACTGAAATCTTCTGTCTTTTGGGGTTGGGGGGTTTTTTTTTGAGCACCAACTTTTTAAAAAAATACGTCTAGGCTGATTATAATTTTCTTCTTGTGCAACTTTTCTGTAATTTCACCAGTGACTTAAACCAACTTTTTAAAAATGGATTTTTACAGAGAATGGATATCCATTTCTATGGGTAATTTAGCTTTTAAAAATATTTTTAACCAAAAGAAAAAACCTTCCATTAGTAATGTGTGACCTCTACAAGCAAAATATTTCAATAGTTATTAAAACCAGCTATTTTGTTAAGAAAATAATGAGTTATGAACTTTTTGTTTGGTTGAAAAACAGGTCCATTTCTAGCTCAGTAAAATGCAGCTCTATCTCCAACTGTTTTCCTAAGTTCTTCTTCAACCTGATTTAAAGGAGACAACTTCTTTTTTTTAAAGCTTTCCATTTTTTCCTTACCTTTAACAAAACATTCAAGACGACTGTTCCTCATTACAAACTCTTTGCCTTACAAGCACTTTATACGTGTAATAGGCACAAAAAGTTAAGGCAGGGGGGAAATTGGTCTACGTGGGCTTGATTTAGAAATAGTTTAATATACAGACCAGGTCCACTGAACTCATGGCTGCTGAAGGTTACGGGTGTAAGAGCCAGGCTGGCTCCTCACTGGACACTGAATTAGCTGAATGTGGAGATAAAAGCAGAGGGATTATTTCACAGTGGCTACTAGTGTGCTCCAAGGGTCAAATCCACCTTGGCCATTCAGGGACCAGCAAAGCCCCTCTGTAGATAAAGCCACCAGAAGCTGGATGAAGCAAGACCCAGAGCAGGTTCAAGCCAACTGCTGCTGGAGTCAGCGGGAGCTGCTCTGCAGGCTTGGAGCTAAGTCAGGGCTCAAGTAGCAACTGGAAGGGTAAGAGCTTGTGGAATCAGGCCTTAAACCAACAGCTCCCGCCTCAGCACAGCCTCAGAGAATGTCTAAAATAACCAACATAGTTACAGGCCCACATGTTAAAATAAATGAAAATCAATAATGTTAATAGACATTAATTCATGCTAATAGAATCACTGTTCCAAAAGCAGAGTTAATAAGCCCAGCTAGACCACTACCACTGTCTACATATTAAAAAGATTGAAAACATTTACATATTGACCACATTCCTTTGAAATTAACAGTATTTCCTTTGGGTTACACATTGATCTTGACTGAGCCATGCTTGACATCTGGAGCAGCTAAAATAGCAACCTGAACAGCCATAGTCTGCCACTAATTTTGAAAAGGAAAAAAAAAAACTATTTTAACTTGTATGATCTCATTAAAACCACTCCACTGTCTCAGTGCTGGGCCCAGAAGAGGAGAACCATGAATCCATCACTCACAGATTAGCTGAGCCATGGCTGTTGCTGGCGTTGGAGGTGGCACCACCACACCCAGCTTGCCCCAGATTCAGCCCTGGGGCTGCTTACCTGGGTTCCCAAAATGCCCATCTTCCTGCACAGAGCCCTCATTCTCACTCCCATGGTGGAGACAGCATTCCATTGCTTACTTTCATGTAAGGAGCTTGGGTTCATTACAGCCAGGACTGTTCCTGTGCTCAGCTCTGTGCCCTGGACCTGCCTGTCCCCCAGGTGACAGGAAACTTTAGCCCAACCTTCCAGACTTGCCTCTGTAAGAGTCTCTGGTAATGCAGATGCATGTCAACGTCATTAAAAGCCTCCTGTGGACTTGAGCATCCTCAAATTTGCTTCTTGCACAAGGCAGCAAGCACATGTGTGGCACTGGCGTGGGGGAAATGGCTGAACATGTACAACAATTAGCTTTAAATATGTAAAATCTCAGCTATTGTTTTAGTTGCCTGTCCCTGGGGATGCTCAGCGTTACTGTGCTATTGATGATGCTCTCAACAAAGCTGGTTTGAAGGCTTGTGAATGCCAAAACAGCATTTCAACCCATTAAACTTCATAGACAAAACAATTTATTCTAAAAATAATCATCAGTTCTTCCCACCAGAAAAAACAGAAGCCTGGCCAATTCCTCATGTGCCAAGTTTTCAGGCAGGGCTGATTTTTATGGCTGAGCTTATAAAGCTCTGAAGAAAATCAGGTTTAGAATGGAAACACCAACAGAGCTGAGCTGTAGGTGAAGAGCAGCCACCCTACACAATAGCCCTGCCAGCACATTCCACCTTGCTAATCCTTAATTTTCCTGTTCAGAGGAAAAGATGAGAGCCTTAACTCCTGCTAACATCCTCACCATTATGTGGATGCAAATACAGTCACAAGGCAATTACCAGCCCAGCCAAGGGCCAGCCATTGTGGGGCTGACAATAGCTTGTCGAGGGCTTTGGAGGAGAAACAAATACCCTCAATCTTCTCCAAGATTTTAAGTCTCATTAGTATAAATCAGTAACCCAATTAATGAGGGGTTTAGCATATTGATTTGCATCAGATTACACGAATTAATGACACAAGTAGTGGGAGACAATGCAGCGGGACACACTGGGAAGAACAGCAGCTACATAGGGGGATTGTATTGCCACAGTACATGAAAGAAGGGCATGGACACACCAGATTTCGTGATGGAAATGAAGCTGCTCCCACTCGGCTCTTACACAGCCACTGGGGAGACAGAAAATACCTGGCTGTTGAAACAGATAACAACCTGAGGCAGGTTTGTCAATGTAAATTTTAAGAGCTGTTCTTTTAATGGAAACTCCTGCTTTAATGGTTGGAGCAAGGTCTGGTTGGGAGTTAAATGGAGATGGCCTCCAGGGGAGACCACCAAGGTCCATGGGTGAGACACATTCATGCTGGGACATGGGACACACACAAGTGGATCCACCACAAAGAACAAAGATTTGGGAAATAAACAGTCAGGGCAGCAAGGAAACACTGAGCAAAGCCACTGGAAGAGGGCTGGAAGGAGCCCCAAAGGACAGAGGCCAACCAAGACAAGGCAGGTTCAGGGAGGAAAAGCAGCTCCACCAGCTCCCCATCAGCACCCAGCCTACAGCACAAGGACAGTAAACAGAGAAAGGCAACACGTTAGAAGATGCCATCAGCATCCACCAAAACCTGCAAAAGCCTCTCCCCCACAGCCACCTGCCCCTTCTGTGGGGTCTCTTCACTCCCCCCGGGCTGCCTAGCCCAAGGGACCACTGAAAAGGATGGTCCTCTCAAAGGAGAGGGACAAGGGGACCAGCCATGCCCAGGATGCTTTCCCCCTGCTCCTGGGACAGGCAGTCCCTCCTTGCTCCAGTAGTTATAAAGGACTCTCAATCCATGCAATACATTAGATACAAATTACAGCAATTAAAGCACACTTGACCCAGAATTACAGCAAGCCTGTAAAGAGCTGTGTCTTCCCAGGCAATTTAGTTACAAGCTTTCAAACAAACCACAGCAGAGCAAACCAAACCCAGGAAACAAGATGCTTGAAACAGCATTATCAAGAAATGAAAACCATTACTGGGGTTGGCTTATATTCAGGTGGTCCTAAAAACACCAGTATTGCACAATCTCTAACCAACATGTGTCTTGCAGCTACCTTAAACCATCAAATCACAGCCACTTGAAAGAAGATGCCATGAAGCACAGCACGACATAACCATTCGGGATGGGGTCTGCAACCCTCAGCCCTGGGGACACAGGCAGGAGGGACAATGCTGGCCCGGTGGCTGCTTGCCCCCCTGGGGTGGTTCCTGAATGCAAGTCCCCCCCTACCAGCTCAGGTCAGCACAGATTCCACCAGCCAGGAGGGGGATTGCAATGTTCCTGCATCGATTTTCACCCACTTACAAACATTTTTTTATTTAGTTTTAAATTATTACTAGCCCTAGATGGCATCCCAAGGAAGAGAAGCAGCAGAGGACAGGCCACCCTGCCACCAACCCTGCAGGCAGGTGGCCACTGGCCATCACATCAGGCAAAGAAGTGAGGCAGCAACACTCTGCAGTTATCTTAGATACTCAGTCTGGTTTACACAGAAAAATAAAACCATCAGCATTTAAAAAAAAAGGTGCAAGTTATTTTCTTCTTACACTGGGAGAATAATTTATCAAGGTTTGGGTTTTCTACAGTAGCCATGCCCACCAACTTCCACACAGACAATCCATGGTCCTTGGGGTCCCCCCCAAGATGCTCCAGGACTGCCTGCATTGGCAGGACTTGGGTGTCTGCTGCTCCTGGCTGTGGGGATGTGCTGGTGGCCTGGACCTTCCTGGGGACAAGAAGAAACGCTGTGGTTTTGTGCTGACAAGCGAAGGGCATGAGCAGGGCAGCAGCCCCTTGCACAGCTGTCACTGACCACGGGAGGGCACGGACACATTCACAAGGGGGGGCTGCACAAAGGTAGGAGGGAAGAGGGTGGGTTTGGGGGGAGGGTGACAAAGAGCACCAGCAGTTACTGTGGGACATGTGATAATTAAAAGCATCCAAACAGATGGAAGGGATTTTCATGTGCCTTGCTGTGAAATGTCTGACACCAGATGCCATCATGAGAAAGAAGCCAGGACCACGCCAGAGGTCTTGCCTGATCTGACAAGTCACATCCAGCCAAACCAATTAGAGGATGGCGATGGAAACTTCGGCACCATCAGGTCTAAGAAACAACTGAAATACTAAGAGGTTGCACCTTCCAGAATTACTACACCAACCTGCCCGTGAGGAGAAAAGCCAGGTTGGCTCAGCCAGGGAGCCGGAACAGGACCCTGCCCCGGGGTGAGGGAGGTCATTTGCCCCAACTTGGGGCCACACCACCCACCACAGCACAAAACAAGAGACATTTGATTTTTTTGCTCTCCTCTCCCTCCCTTCATTGTCACCAGAAGTATAAATACGGAGGCTGGTCCTCTGGAGGAACCCAGAGCAGCACAATGCCTGCGAGCTGTACGTGTGTCAGGAGAGGCACAGGGCTGTTACCTTGGGTCCTTTCAAGGGCTGTATTCTTTTAGTCCAACTCTTTGGGAGACAGAACCTCGCATGACGCCAACACCACCACCTCTCTGGTTCGTTTTGCATCTGAAGCTTGTTACTGATCCCATTCATTTTAATTATTAATTCTACGTATGGGAATTTTTCTTTAAAGCACGGTCATAATGGCAACAGTTATGTGAAAAAAAAAGAGAAATACTTAAAGGAAGGGAGCACATGCCTTCCTCAAAGCCAGCAGCATGCCTGGTCCCTGCCCGTATGGTTTAGTTTACAAGTTCATGTCAGCGAGCCGATTTCACACACAAACACAAAATAAAAGCAGGAACACAACGTTTGATCATCCTACATTGATGTTTACTCTTGTTTCCTGTAGCCCCAGGTGACAAATCTGTCCTTTATATAGCAGAGGATCATTGTGCTATTGACACAGTCAACTGGACACACTTAAAACTCGTGGCAGGTCTTCGCAGTGTTGGCTTGTACTGAAGTAAGGAGTAATAATTAGTAAGCAACTATATGCAAAATGATAAATAGAAATTCAGAAATGTTTTTTTTTCTGAGCAGAAACTCTCGAAAGCAGGAGAATTTACAAGCAACTTTCTTACATGTGAACACTTACGCCAAGAGGGAGATGTTGGAGAAGTCAGCCCCTCGGAACACAAGGGCTTTTGTTTCACCATTCTCTGAGCTCTGAAGAAGTTTAATTTTTTTATTTTTTTTCTTCTTCCTTTAACTCTGCTGGCCTGCCAGCTGGGTATAAGCCAGAAGGGTTATCCAGTCAGACCTTACTGCGATATATTTGCAATAGCAGTGCATCTAAGGTTTGTTTATTTCAGGATTAAAATTCAAATGGCTAGAACCATTTAAATAATTAAAGGGCAATCAGAAAATGCCATGAAACCAAACAAATCAGGAAAAGTCATGGAAACCATCAGCAATATTTAATTCAGAAATTCTCTTTGTTAGGGAACTTAGCTGAAAGAAAACAGCTGGATGTAGTTCAACCCTCTAAATTAAAAACAATCTAACAAGGTCTATAGGGATAACTCTTTCAGCTACGTATTGGAGACCAGATTCACTTCTACCAAGTAAAATGTAATAGCACTCAAAGCTAGAAAGGAAATTCCTCAGAACTGAGGTAGTTTCTAAGTATCAGCACATTTTCCAATTCCTTGCAAGGCAACTTAGCTATTTACAATCCATTTTTTCCCACACATAAATTTATAACTTTTTCGATTTTATGCTTCCATGATTTATTTTCTAAAGAAAAATAATCTAGCCAGAATATCCCTACTCTACTAACGTCATGTTTTAATAAATAACTGGCTACTTCTAGTAAAATTAAGCCTCCAGGATTGTTTATACCAGCCAAGAATACTCTGTCTTTATAGCTTTGCAGAAATTTGATGTGAAAATAAAGTTGAATATAACGTCGACCCTGAGCTAACAAGTAATTAATGCTTCAAATATAAAAATAGAAAATTATCCTTACAACACAAGGGTGGGATATAGCAAACCCTCTCTCTCTGGACTGTTCTCCTGGCCGGATCCCAGCATCCAGCCAGACCTAAAGGCTACCTAAAGCAGGAGGAGACATGCAGAACAATTTTGAGTCTTTCCAAAGACTTTTGTTTTCCCTAAAATATTTTAAAAATTATTTCTTCTCTTTTCTTAAAAATATACATTTCTTTTATTAATGAGTTGCTGTTCACCACAACACTGTTCCAACTGCAAAAGCGCAGGCAGAGAGAGGAGGGTGTCTTGAGTAGCACTGAAAAGCTGCAGCTGCTGGGCACCAGCTCCCTGGAGTTCAAATACACCAAAAATCAGGCGTCTTCAGCCCTGCCAGCTCCTGCTTGTTCCTACTCAGACCTGCCTGCAACCACGACGCAGGGCGCTGCCCACCTGCTCCTTCCCTTTTGCCCCATCAGAGAGGAAACAAAACTCCTGCAAAAAGCAAACACGACACCTCCCCGCCTCCCGTCCCATAAAGTATTCCTTAAAAACAAACAAAGAAACAAACTAAAAAATTAATCCGGCATTCATCTAACAAACTCGCAGACAAGACACGTGGTGGCATTTGGGTCTGTGACACACGTTACTTCCAACCGAACAAGTTTAATGCCTTATTCCCATGGGGGATGCACGTCAGGAACTGACCTACAGGAGTTACAGCTAATTGCAAGGATCCAGGGGAACACACAACAACTATTCTTAGCGCCTGTGGAACTGGAATTCTCTGTAGTCACTTCCGATTTAATGAAACCTCCTGTAAAGAAAAGTACAACCTGCTCCTGGCATTAACGCCCTATGCAAATGGGGCACTTGGCACACTGACCAGCTCTGCCTTCACATTCCGTTTTAACACATAATAAAGACAAATTACTTCCACTTCTTTCCAGATAAGGCAACTAACATAATGTGGATAAATGGGAAGATAACTACATGAAATTTGTTTTCTGCTTGTTGGGCCATTATTTTTTCCCCATACGATAACATGATAAATAAAACCTGCTTCTGTACAGATATTTCTCATTTCAGAAACACATACTTGTTACAGGCCAAGAGAGGACCCTGGGGTTTTTTTGTTTTTGTAAGAAATACGGTAAAATAAAATAAAATTTAAAACAAAACAAAAAAAAGTGATAAAGACACAAATGCAGAGCTAACTACAGGCTTGTATATACACTTCTGTTATCCACCTCTAACATGGACTCCTGGTGAACGGGACAGACTGGTAGTCCCCGTTCCTGTTATTTATTCCCAGAATAGGAAGGGAAAAAAAAATAAAAATCAGTATCTTAAAACCAGTGGCAACATAGTAAAAACTGTACACTGTTGTCCATTAACTTAAAAAGCAAAGTCCCTAGATGGTATAAAAGTGAAAGCAGGTGCCTTCTAACTTCGATAATAAAAGTCTTTTCCCCCCCCGCTACGCTGCACAATTATCTCCATTGTCTTTGCACAGCCAAGAACAAAATGCTAAGGAGCAAGGCTGCTTGTGATAAACCGCTCCTGGTGGCGGCAGAAGTGTTCGCGTTCTTATCGCTCTTGTTGGAGTTCCCAGTGACTTCCGTGGCGTTGAACTCGAACTCCGGGGAGCACTGCTGGAGCTCACAGCCACTGCCGCTCTCCTCCCCACTGCTCTCCTCACCTGTGGGAGACAAACACATGTGGTGTCCTCCCCTGCTGCCTGCAGCACCGGGCTTCGCTTGCAGAAGGCAGCAGGGAGGGGGGAAAAGCAAGCGCATGGATGTTTCGACATTTATGAGATGTAAGCACAGATCCTCCAGTTCATGCAATTTCTGTTCCTCACACTCATCCATGCTGGTGGATGAAAAGCTGGACATGAACCAGCAATGTATTCCCACAGCCTGGAAAGCCAACTGTACCCTGGGCTGCACCACAAGCAGTGTGGACAGCAGGTCCAGGGAGGTGATTCCACCCCTCTACTCTACTCTTACGAGACCCCACCTGGAGTACTGTGTCCAGTTCTGGAGTCCCCAGGATAAGGAGGACATGGAGATCTCAAACCGACTCTAGAGCAGGGCCACAAAGATGATCAGAGGGCTGGAGCACCTCTGCTATGAGGACAGGCTGAGTTGGGGTTGTTCAGCCTGGAGAAGAGAAGGCTCTGGGGAGATCTTATTGTGCCCTTTTAGTACTTAAAGGGGGCCTATAAGAAACATGGGGACAGGCTTTTTAGCAGGGTCTGTTGCGACAGGACAGGGTTTTAAACTAAAAGAGGATAGATTTAGACTAGATATAAGGAAGGCATTTTTTATGATGAGGGTGGCGAAACACCGGCACGGGTTGCCCAGAGAGGTGATAGATGTCCCATCCCTGGAAACATTCAAGGTCAGTTTGGACGGAGTTTTGAGCAACCTGACCTAGTTGAAGATGTCCTTGCTTATGGTGGGACAGCTGGACTAGACGATGTTTAAAGTTCCCTTCCAACCCAAACCATTCTATGATTCTATGGAAACAACCGTCCTCTGCAGCCCGTCGGAGACGCCAGTTCCCACCCTCCTTACTAACATGCTTACCCACAGCTGAAGCTTAACCAGCTACCCTGTGTTAGCATGAAATCCAATTAAAAAGGCAAAAAGAAAAAGCAGAAGGCAAACAACAGCGAACATACTTATGTCAATGAAGTCGACATCGTTCCCACTGTACGCATTCTTCAGCTTGTTGGTCATCACCCGCAGAGCCATGATTTGCCGGCGAATCACCATGTCTGGCTTGGTAATATCAACTTCTACCTCTGGGTTATTCACTTGACTTGCTAAGCCGTTTCCAGTCACCGCAAAGTCATACCTGGAAAGAAACCATTCCTGCTGGTACCAGAGCTGCACCCTGGTGGGGTCCTACACCGAAGGGCAACAGCGTAGGAACTCGGCGATGCCACTCCCGTTTCCAGCCTGGGTGGTATTTCAAGCCCAATGTAATCTTCCTACGTGCTAATCCTCACAGAGTCCTTCTCCAGCTTCTTACCCCACCTCCCCTCCCTGCAACCTGAGCAGCATGTGGAATTAAACACTGTTTTCACATACCCTGTGCCACAAAGGCAGGGGAAAGACAATTTTCTCCCCAACTTGAAAAGAGAAGGAAGATCTGGGGTTTATCCAGATAATCCAAATAATAATGGCTTGCAACAGCATAAATCAGCTCGCTGCAGGCAACAGAGTAAAACAAGCTGCTGAGATGCCTTGGTGCCCAGTTAGATGACACTTTTGGGAAAACAACCTTTGGGGCCATAGTTATCCCAGAGAAACCTATAGTAACTGTTGGAGACAAGCGTGTCATCCTGGCTTTGCATAACGCACCTTAACCAACAAGCTGGGGTATGAAATGTGTACTTCTCTCCATGCACACATGAGATGCAATTTTCCTAATAACCCCAGCAAAAGAAACATCTGTGATGTTGAAGATGAGATAATGTAACCCCACACATGGAAGCAGAGAAGAGCTGAGGTGCTCGGCATCAGGAGGTGTGCATGCTCAGGTCTGAATACACATGGTTTAAAAGACAGACTGAGCAACAAAAGCCAACAGAACATGTCTCCTGAAACAGGTATTCCAGATTATAGGGATATGACACTTTCCCCCCCGCCTCCAATTATCTGACTTGCAAGAAAAAACATTGTTTAACAGAAGAAAATATTTCTTCTTAGTTGTGATGCCAGCATCAGTATGATGGAGAGGGAGAAGCCTTCAGCACAATTTACTGATCCTGGAGACCAGGCAGTGAAGTATAAGCATACAGCTGAAGGGCATGATCAAACCCTGTCCTGTGTATGGGAGGGGTTATTATTAGTAGTAATTTTGTTATTATTTGTGATCAATATTATATGCTTCAAAGAAGTCAGAGAGAGACCAATGTGTGGAAGACTGAGCTTTTAGCTTACTGGAGCCACAGAGAAATTAGTAATAGCATAGCAAAACATCTTGCACAACCCACATAGGATGTCCAACCTCCTCTCTGTCTTCTTGTCCAGTGCTGCCAAGTCTCTGTCTCCCCTCCTTATTGGTGCTGGCCCTCACGTGCACTGGGGATATCTGCTGTGAAAAGCCCTGGACAAGCTGCTGATAAACAAGACCTCAGGGGGCAGAGACATTTCTTGTCACAGAGACCCAAACCATTGCCCTGGCCAAGCAAGGCAGAGTTTCAGGCAAACACAAAACAGTGCAAAATTTATGCACATGGCTCAGTCTTGTGCCCCAAAAATATCAAGGGCAAAAACTGCTAATATTTAGAAAAACTGCTGGAAAACCTTGTATGACAGATGGGTTTTTTTAAAAAATGAATGTCTTGGATTTTGCTTATTTCCTCAGTAAGCAAACAGAAAAAAAGAAACTTTTATTTCCAAAATAAAAGTTAAACAGTTACATAAACCATATGACAGAAAATATTTGGCTCATTCTTGTGTTGGTAATTTCTTCCTTACAAGAAAAAAAAAAAATGTTTTGTAATTATTTTTCCATAAAAAGCGTGCATGAGAACCACTGACCCCCTGGTGCCACTGACCTCAGCAGTAGAGAAGAGCTGGTGCTCCTGGTAGAAACACCAACTGGGGGCACTGCACCAACAGCACTGTCAGACAACATGAGCATCCCTGCTACGTGGCCATGATACAGGATTTTGTACAAATCACCTCCCAGAATCTATGAGCAACCAGCATGAGGTTTGAGTCCAAGAGGAGATGCTGTTATTTGTGTATTTAGACTGTTCCCTCCTTTAAAACAAACCACCACGTAGAGCTTGGACAAGTCTATAGCTTTGTGTTCAAGCTCTCCCATCTACAAAAAAGAAGGGGTAATGGCAGCAGCCTGTCTCAGGGGAGCTGGGGTCACTCCTGTAGGAGAAGGTGGCTTGGGCAGAGGGGCTGGCACACCAGGAAAGGCCGGGGGGAGAGGGAAAGAGTTAACTGGGGGCGGCAGCATCACCAAACCTGCTCTTGGCGCTCCCGTTCCAACACTCATTCTCATTGACAGTGCCTACAGACATCTTTTCATCGTTGCAAATGTTGCCAGGGAGAGATGACCAAAATTTTTTGGCTTGCTTCAGCTTCTCTTTCACATCAGTAACCTATTAAATAAAAGAAAAAAAAAAAAGAAACACAGGACATAATCCAGAATACCAAACGCTCATTACAAATGAAGCTGGAAAGGTATTTTTTATCACAACAGACGTGTATAGGCCAGATCTTCAGGCTGCATGTTTTGATGGTTGATTTACTTTTTAAATACAAAATTAAACACTGCTCCTCAAACATGTATTACTCATGAGCCAAGCCTTTAAAACAGGCACTTTTCTGACATAGAAGCATTGAGGTAATTCACGTCTAGAGCCACGGGAAGATTACACCCCTCGGACAGCTTAAGACAGCCAAGGAATATTAAGAAACCCTATAAATTACAAATGGAAAGCTATACCAACGCCTGCACAGCAGGACCAGGCACTCACCAGTCGGTCCAAGCTCGTGCCGGCGGCCGTTGTCGGCCGCTCCTCGGGGTTGTAGGGTCTGAAACGAGCGCTGAAGCCGCTTTCGGAGACAGAGCGAGCGGTCCGGCCCTGGGCAAGAGTTTTTGGCTGGCCACATCCCTGGAAAACCTATGCAAGGGAAGGCAAGGGAGGTCACAAGAGTCTCCCTACTCCAGGCTTCAACCCACCCCCTGCCCAAAATAAATAATACATCAGTTTTATATATACTTGAAAGAGCACTGAAGAAAAAACGTACTGATGAGAGCAACGGAATGAAACACATTGCATGAATAAAGCCCAAGTGTGCTCTTGGCCCATTTACCTTCTGAGACACCTGCATGCTGTTCTCCTGCATGTTCATGATCGCATCTGAAATTTTCACATCAATGGGGTCCATGACCGACTCGATGTTGAAGGGACCTTCCAGCCTCTCTGCTACCAGCAGCATCGAATCTAAGTCAAAGACAGAAATGAAGGCTTTTAATGGAGGACCTTCAAGGATAACAGAGAACAAGGATAACAGACTGAGAGCGCAGACATTAACCACCACAACATTGCTTCTGACCAGCACACATCTCCAGGAAACATTTTGCTCCATTCCCAGTGCCTACAGCTTCAGCCAGCACTTACAGGCTGCCAGCACCAAGCCACAGGCTCATATACATCAAAAGTGGCATTAAACAAGGGAGAGCCATCACAGCCTGCCAAAAGGCAGCCTGTAATCAGCTCCTCCCATTAGAATAAGCATTACTAACATCCTCCTCTCCGTGCTCATTTATTAAAGGTTTTCTTGTGTCATGTGTTTTTCGAGACTGCTTTAAAAGCCAAGAGAGAGAAAGCCATCAGCTTCCTCATGCTGGTCCTGAATGCAAGACACCAATGTGGAAGGGCCCAAGATGACCATCACTACCACCTCCACCTTATGGAAAGCAAGAGGCTTTGCCATGCCTGGGGAAGCCAAGGGCTTACACCTTCTGGCATCGCATGGACAATTTGCACAAGGGAGACTGCATGAGACCAGGGTAAACACTGTGCACTAATGATATATTTGGCACATCTCTATACAAGTAGAGACAGAAAAGTCCCTCAGCCAACACTGGGACCCCTCCTGTGCCGACATGCACATCCTCATCAAATACACCATCAAACACAGCAGCTAACAAACTTCCATTACTTCCTCTAGGAAATTATTACTGGCATTAAGGCTTTCACCTTGCATTGCATTTCAGCCGTCTCTCTGGTTCTCCTTTAGAAGGTGCCTCCAGGTACGTGCCTGGTGCTGAGCACTCGTCTCTCCTCACCCACCACCACCTTTATTTAACATCAGTTTGGCACTGCAGCCCCTCAACTCCAGAGCACCCCGTTTGCTGGTCTCATCTCCTGTGCCGTTTCGTGATGCTCTGCCACCAACTCATAACTTTCCAGTTGCATTTAATTCTTCAGTTTTTCCTGGCCTGCGTGATGTGGGAGGCCAAGGCACGACGGCCCCTCTGGCCCCGAGGAAACCCTCTCCTGAGGAGCTCCTCCCTGCTCCCAAGGATACGCCTGTTCCTTTCCATTAAGGAGAAACGGCCATTTCACAGTCAGGCTATTAATTTCTCTTGAAAAGTGTTTCTCGTGACATTCATCCTTCTCCTAAGCTCAGAAGGTACTTTCAACAAGCTGAAAACTTCTGCGGGCTCTGGCTACCTGTTAAAGCTCTTCTAAATATATTCCACATACTGAACAACTTAGTAATAGGTCTGCCTTAGTGCCCAAGTCACGTTAAACTATGCTAAAAAAACCCACAAACTGATGATAAATACAAAATTAAGCTATTTGGTATTTAAAAAATAAAAATGATAGTAACAACAACAATAATAGCAATTAAAAAAAATAATCTAACACCAAACCCCCCCACATGAATTGCAGACACCTTCCCAGCCTATAAATCCACTTTTTAAAGGCAGCTGAGTATTTGCTGGGTGTTAGTTAAGGGTTGAACAACCCATCCTAAAAACCACATCATGTAGCTCATGTAGCTCTGCCAAGGTGTGGTTGTTCAGGGAGTGAACCCTGGGAGGACCCAGAGCCCCAGGAAAGCCCCTTGCCCTGCAGGCACACACCACCCGAAGCAATGACAGAGCTGCTGCAGGGCATGGCTGGAATTCAGCCGTCAGGGACTACAAACAGGTCTGAACTAAATGCATTTAAAAAAAAAAAAGAAAAAGGTAATAACAAATGAAACAAAGAGTCTTAGACTGTATTGTGGTGGGCTCCAATAAAGTGATGCTTCAAATCTCTGAGTAATGACTGCTAGCATGAATATACCATTGTGCCGGAGGGGAGAAAAATGCTTTTGATGTGCTACCAAATGGAGACTTTTGTAAACAAGTGGAGCACAACTTAAATGTGTTCATCATTGTCAAAGCTTTTGAGGGTTTTCACGCGCATAAAGAACATCCCAGCGCAGTTTGCAGGAAGCTGCTCATTTCAAATAAAAATATTATGAATAGACAGATAATAAAACACACAAAATGCATAGTTAAAAAAAAAAAGGAAAAAGAAAAATCATTCCATTTTGTAACTACTTAATTCTCCGAGTGGCCAGGAAAGGCCGCAGATCAATAAAGTTTGTGAAAGACTGAAAGGAAACATAAACCCCAATTCTTCTGGCTGTTTGGCGTCTTTGTAAACTTTGAGCCGGGCAGGCCATCCACAAGACCATGGGAATGTAGAGCGAATTGGGTCCTTTGTTAGTGGGGGTGCCATGGCGTTACATGTATCACAGCCCAGGAATGCAGCCTCCGCTTTGACTGCTGATAGAGAAAATGCATTCGGCCTCCAGCAGAGCTGCCAAAGCTGGCGAGAAAAGATAAGGAAAGTAATAATCGCCCTCGGAGAATATATTCAACTGGATCTCTTCAGGAGCTGGGATTGATACTGGCAAGGAGCACTAAGTGGAATAAACTGTCACTAAAAAAAGGGGGAAGGAAAAAAATACCGAGGGGGGGGCCGGTGGGGGGCTCTACCTCATGCACAGTTTAGATTTTGGGGACATCCTGCAAACTTTTACCTCCCACCAGGAGCTGGCTGGTGTCCCCAGCAGCCACTGTGGCGAGCAGAGATTCCCTCTGGCAGCCAGGTCTGCCAGTCACAGGGCTGGGGGTTCAGGAGAACGCCAGCAGGTTGAGAGGGGAGGCACCCTGCATTAGCATTAGAAATGATGCTTCGGTGCACCTCATGTCCCCAAATTATTTTCTATTATTGGAGAGAAAGCTGATTATAAATATCAACTATTTTGCCCCAGCTGTGAAGCAAAATAATTGATATTTATAAGCCATGGTGAGGTGGCTCAGATCTGCTTCACAAAAAAAAAAAGTCTGGCAGAGTGAAAAATGTACCCTGGCCATTTATTACAAACACACAGCATGACAAAGACTGTCTCTCCTCCCTGTGATGGGGAGATAGAAGTGGATTTGAGGGCGGGGGGGGGCAACCCACACCATATAGCACCATCCCTTAAAGACCCTTTTCCTCCTGCATACATTTGTCCTTGCTACTGGCATTGAGACAATCCTTGGTGACAAAGCACCTCGCTCTCATGAAGGAAAGCAATTCTTTCGCATTGTGCCACCAATAATCAGAAACCCACATCTTCAGCCTCACTGTCTGACTTGAAGAACAAAAGGCAGTTTTCAGTCTTAACCCCAAGATCTGATTTAAAAGGGGAGGGAAGGAGGGGGAAGACCTTGACCATTCATTAACAACAATCTTTTTTTTTTTTTCTAAAGGGGAAAAAAATTCTTTGCGTACAAAGTAGTACTCCAGATATGTATATGGAGCCTGAATTCAACATCTTTGAGCAGAGTAAACCTTTGTGGAGGGGGGAAAAAAATAAATAATGAAAAGGCACTGGAGATTAACACTGCTTATTCAGGAAAGCTCCAACCCCGGCAATAGCTTGCTTGAAACAAAGTATACCCCTGTCTAATTGGTGTACAATTGTATCAGGAATAGAGGGTGAAATAATATAAAAATACTTAAATGGGAGAAAAGAGGACGATTTGGTCATTATTTCATATGCTGCAACTTTAAATGGTACTTTGCAGAAGTAAGGAAGTATAAAGTCTTCTTGTCTTAAAAGCCTACAAATTTACACATAAAGCTTTTTGAAACTGGGATAAGCAACCTACATATAGACCCACTAATGCACACACATGCATTTTATACACACAGGCACCCAAATTCATAAATATTTGCAGCTTTTATTGCAAGTTCTCCCATTTAACCATCTTTAAATTATTTCACTAGGTTCAAAATCTGGTTTTGTCATGTAATAAATAAATTGCCATAACTTATTACTTAAACCCATGACACAAAACAGCATCAAGCCCATACAGATGTTTTGTTTTTGGTTTTTTTTGCTGTTGTTGCGGGGTGGTTTTGGGGGGATTTGAGGTTTGTTTATTTGTTTATTTAAACTTTTAAGTGGATATTTGTGACATATGCCCTGCCCCAAACACCGTAACTATTTAATTTGTCTCAAGTGGCAAATTGAGATGGAGAACAAAATGTGGAACATAACAAGCACCTGTTCAGTTATCAAACTGTCTAAAGCAAGTACAGCTTAAGTTTTCAGTATCCATACTCCACTGCAAGAATCAACCCAGAGTGCAAGAACCAAGCAAACACTGCCAATAAACATAACAAAGCTTAATTCTATACTTAAGTAATGAGTGGGCAAGAAGCCCCCTGGGGAGGAAGCAATGCAAGAGGAAAGCTTTGCTTCCAACCTGGAACCGCATTTATTTATTTAGTCTTGTTTAATAATCTTGATTATTGTATGCATTCCCTGATAAGTCTCGTGTGACAGGGCTTGCTGGCTTCCCCCGAGGTTCGTTTTTAGCCGCATACCACCTACAGCAATTAGCTGCTTGTGCTTTTGTCTGTTTTCTGGCATTATGCCCTTCCCTTTCATGGGATTCCTCTTTTCTACTTGGACTAGATGTTTGCAAGTCTCCTGGCTTTGAGCTATTAGCAACAATTGTAGCTGAAATACTTAATATTCTCATGAGAAAGACGGCTGGGAGGAATGGGGGGGGGGGNGGGAAGGGGGGGGGGGGTGTCAGCCTCCCAGAGAATGACTTGGAAGCCCAATTTGGTGTCACATTTAACTCCCTATATGGAATATCCAGGCAAAAAAATGCCTTCTGAAAATAATACCCTGAACACATCCAGTTGGCACGGGCAGTGAAGTGAAAAGCCAGTGCACAAAGCACGGGAAAAACAAGTTCTAAGATTTAAATCTAGCCTGAAATGCCAATTATCAGCAATTTCCCTATTTTTATCTCGCAGTTTAATGAAAGGGAAATCTTTTCTTTCTAACAGTCTTTTTTTTCCATGAGTGGGATGAGAAGAGTACCACAGCCTTGTCAGTAGTGGCAGATACTTTACATGTGCACTTCATCACACAGTAAGTGGAGTGAAGCGACTGCTCCCAGAGGATGCTTGTCCACAGATAAATCAAGGCTCCTGGAAAAGGAGCACAAATGAAAACATTTAACTTTATCTCTTGCCTGTGCCCCCAAACAGTGATGCACTGCCAATTCTGCTGAGAATTGACCTGAGGTAGAATTTAACATTTAGGTCTGAATTTCATACATAGAACAATACCCCTTATAAGCATGGAAGAGAAATAAGAAATGGAAGGAAGAGGACAGCAAAAGCACTTGCACAGCATCACGTAAGGCCCATCGACGTTTCAAAGGGACGGTGGCTGAGGGCCAAATGAGCTGTTTAAAAACAGATTCAGACACACGTCCCATTCATTATTTTTTTTTTTTAAATGTAAAATACAGGCCCACAGCTTTTTCCAAAGCTCACCCCGGCTGACAGGGAGACTCCCAACCCGCTGAGCAAAAAAACTGGCTTTGGGAAGAACAACTGTATGGTGACAACATAAGAAGTAGTATGGAAGTTTAAGAAGTGGTATGGAAAAGCAGCTTGTACACACACTTGCTCCAGCAAGAAGAGATACTCCAAACCTACAAGCATATGGCAGCTCCGTTGTCCCAAAGCTTGCTGCAACAGAGGTCACTGGCAGAACAAAAGTCTCATTTATTTAGAAATTAATGTGGACTGCAAAAGTTGTGCTGTAAACAAAGATGTGGAAGGAAGATACCCATTACAGACACCTAAAAAAACCTGCTGTAGGCTCAGCACAGCCGCTCACTAAAGCCTTTCAGGTGGGGGACACAATATTAACATATTCTCACAGGCAGTTTTAACTCATATTGCCTTACCCATAAAGGTATTCCACTCGGTGTCCAAGTCCCCTTGGTTGGCCAAGCAGCCTCTCATGACGTTAAAGCAGTAGTTGTAACAGGGCTTCACTGACACCAGACCTCGGCAGTAGGGGCAGTACATCATTTTCAGCAGCGCCCGCGTCCCCTGCGGTGTGGGGTTCACCTTTAGAGAAGAAAAATAGGAAAGGAGAAGAAAATTAGCACTCTGTCACTGAAGCAAAAAACCCAGGGTGGGTGGGACCAGAGCTGTGCAGAGGAGATGTGGTGGGGTCAGCCACCACCATCCAGTCAGAGCTCCCCACTTGCGTGCTCCTGGGGCACTGTTGAAAGCATTTGGCCACCTCCTTAGGTGTACCTGCCAGGGGACACAGACACCTTTGTGTATTGTGGGACCCCTCCCTGGGCTCCGAGGACAGGCACCCTGGGGGAACATGAGGCACTCGAGCTCAGGGAAAGCAGTAAAAGAAAACGAAGCCAAAAGGCTGCAAGGCTGCACTATCCAAGCCCTGCTGCAAACACATGCTGAAGATGATGATGCCAGGATTTATTGGGAAAAAGCGCTCAGAACAGGATGCCTGTCACTATTCCTGCACCAAACTCGCCAGGAGCATGCCCCCTCCTCCTCCACCCGCTGTGACTCGGCTCTTCCCAGACAATCGCCCAGCAGGGCTCTCCACGGAGATCGGCTCCTGTATCTGACATTCAACTCCTGCAACACAGCATTCACATGACAGATACCCAGGTTCATTTACACTCAGCATCCATCACACTAAATAACGCCATCCCCCACACCCAAGGAGGTGGCTGCTACAGCCCCACAGCTGAGGACAAGCTGGGAGGACCCTGGAAGCCAACGTGCAACCACCGGGCGTGCAAGCGGCGCTATCTGCAGCAGGCACGTCACCCCCCGAGCCCTCGACAGGGCTATTTTCCAAAGTGACTCATGGTCATTCATGTTTGATTCACTCTCTGGCTCAGCTTCAAAACATTCATTGAAACCATTTCCACCCAGCTGGTCTGAGGAGCATTAGCTCCAGCACCACGTACTAGTGCCGACCACGTGGTGGGTCCGTCTAAAGCGCTCAACAGAGAAGCTCCCTCAAGAGCAAGTTTAAGCGTTAATTAGTCACACATGAAAATGGAAAATTAAGATGTGATCAGAGATATGCTGACAAAATAGAAGCGGTCCCTGGTGTTTTAAGTAATGCACTTGAGACTTCTTGTAAGGCGTTTATGGAAAGTGCTCTAACTAGGTTATGATCCAAAACAGCGCTGAAGGAGGAGGTATACACGCAGCCCCAAGGCAGAGAGGTCATGCAATACAAATGGCAAGAGATGTGGATGGCCTCCACACCTCATCTGCTGGAGGTCTGGAAACCATCTTCATAGCAGAGAGGATGACAGGACTGAATGGAGATGAAGATACACAAGGAAGACCTGGTACCACACGTACACTGAGGACCTCACTATGGCAAAGCCCATCTCAGCACAAGGGCTATGGAAAAACTGAACATGATCTTCTGGTGCAAAAACTAGCTGGAGCACATGAAACTAGGATGCAACAGATTTTCAAAAAAACAAACCAGAAAACAAAAAGACTCACTGCATAACCTGGCTGGCTTTGCTAATAACATCAGCAGAGTTTTAAACTCTCTTTTCTTATGAAAAAAGATGACAGAGAAAAGTAAGTTTTCTGACAATTCCAGAAAGACCACAGTTTCTCTTCAGTAGGCAAGAAAACTGGTTAGAAAGACAGAAGGACAATTTTCTGCAGCTGATGGAGGTCAGTGCTGGATTTTGTATGGTAAGCTATGTTCATTCAGACATCACTTTACCCCTCCTTTGTCATCTTTACCCCTCTTTTCTGAGGAGCCTGTTTGGCTGAGCAAAAGGAAACTCGATGTAGAAAACTGTCTGTGGTTGTAGGGGACTCTGATCCAGATGCTTCAGAGCATATATACATACATATATATATATATATGTGTGTGTGTATATTTGGAAGGCACAGCAGGAGCAGGAGCCCCAGCAGAAAGCTCCCCGTTGGGCCAGCCTGGCTCTAAAGCAGAGCTAGTTCAAACACTGAAGAGCTCAAGCAACAGAAACCAGCTAAATCAGTTGATTTATAGTAGGAAAACTGAAAACAGACAAATATAAAGGTATCATCTGCCATCCAGATGGTGCAGTCTTTGCATAACAAAAAAAGTTGCAGGGGGGGAGAGGGAATTAAATAACATCTCGCACCCAGAGACAGAGCTCTGAAGGATGTCCCACTTTAGTAGTTTAGTTGCTTCTCTGATAAAAATCTCTTCCCATGACACTTGGTGGTAAGTGCCAAGACCTCCATGCCTAGTCCCAAGGCTTGTCAGCAGATCCCAGCCATCCTAGTACTGTTCACCCTCAAAGAAGTGCTCTGCTTCCTGCTTGGAAAGAAAATTGGGAAACAGTTGGTAGCACCAGCCAGGTGCTAGAGAAGTTTGAAGTGGGATGAGGAAGAGGAGACTTCCCCAGTCGTACCATGGAAAGCTGCAGCGTTATGAAAGGGATTGCAGGGCAGTGCGCTGTAGAAAATCACCCACACAGCAGTGACCCAGGAGGCACCTTCCCATCTTAGGTTCCTGGCTCGCCCCATGAGCACCGAGTGGCTGCAATCCTGCAGCATCCACCCTGCTTTGATATTTCATAGGGGTTGATCTTTATGAATCCCAGCAGATGCAGGGGAAACTGAAGCCGCTTCCCCGCGTTCCATGACAGACAACATGGGATGGGCACTTGGATTAGGTCCTTTGAACAAAGACCCAGGATGATTTTAAAAGCAAATGGAGTTTTGCTTCCTTCCTTGCCATAGGTTTGTGGCTCTGAGCCCTGCACAAGTCTGAGCAGAGGATGATGGCAAAGGGGGTGATGAAAAGATAACCCCCAGCCTGCAGCGACTGCTGAACTGATCCCTAACCAGTGATGGACGTAACCCACAGGGAAGCTGCTAGCTTGCAATATAGTTGCAGGTGAGGAGGAAGATAATGAGAAATTTATCAGTCCAGATCTGTCATTTTATGGTGTCAGAAAACAACAGGAAGGCAGAAGCAGACATCAGCTCTAAGAGAGAATTTCGGGTAAGATTATGAGCAATTACACCTTGTTACAACCATGATAAATGTTTAAGTGCTGTGTATTGCCGCAACGAGAACCTTAACCCGTGGCAAGGGGCCCATGCCCAGTCCAGACCAGCTCTGGATCTGTCAGTGGGCTGTGCCATATGTTGCACTGGCAATTCTTCACAAGCCTTTAATGTTCACTCTGCCACGCCAGGTGCAAGCTCTTAAAACACCATTGTATGTAACAGTAAACCCAGATATGCTTTGTTCTGGGATTGTGTTTATCTTGGAAAGCAACTCAAGTTCATTCAAACTCTACTCTAGAATGACCCTCAAAACCAAATAATCTCCTTTCTAATAAAGCAGAGTCCCAAAGAAAGCTTTATTTGCTGAAGAGGATTTACTCTAGTAGATCTGAGCCCAGGTAGTAGTACACTGTAGTGCACATACCCTGTAAAAGCTTATAATAGAAGTAAATGCATTCCAACCCCTTCCTTTTATCTTGTGAAATTTATTTCCTTTCCATGGCGTTCCACGCCACTGCAGCAATCCATCACCCTGTGGTTTCATCATGTAAATTACAATTTGTCCATGTCTATACGCTTTGTCAAACGTGAAGATTAAAAGCTGCTAACAGATGCATTTTGGCACCAATCTTCAAATTCGTATCAAACTTGCTCCCTAAAAACATAGATTTGCAAACAATTCACAAAAATTAAGTAAAAAGCAAACAGCTCTGGGCTTAATTCAAACATTTCATATCATATTTGTTAAGGTACCCCCCAACTTACATTTACTGGTGAAGCTACAACCATGTTCTTGTAAAAATGATGTGCTCCTGGTAAAATAAACTCTGGGTTTTGTTGGTACCTTGTCACATCCATCCCATTTCAGAGCCTCATATAAGGGAAACAATTTCCCTACATTCTTGACCTTTCCCAACTTGCTGGCAATTGCATGTGGACACATACGTCAGGTAGAAACTTCACACACCTACCAAGTGAAATGCCTTGTTAACCAGCCTATCACCAAGCCACCAAAACTCAAGAAAAAACCCAATCTGTGCAAGCAGATAAAGTTCAGAGAAGCAACCGGTTTCTTCTTCTCCTCCTTCCCAAGGCAAGGAGTGTCTGAGGAAGGACTGCAGAGCTCCAACCATGGACAGTCCAGCAGGGAGCGCTCCCACCAGCTGCCAGACAGCCAGAGCCACATTTTAAGCCTCAAGTTAACATTAAGAATGTTAGTAACATTTTAAATCCTGTCAGCTTTAATAACTATTTATAATAACACTGATAACTCTGGCTTTCTTATTTTCCAAGCTTGCACAACAACAGCGTTGCCATGCCAGCAGCACAGCCACCAGAAAACAAAATTTCAACAATTTGAAAATAAATGTGTTGAAATTACTTTTGATTTATGCTGTGTATTCTCTGCAAAAAAAAAAACAAAACAAAAAAGAATTAGGACAATACTGGATAAAGAAGAACAAAGAAGTAACTTCTCAGTGACACGGAAAGATGATTTCATGACTTCAGAAGTTAACTCCAAAGCTGACTAAAGGACTGTGGGATGCTCCAGGTGAGCAGCCAATTTAGACAAGTGAAGTGCCATCACTTTTTGGGACCAACACAACCCTACTTGCATCATTTTTTCCTTCCCTCAGTGTTGTGCAAGAGCATTGTCTCAGCACATGCCGGTCCAGACGTTCCACTCAGTGTGAAGCAGATGATCACTCGGGCGGCTCTTGGTTTGCTTCCCCACCCCAAATATTCCAATGAAAGTGTTTTGGAATTAAGTACGCATCTAACCAATTGTGCTGGCCCGGTGCTAGCACATGAATAATTTAGAAAGCATCTGGTTCAGCCACAGATTTGGGCCTCTGTGGTCTTGCACAAGGGAGCACATTTTTGCCTCAGTATTCACTACCTGTGGTGATGCCTGCTGCAGCTTTATCTTGCACAAGGAAAAACTTCAGAGTACATTTATGCCCAATTCCCTACTTCCAGCTTGCTTTACCCCCTCCCCAGATATGAACCCTGCCCAAAAGGAACAGCAGAGCTTCTGAGAATCACACCACCAGTCACTGGACCTGCTTGGTCAAAAGGGGAGCACCCTGTGCCTGTCTTCCCTGCCAGCACCCACAGCTCACGCCGGGCAGAGGGAACACCTCAGGGTGCCAAGCAGACATCCCTCCCACCGAACACTTATGGAGCGATGCCAGGGTCAGCATCTCCTGTTCCCGGTGTCCTCAGGCCCAACGTGCCTTTCAAACAAAGCTTGCTCTCCCAAGCACCTGCCTCTGCCCGACCCAGGAACACAGCAGATAATTGGGAGCATTCTGTTTGCTTGAATGAGCAAGACAGCGAGAACATTTATCTTGGCAGCTACACCCAAAAACTTTCTTAGTTATCCCTCACATTGTTTTCAAATTTAGCAGCAAAGAAAGAAACAAAAAAACCAACTGAGTGGACTGAAATGCTCCTGCTCGATGCCATCAGCTCCAAACCCTCAGCCACATCCATAAGTGCTCTCAGCACGTTAAATCCGTGATGATTTGCCACTCGAGCATGCTTTGAAGGCTGTGCCTAACACAGACCCTCAGATGGCCGGAGCTGAGGCAGATGCAGCCACATTCTTGGCAGGTCTCCTCAGGGTCATCTTTGATGTAGAGAAGTGCTTGGTATTGTTTGCTGCATTGATGTTTTACCCTTGGCATGTGGAAGGCAAAGTCCTTGTGCACCGTGGCCCCTCGGTCTGGCCCCACAGCTTGCAATTTGGTTCCTGAACAGCATTGCTTCTTCAGAGGCCTCTCTGCAACACTAAAAGGGCTCCTTGGCTCTCCTGGCTGGTTCTTGGTTGCCCATGAAGCAGCAGCATCTGCCCCTTGTCTCTTCTCAGTGCATGCAAGGGACACATTTAATTTCTGTCACTTCCCTGGGAAGGTTTGCACTTACCAAAAGGGAACATGAACTTCTTCCTGAAGAAGGATTAAGGTCAGAGTCCCCTTAAGTCAAACCAAGAACTGAGACTGCACAAAAGGAGATCGGACCTTTGCTCTCTGACTAAACTTTTAGATCCTCAAAAAGTAACAGCAAGGGGCACAACTTTTACTGAAATGGGAACTCAGTGCCCTAATATTTTTGATGATAGTTCTTCATTCATTGTTCTATTATTGTCATTACTGCTTCTCCTAAGCTAATGCCTGGTCCACATTCAGCAACCTTGCTGGAAAGGTCAGGAACCACAGTTCAGCAGCTGCAGCTGGAGGTAAAGGAGCTTACACAGGCCAGCAGCAGGTTGGTTTATGCAGGTTCACAGCTTCACCTTGTGCTCCATGGATGCCTCATTAGAGATGAGGCAGCTCAGAGCAAAAGGGGTTAAAAAGCCACCAGGCTCTTGCTCCAGCTTTGGAGTGGCTGTGGGAAGGCAATCACCTGCCCCTCCACAGGTGATTCTCCTTCCACAGTTTCTTCTGTTCTCTTCCATAAAGAGTTTGAAGAAAATTCCCTCCTTGGTTGCTATCATACCTCATTAGGGAAGAAATGCCAACACCAAGGAAACTGAACCTCCTCCACCCACCACAAACATCTCCAGCAGCTTTCTCCCAGCTGTTAATGTCTCTTGAGGACAGCAGATGAGGAGGTAGATGTATTCCTCATACAAAGCTGTGCATTATTTCATATGGCTCATACCTGTGCTTTCAAATTCAACACCATTTCTTGCATACAACTTTGAAGCTGCTGCCTTTCCCAGGGCTCCCAAGGACAGGTTGGAAGCACCTTTCCAGCAGCCCAGCTGCTTTGGTGGCAACTGCACCTTGTGTGGCTTTCACCATGCAAATGCTTGTCTGTGAGGTGTTTTGGGAGCCTCCAGAGCTCCCAGCAGTTCCTCAAACAATCAGACAAGAGGGGAAATGGTAAAAGAACCCCAAAACAACAGTTCAACAGCATAAATCTCCTGGGGGGCTGAAGAGAACTCTCACCACCACTGCAGCTGCAGGAGGTCCCATCCACACATCCCCACCCACAGCTCTGCAGAGAGACAGTAACACAAACTCATGGATTCAGTATCACATGGCTGCACACTTCATCCTTCCAGCCTCTCTGCTGCTGACCTCCATCCAGACCTCCCTACCCAGCCCTTGGGTCAAACAGGCTCCTCTTGACCCTACAAAATGCTGTCAGGGGGCTTAATCTTTAACTTCACCTTCTTCTTTTGCCCCCACAATGGGGACCTCCATCCTATACCCGCAGGTGACCCGCGCCCAACAAGCCCCTGGGCACTCTGCCCTCAAAGGTGTCATGACCCTCGACTGGGCTGAGGGTTTAATCACATGTAACTAATTAAGGGCACAACTCTGCAGCTTGAGAACTGCACAGTTGTAGGTTCTCACCCTTTTTCAGTCACTCTGGGCCACGGCTTGTATTTGCTCCTTTTTTTCCACCCCTGGCTGGGGCAGGAAATGTCATTGCTGGCAGCAATTTAACCCGGCTGATTTCAGTGCTTGTCGAGGGCTAAGTAGCAAGCGAGCAATTAGGGGATGGGCAGATTTCCGTCTCCTGAAGGCAAGGGCAGGAAGGTCAGAGAGAAAGCACCAGGCGTCAGCAGGCGACCGAAGGAAGCACTGGAGGCCCCCATTCCCTCCAGCACCCACCTCAGATGCTGAACACCCCTCTAGCAGGCAGAAACAGCATCCTGGGTTTTCTCTTGGATCTGCCATTCAGGACAGATTGAGAGAACTTTGACTTTTGGGGTCCAAAGGAGGGAATTTGAGGGGTGGTGGCTTGAGCATCAAACTTGTGGTTTTTAGACTCAGTTTGAGAAAACTGTTTTTTCTCCATTGTGTGCATGGGCAGCAGCACACAGCTTCTGATCCATCCAATGCAGAATTAACGTCATTTCCTAGCATTTTGGCTCAGAAACCAAACACACTTGCAGCTTTTCAGTATTCTCTTCTTTTCCCCCTTTAATCCCAAACTCAGACAAGAACAATACCTTTCGAAGCACATCTCCCTAGTGAAGATGTAAAAACATATAGGATCATTAAAAAGCCATCAAGGGTCTTCTACTGTAAAGTGCTCTTTGCTGTCCTGATAGCGACCTGAGAAAGTAAAAAGCAGCTGGGTCTTGCAGTAGTTTGTATTTCTCAAATCAAGGGTTGTCAATTAAATATTTTAAACTTGCTTGTTACAAAACACATTAAAAGTAAAGCTAATTTGCACTATTTTGGACATTTTTTCATAAAGAAGAATAGAATATTTATCTCCCAAGTTAATCCCTGGTATAAGCAGCCATCCCACTACAACTCCTGACTAAAAATATTAAGGAAGCAAAGTCAGTAAAGTCATTATATAGAGCTCAGCAAAGCCGGGCTAATCTATATGTAATGTGGGAAGCCCCAGAACACAACTGCAAAGCAGCAGGCATAAAAACATCAACTTTTAAACTCGCATATAGAATTTTGCATTGTGTCTTGCAGAAACGTGACATTAGATTTCCACTGAATGAGATTAAAACAGTACAGAAAAGGTTATTATTCTTTCCACTGCTGCAACCGAGGCTTAGGTATTCAGCAGCAGCAGGGACTTTTGCTACCACTTCAAAAAGTCAACCTGTTGCAGGAGTTCCAGTGCAACTTGTGAAACCGAAGTGGAAAGGGCGGTAACTGTGATCGTCCACGGCGCGCGAGCTATTTTTGCAGCCGAGTGGGTCTCTGGGTAACCTTCCACACTTGAGCAATTAATTCTAGAGTTGAAGGCAACTCTACACTCTAGGATCTTCAAAAGGGAAAAAGAAATCACGATGCCACCTCAGGTTCACGACTCTGATTCGTAACAGATGCAGGGACTGTAGCCCTCGTGGTCCCGTGTCAAGTCTGGAGACATTTTGATGAATTCTGAGCAGATGGAGCATAAACACGATCCCTCACCCATGCATGTTTACTGCCTATCAAGTGATTGCACATTCCCAGAAACTGTACTGAGGCTTAGTGGACAGACCTCCCACCCGAATACTTCATCCCCACTCTCCAGCAGTGAAAACCTTTTTTCCTTTCCTTTCTGACCACAATATCTACCACAACGCTACACAGCCAGAAACGACAGTCACTAAATTTGAAACCCCAACCAAGAGGTCAGCAAGCTTGGCCAGTGACTTCACATGGTGACACAACGCTTGGCCTCATCCAGCATCAACCCTCCCCCCCACATCTCCTTCCCACCACAGCATCCACGAGGCTGGAGGATTTTGTGGTCTCCTAAGAGGGACACCACGTGTCACCCACGGAGCTCCACAACATCCATCCTCAGCCAGCAGCATGCAGACATGCCTCACACAAGAGTCATCATTAAATGGGGACTCTAGGTGTTCAAGAACCTAAACCTGTCACTGCTAACTTACAACTTGTTCTTGGAGCCTGGATATATTAGTATGGCAACTCTTTCCGTGCTAATATTCTCTGCCCTATCGCAGACTTATCACAGGCCATTTTTCTCATTTCTCTTCAAGAAAGATTAACGTGGAAGCAGATTTTTTCTTTCCAGAGAGACAGTATTTTAGTATCATCCCTGTAAGTCAAAGCAATTTGAATTATTATCGCACTTAACAATGCTGCTTGTGCTACCTCCAAAATTGCATTCTGCTTCTAAGAGTACCTGAACAGTTATTCTTTTCTGTTTTACTTCTTTTTCTTTTTTTTTTTAATTTCCTGGGACTTAGGGTGACTCAAACTACTTCCTGCCCACCCAGCCTGGTGTTTTATTACTCTGTAACCAGGTAGAGCGAAAGTAAGCCTCTCTCTGCCCAATTAAATGATAATACTAAATCTTCCATAGCCCACAGGAAATGAGCTGAGTTTGTTAAAAGGAAATCACTCATATTGGTTGTCTCACACAATCACTGTAAGGGGATCATTGACTACACCTGCTTCCTACAGCAAACTCAAGACTAAGTTACAGACAAATCTCACATCAAAAAAAGTCACCCCACTTAAACCCATCCAAAGTGGTTTCTAAGAAGAGGGATGTAAACATTTAAGTGATCAACACATCACATCTGTGTGACCCCTCAAAAAAGTGCCTTTACCATAGAAGTCTGAGGTCCAACTCATGCTGCGTGTGTGGCATCAGGTACACCTGGCTCCTGCCCTGTGCATATGGCTCTGGCTTACTATTATCATAAAAGTACTGTTTGCTCATGCTAACAGCCTCTCCCTGCACCTGGGAGTGAGAAGCAAATCATCAGCTGCTCCATAACAGATGCCCACAGCATCCATGACTCGCTGTAATTTGAAGGCAATATTAAGAAGACATGGCCATTACACAAGCAAACATGGTTATTTCCACTGCAGATGGTATTTAATTTCCTGTTCATTGCTGTTCCCTACAGAGGGGGACAGCACCAACCTGGGGAATATCCCCACATGACTCCCACCCAATGGAACAGCCCACATAGATGGAATTTGATCCCACCCGTGTTCAACTACCACCAACACCTTTAGGTACTTGGTCAGGACAACAGGGAAAGATGCTACCCATCAAGGGTCCATGGGACATGGGAATAATCACAAGATGGAGCTCACCGCAGACACTTTGCTCACGACGTCCCGTGCAACAGCAAGGCCCTGCGCGAAGGTGCGGGCGGCCACGAACGCTCGTGTCACTTGGAGCTTGAGCTTCCGTGGCACATCCCCGAAGGGCTTCAGCTGCTCCGTGTACTTGCTGACACACTCGAGGTACTCGTCCGTGAAGTGGTACTGGGGGTTGACCAGCCGGAACATGCGCTCCAGCAAGCGCGCCCAGAACTCATTGAGCATCTCCTCCAGGTTGACATTGCCGCCCACGTAGTACCGCTTCAGCTCCACAAAGAGGTCCTTGAACAGCTCAGAGTTCTGCATGTACAAACGGCCATATGTCCGCACAAACATGTCATTCAACGACTTCTCGGCATTCTCGAGAAGTTCTTTGAAGAACTCTAGAAAAGAGAGAGAAGATATGGTAAACGCCAGCAATGGGTTGTGAGTTCCTAAATTTCTACAAGCACTGCCATTGCTTAACTAGGAAATTCAGCACAATGAGACCACCACCCAGATGAAATGGACAGTTAAAGGACTCCCTAAAAATTTTCTGTTTCTCTCTCTACCTCAAAATTTTGATTCCTCTTCATAAACCAACCACACCTCAAGCTCTCTCCAGATAAGACTTGCATGAGTGAAATGTCTTTTGCTGCACATTTGAATGCTGTGACAGAAGTCAGTAAAATAAAAATAAATAAATTTTAAAAAGCCACTTTCTTATGTTACCATCCAGCTGTCTTAAAGGACATAATTTCAAACCATGAGACTATTGGAAAGCAAAAAGAAACAAAGACGAGCTTTTTTTGTTAAACAATGTTTTGCACAAACGGGTCTGTCTTTTCAGTTCTTGTCAATTCATCTTCTGAAATTATCAGCAATCAGCCTCAAAAACGAATAATTTTTAATACATTTAAAAAACAAACCCAAAAAATCTACCTGCTGGTTCTGTCTCCCATCTTGCAAGTTTGTCAGCTGTCAGGGCAGGGCCTGCCTCTAATTAACTAATTGGTCCCAATTGCAGACGGGGCTTCAGATGTTTGTGGCAGTACAAAACCCCACAATTAAGCCAGAATTTGCTCAAAATCCAAGGGTTAAACACTTGGCACAAGAACAACAAAAGATTTTTGGATGACAAAGGACTGGCAGGGACCCTTGGGTTTCATCACTTTCTCAAAGCAAATCCCCACTTTGGTTCATCCTCCCAGAGCACCAGACAGCCCGGTGCCAGAGGGCGGCCACTGCCAGCGCGCCATCACCACATCTTGGCACTGCCACACACATCTCCAACACTGACAATGAGTTGACCTGATGACATTTGGCACAACAGATGCATCTGTCAGGTCAGTTTAAAGACCAATCCCCACCAAGCCAGTGTCACCAAAGCCTCAGCGCATGGGTCTAAGCAAAGACTGCCCTACTGCAAAGCCTTGGTCTTGGAGATTTGGTGTAGATGAGTTAAATGAAAATAAAACATAGGGGAGGGGTCCATTAAGTCAAATGCATTTGGGCCATTTTGGAACAAAACTTCACGCTACCTGGCCTTGGGAAGGAGCTAAGGAAAGCAAGAGTAGTGCCACCAGGATGAACCATCACATGCCGGCAGTGCTCGTGCCGGGCTGCTGCCTGCTTGCTCCAGTCCTACAGGGGACACTGGCACCCTGGGGCACGGGCACAGCCTCTCCACCACCATGCACAGTGCAGGCAAGGAGGGTTATTATTTTATGCATGCCACCAGCAATTGACGATACCAACCTCTCCTTTTCTCTGACTCATATTCAATAAATGTTTTTTAATAAAACATGCCTCTGCATTTTTTTTAACCCTCAAAGGAGTAATGCTTTGAGCCAGAAGGGGGGGGGGGGAATATTTTGGCCCAGTGTGAATTTAAACCTTGTTAAAACGTATTACAAGTATGCTGAAGTTCAGATTTTCTTCTTCAAAGTGCTCCAGTACAAACAAAGCCTAACACAGAAAACATTTTCTGGAAAAACTGAAACATTCTTCGAGTTCCTGACGAACAAAGTCATGGGGCTCTGGGCCTGACATGGCTGTATATAATGCAGCCTCATAGGAGCACAAGAGAAACGATCCAGGGAAGAAGAGATTGATTTCAAACACCCGACACGTCCTCTGTCCAATATCAGCAGGAACCTCCACTTTCGTTCCCATGACTGGCATTTCCTCTCCAGGAAGATTTTTTTCTGGAGAGTTTATACTACAGAGATTAGCTTGGTGTATATTAATTTCTAATTCACTTAATCATTTTGAAGGCTCACTTCCTTCCTTTGCTCAGACCTAAAAGCATCACCAAAAAAGTTGTTTAAATAAACACTTTTGTGCCCAGCACAAGAGCTGGCAGATGCATCATCAGACTCTTCAAAAATAATTCAATTTTGAAATTATATTGATGGAAAATCTATCGAATACATCCAACTATGAGTCTAAAGAAACCCAAAGCAATGGTTTAAGCCAGGAAAGTTATCTCAAATAATACAAATGTATTACCATAACCAATTTATCCTCCAGCCCCAACTCATTTTATTGGTTGCACTCCAAGTGGAAGTTGAATAAGCTGTATCCAGGCTTTAGAGCACTTCATCTCTCAGCAATTTTTCATGTGGGCTAGAACCAGGTATGTTCTTTAATTATCCTGAAGACCAAAAATAGCCACCTAATTAGCAGTGAATACCTGTGCACCTGCAGCCTTCCAGGCAGCAGCTTTTCCTTGCCCAAAAGGAAAGTAAGGAAAGGAAAAGAAAACTTCCCACCGAAACCAGCCACTTCCAAACCCCCCCACAGCACTGCTGAAGGAGGCACCACGCACGTCCAAAGCTGTCATTTCTGGCTCGAGCACCAGCCAGCATCTTCTCAGGCAGAAAACACCGGTTCTCAAGTGCCACTTCCCAAATAGGCAGGGACGGAGGACAGAGGAGGCTGTGTGTCTGTAGCACCCACCCTCCCACCCCACAGAGCTTCCCTGCCAGCACACCTGCACCCCCAAACTGCGCCGAAGGGGACACCCCAGTGACTGACACCGATGGCTTGGCCCATGGGTGGTCTCACCGGCACCTCAAAGCTCCTGAGGTTGGGAAGGTGGGGAGGAAGGATGCCAAACCCAACACCGAGGGTGAGGGATCACCCCATGGCAGCAAGCGGGGATGGATCCAGCAGCTGGACAACTTCCTCCACACAATGTACAGCACTCTTAGCTTGCTCAGCAGCAGGGATTAAATCATATACATTGTTATATATATATATGTATATATTCACATATACACACACGTTTTACTCCAGCTGTTGGAAACCTGCAAGTCTGCATCCTCAGTTTCTGTCTCCCCTTCAAGAAATCAGCTTGGGCACAGCAAGAACATTAACCTTTTCTTTGTGCAAACCAGGGGCGGACACGTCTGCAATGAAGAGAAGAAAGCCCAAAAGTCCTTTTTGTGACTTAAATGCTAATCTGACTAGTAACTCCTTACATCTAATTAGATATTAATTCCCCCTTCACAGAAACAAGCTGATTAGCAAACACCAACGTAACCCAGCATTAACCTTGCCACCACAAGAAGAAAAATGGCAGGTTCCTCTCTTACGTCTTGACTGTTTGCTGGGTAAAATAAATGACCACCTTTCATTTGTATTAGAAGTTGACTTGTTCTCAAACAAAGCAAACACACAAAGGCCTCGGTTGCTTATTTTACAGCACTGTAAAAGCATGTTTTACAGCTGTGTTGCAAGCAATCTGTACTCATTAAATTATCACTCTGACAGGCTTCCTGTGAAAAGCTGTCAAACACAAACGTTTTTCACAGGCGACAAATCATACTTTGCTCTCCGAGATGCTGCTATCCAGAGGGATGGCAGGCTCTCTTTTCCCTACCAGTTATCTTGTTTAAACTCCGAGAACAAGGGCCGGCTCCTCTGTCGACAAACAGGCAAAAGCACACACACACAGAGCGCCTGGAAGGGCTTCACAAACTGACCCACGGGAGCAGCACATGGCTGAAAGGTCTCCCTGGTTCTCCTGGCTGAGAGCAGAGCATAGAAAGATGCCTGGGATACACAGAGAGGACAGAACACAGACAGGGCGCTGGGGTAACATGGCTCAGCCAGCTCTGGGCCAACCTGATACGGGAGCAAGTCCTCAGTTTACCACCTCAATCAAGCCCTGCTGGTGCAAAGTCATGTTCTTGCTTGGGGTGATGCTCAGGAGGATGAGCACAGGGGCCAGGGCACCAGCGCTGCCATCCATAGCTTCCCAGCTGAGCTGCCCCGTGGGATCAGAGCCACAAAGCCTCTCCTAATGCCAAGAAGGAACTTTAAAATCTGTCTGTGTTGCAAAATAAATCCTGTGGACACTACGGACTTTGATGCTCAAAGGAAGATGACATTTCCAATGCAATTAACTTTCAGAGATAGAAAGGCAGTAATCTGCAGTCAGGCAATCTACAGCTCTGGGTTCTGTTTATTCTTTTAACACATTTGAATTTCGGGGTAGAATTTTAATGCCCAGCACTCAGGGAAAGCCTAGAGATGTCACGAAGCAGTAAGAAAGACTGGCTGTGACATATCTGATATTTCTGCAATAAGAGTCTTGGGGGAAAAAAAGGAAATCTCTGATTTGAACAAACCCTTCCATAACAGAGCACGGTGAGAAACACAGCCATAGTTACTTTGCAATTTCCTTTTTTTCAGGTAATAAGATGTATTACCTGTTTTCAGCTTGAGGGCAGACCAGTCCTGCCAGTAACCCAGTGCAGGAGAGCTCCGCACCTCCCCAAGGTGCTTCCACAATGGTATCAGTTTCTACTGCCAGTATAATTTTTCTTCCAAATCGTGGATACCTGAGCTACTTGAAGACACACAATCACTCCACCCACTGCGAGGCACAGGGCAAATCCCACCTCCAGACAACACATTCACTTCCTTGGATTTTTGTATCCAGTGTGGGGTTTTTTATCATCTTGCATTCATAGGTCTCATCTGAAAATATTATTTTTTTAAGTAAGAAGGGGAGCAACATTTTCCTATGCCTCATGCTAACATTTTTAGATATATTAAGAGTGGGATTTTCATACAAGAGGGCTTTTGATGAGGAGAGCCCATTGCTGTAGGGCACAGCCCTACCTAAATCAAAGGCAGCTCCTGGAAATTAGATGAACACAAAGGGTCAAGTTCCCCTTCACCCACAGGCAGGTTTTGCATTTCCTTATGAACACTGGTGACAAAGGAAGAAGCAGCAGAGCTGCAGCCTCCTGCCACCACCAGCACCGGCCACCCCTCGGCAGGACTGGAGCACCCATGTCCTCTGCCCCTCCAGGCATACCCCAGGCAGGGAGTCCTCACAGCTGAACCTACAGTCAACCATCATAGGGGTGCAAAGTTTTGCCTTCAATTTCCTGATCTCCAGGAATGAAACACTTATTTCAGAGAGCAGTTTAGAAGCACAGTGCTCCACAGCACACAACTTGCTCCTCTTCCAGCTACTGCAAAGGGTCAAACCATAAGCAACCCAGGGCTCAGCACCAAAAAACCCTGTACGTTTTACAGAGCAGAGGAAACCTTAAAGGCAGAGAGTCTTATTCAAGAGCTCAGCAAGGCTGTTGAGCCAGCGTGCTCTCTGTAGATGCCCATCTGCTGGCCAGGTTCAGGCATGTTGAGGTCCTTCTAAAAGAAGGCCAGAGCTACCATGCACCTTTCCGCTCCCCAGGGCCGTGGGACATGCTACATTTCCCATGAACCAGATTTGCTTAGTTTAGAGCTGTGTTTTCAAGTGGCCTTATTCTCTTTCAGGTTTCCAAATTAACTATGCAAACAGACACCAGCTAGACATGCAATTACTCAACACACCTTAAAAAACAAATAAAACCAGGCTCAAGCATGCAGAGGGAATATGCTGAATTTTTATGGGCACAATTAATTAGTTTTAGATAATTTGCCACCCAGCTTTTCAGGTATATTCTTAATATGTTGTCCAGATTATGATTAATTAAGGACCGTCTGTCTTACCAAAAACCTTTAATTTGCTTGTCTGTATAGACAATTATGCTTTCTAGTGTGTACAGGAGAACACTGCCACAAAGAGATTAATTATATCTTCTCATAAAATGGTTTACTCATAAAATGTCCACAAGAACAAGATGGATCCCTAGATGAACCCGAAGGCTGTCCCAGTGCCGTCATAGAGGTGCATCTGTGGATGCAAACTCCACCCTGCAGCTGCTCCTACCACGAGGAGCCAAATTCAATCCAGACAGATAAAAGGAATTTGGAGGAAAAGAGACAAATGCTTCACAGCTCTTTTCACCTCAAAGGTGAAGCCATCTGTAGCCATGCCACGACTGCAAAGGAAAAGACTATTTTCTTTCCTAAATGTGCCTCATTACTTTTAATACACCTTCACTTCCTTTATTGCATATACTGCATTTGTAATTTCCACCAGGGAAAAACAAACCATAGCTTAACAACCTTTTTCCAGAAGTGTTGAGAAACCGATGAATACATAGTGCTAACACATTTATGGAATATGAACTCAGGAAGGGCAGGGCAAGTCCACAAGCTGTTTCTCTGTCCTGTTTTCAAACATGTGTTAGCACTTACTGACATGGGAAGAACTCTTCCACGGAGTTTGAAGCACAGGCTTAAATCATGCCAGTGTCACAGCAACAGCCCCGAGGTGTGAACCTTGGAGAGCTGGGAGGGACAACAACATCTCCCCAAACTTTGATTTCAGAACAACAACAACTGGGCTGCAGCCTCATAGGTGGGGGAAAAACAACAACAAAAAAGCACACAAAAAAACAGGATTTCTAGAACTTATTTTTTCTGCAGGGCCCAAAAGCATAATCTTCACATGCACCCCTGGTCTGGCAGCAGCTCAGAAAAGCAGGGCAGAAGATAACACACAGCACGAGATCACCACCATTACACTGAGACTGAGCTTGTGAAAAGAATAAGAAGCAACAAAGGAGGAGGAAAAACCGGCGCAGAGATTGCTGTCTGTGATTCAAGAAGCAAGTAGGAGCACATCGCATCCTGCTGAACATAGCAGTTGTCCCACAAATCTGGAAAGCAGCAACAGCAGAAATGCCCCTGGTCCCCTGTTGGTCCCTCCTGCTCAGCTGCATCCCATGCAGCAGGGATGCTGCATCCCTTCGCAGCCTCCTCACCTCTATCTCCAGGGAACATCACTGTTCACATGTCCCATTCTGGGTCAGCTATGGTTCCCACACTGCCTCCTCCCCGAGCAGCAGGTCCTTCATTCCCAGCTCTTCCATCCTCCTCCTTGTGACCACAACTCAACAGCCGTCTTCCTCAATGCACCTCCCTTGCTGCTGCTTCTTTTCCCTCCATTTGCTTGTCCTTCCCTCTACTCCCCCCATATCTGATTTTCACTGCACCCATTAATTTCTCAACCTCAACTGACCTTTCAAACACATCTATTATTTCTCAGCTGCTTTAGCCTGCTGACCCACATCTATTCGGTTCCATCACACCAACTTCTCACCCCAAACAGCAAACATCACCTGCAAAATCCGAAAGGGAGTTCTTTCGTGTTGCCTCCCACACAGCCCCAGTTCAGAGGAGCTTTCTGGGACACTCACCAAGGCATTTTACACACAGGTATTTTTCCAAGCCTCCCTTCCTACTGCTGTTGAAGAGCTTGAGGAGGACCCATGCTGCTGAATGGTGAGGATGGCTCTCTTGTTCCCATTACCTCAGTTCCCCTCATCTCGTTACACTTGCACAGAGAGCTCTTCCAGTTAGAGCCTCCTCTCTTATTTGTTCACCCAGCATGCAGATGGCTGGACACTAAGACATTACAGTACATTTAACACTAATAAAATAGCTCAAGCTCTGCACAGGTGAAACATCACACCCCCACACCTGCCAGGAGACCCCAAAATACCACCAGTCAACAGGCACCCAGGGAGCAGCTCCCAGGGACCACGCAAGCAATGTGAGGCGATTCCTTTGTGAAGGAAGGAGGAAGAGAGAGTTAATTTTAAACAGACAAACAATAGCTCATTGACTGGTTGACAGTAATTAGTAACCAGAGAGCACCAGGCATCTTTCCTGTAGCCAAGTATAAAGTGAACTGCCCTCATCTTTGCTTTTGAAAAACAAAAACAAAAGGGTAAGAACAGTTTACCTGTGATCTTAACAGCAGAACTGCTTGGACCTGAGATGGCAGAAGACTGTTAGGTCCCTTCAAGCCCATACACAAACTTTTGCCCATTGCTGAAGTCTTTGCTCAGTTACAAAATCTAGTCTCTTTTTTTTCCTTCCCCACCCCCCAACATACAGGGCAAGAGCCTCCCTGCCTTTGAGATCTCCCCCTTCTGAGATAACTTGACCTCAAGATCTTTCTGAGCCTCCCAAAACAGAGGTCTGGTCCCCCACTGTCAAACAAGCATCACCCTTCTCAATGAACAAGACAAAATCCCAGTGGTTTATGTACCTCCTTAAAAACCTCCAGATGGAGAGGAGCCATTTAAACAAGAACAAAGAATAAACAAATTCCCACAGCATAGAGCAGACAATTTGTTTCATTATTGTTGCAGTGAGTCGGAAAGCACAAACAAAAGCCCACAAGTGGGATTTTCTAAAGGAAGCACGTTGGTGGTTGCTCCCTCCTGCTTCTCCTAAATCTTTCCGTTCCCATCCTCGGTAAACACAGGTCCAAACCCAAGTCTGAAGGACTGGCTCTCAGCAACTGCTGTTTCTGCAAAATTTGAGGGATCTTCCCACCATTTTCTGCACTGGTTGGCGTGAGATCTCCCTTTCTGGAGAGGGAAGAATGAGGCTGTGCCTTCATCTAAACGTGAGTGGCAGCAGATAGACAAAACCATTCTATTATTTGTATGTTAAGAATGCAGTCATCACTGACCAGAGGATGGGTTGGAATGGTCTCTCCACCACGCAGATTTATTCAGAAGCACAAGCACCACACAGCTCTGGCACAGCAAGCATCAAAGGTCCACCAGGTCCCTGCTCTCAGCACTCCTGCTGTGCCACACCTGCAGGTCCTGGGTGCCACGGACACAGGGGACCCTGGCACAGGAGCAGGATGAGGCCCAGGGTCTCTGCTCTTGCAGGCAGTTTCCAATAAAAGAGTTAATGGGAGGTGAAGGTCCCCAAAGGTCAGTTATTTCAGTCAGGTGAGGGCCCCGGTGGCCTGCCAAATTCTAACTATAGGAGCAGTAGGCTGGGCACTGGCAGGACTCATCTTTCACCATTTGCCCCCACACTGCCTGAAGTAGTGGAGAGGGAACCACAGAAAGCTTTCCCTTGTCCCTTCTGTGTCATTCCCAGTTATTAATACTTCCCCGCCATGTGCCCCGCTGTCCCAGCACACCTCCCAGCTATCTCCTACCTGGAGAGGGTAGTTCGAAGCCAAGGGTTATCTAAACAACAAAAACTAAATTCAGAAGTGAGATTCCAGACTTTTTTCCTAGTTTCAACAGAGTTTGGAAGGCATTTGACCAATTATCCCCCCAACCAGTCACAAGGCAGTTATTGGAATTTGTGCACCCAGGAGTAACACGGGGCTTGCACCAGACCAAGGGCACCCTGGGATGCTTCGAAGACGCACAGTACAATCAGGCTTTATGCCTGTGGCTGCTCTGCCCAACACAGATGTGAAGCCCACAAACAGGGCTCCCTCTCCAGCCCCTCAGCCCAGGGGTCTCCACGCAGCAGAGGGGTGGGTGCACCACAATCCCAGAGACCCCTGGCCAGTTCTTGCTGCTTGGATTTGGTTTCTTTGCGTTCACTGTCCCGAAGGGGTTTCATTTTACACTTCTGCATTTGTTTTATCTTAGATGGTAATGGAAAAGTCAGGGGAAGTGGATCAGAAATGGGACTCTTGGCATTTAATAGCTTCCCAGATCCTGGCTCAGGCTGTACCGTTTTGTACGAATCCTTCTGTCCCTTGGGCCTCGTGAACACCAAACCCACTGCCAGCCCAGCCAGGGGACAGACCAGCTCAGATTTCTCTCCTGTACATATATATCATTCCTGTACAACAAGGGCTGCAGAAGCTTGCTTGCCTTCCCTATATCCAGAGCACACAGAAGAAAGGGACAAGATTTGGTTTAAGTGCAACAGCAAAAGCAGTGCTGGAAAGCAGGCACAGGAGAACAAGCAGCCCAAGGTCATGGGGGCTTGGGGCTCTGCCCTACCCCTAGTCACTCTGCAGCCAGTCTCCAAAAATATCATTTCTGCCCCCCAGAGAGGCCTGGCACAACAGTTACATCTTCTGAGAGATTCAGGAGGTGTCTTTAATACAAAAAAAACTAAGAACATCTTATCTAGGAAGCAACGGAATAGCGGAAATGCTGAAGAAGAGTTATGGGCTATGTCCTGTCCCTGCTCCAATTCCTCAAAACAGCTGAGCCATTTCCCCAAAGCACTTGGCTAGCACAGAACCCATTGTGGAAAACTTCAGCCCGAAAGGGCAAAAGAGGTGAAAGTTCAAGTTTAATAAATGGAACTGAGCATTTATGGAGTCTTAATGTCACCATTAATCCTATGAATGTTATTAATCCCTAGGAGAGGGAAGGGGAGGGCACTAACTGATGAAGGTGAGGCAATGCAAAGAAGATTCTGGGGAAAAAAGTGTGTGTGTTTAAAGCCTTGACAGCTATAGCTGCTTCTGTGGCATGAGATGTCATCACAGTCACACAATTTTGTGGCTTTCCCAGAGCTGTCCCCCAGAGGGACACTTACATGGCCAGAGAATCTCATCCACTAATTTCTCAATGAAGCCCATAAACATATCTGAGATCACATATGCCAGAAAAAAAAAAGTAAACCTTCACCTCTAAAAACACCTAGCAACGGGGAATCCAACAACTCCCAAAGTATTTTTTATTTTATTAAAAAAGTATTTCCCTTACTCCTGAAAATACATATCTTACTGCTGTGTTGGCATCAGGCTAGTGATTTAAATCACAACTGAGAGACCCCCAGGAGCAAACATAGCTGCACTGTAAGCAAATATTTAGCCAGGAAATATAAGATATGGGACGCCAAAGCTCCAGCCTTCTCTCAGTGCCTGCAAACCCAACAGGCACGGCAGGATCTGACGCTGTCGCATCACACATTAGGAGCCGAAATTACTTCTGCTCAGCCCTTTGGGGATGGATAATCAGCAGCTTGTTCCATGCTCCCGATTAAGAGGAGATAATCCATTTCTGTACGGCTTTGGTGTCAGATCAGAGCAATTCTGGCAACAGTTCCAATGGCGACAGCTGACGCGAACGCTCCAGAAGCCACAGGGTAGGAGAGCCCCCATCCAAAGGATGTGCCGCCACCTCGGCTGTGCTTTCACAGCAGCAACTGCTGCAAAGGTCAAGCACATAACGGAGGCAGCACGGGTTTGCCTCTCCTCTTGGACCTGAATGTCAAGGCCGAGAGATTACCAGCCAGAGAACCTGCAACAAAGATTCCCACGAGGCAGCCCACAAGAGCTGCAAATGCCAAAATCAGAGCAAAGTAAGAGCTCTGGAAGGGATCACATCCTTTTGCAACAACCTCATCCTTAGAGGTTGGGACAATTATATGGGTCTTGATTGTCTCTCTTTCCTGTACTTTGGGCACCTTGCATCAAAAAGTTTGGGAAGAATTATGTTGGACAAGGAAAACTCAAGTGTGCAAGGCAGAATTGACCACAGCTGACCTGATGGCCGAGCACCAGGGCTGAAGGAAGGAAACACCACACCACAAGCAGCCAATCACTCAGCAGCAGGCTCTCAAACCACCAGAACTACCAGAGCACTCCAAAATTTTTGCATAAGAGTCTGAGGACCTCTGAAGAGAGGCTCCCTAACCTGGCTCAGCCACCAGCAAGAGTGCTGCTGGAGAGGGGGTGCCTTCAGCCTCCAGGTGACTGGGCTGGAAGGAGAGAGGCAGTCATGATTAAAAGTCTTCCAAAAGGTAAATGAGGGAGGAGGGACATCAGCTAATCTCTGCTTCCACCCCAGGTGAGATTATAAAAATCCCTAAATCAGCTCTGTCTGCAGCAAGTGAAGACTGAGATCTGATATTAGCAAATGTTCAAAGATAGGGCCATTAGGCTTCGGGACAAGCTGAGGAGGTTGCTAATTCTCCTTCATTAGTTTCATACAGAGAAGAGAAACACCCTTCAGGGACAGGCTGGGCACAGCAAACCCAGTTCCCAGGAACAAGATCACACCATGCCCTTCCAGATTTGCCTGTCAAGGACTCCCAGGGCTAGGATCAGGATGAGACCAACACAGGCCACACTGTGAGGGGCTGATGGAAGAACCATGCTGCACAAACAGTTTACACAGAGCTCCCTATCAAAGCTCACCCATTTTGAAGCCTTGTGCTTTCAGAGGTATCCAGCTCAGCTTAACTTAATAGCCCCCTGCCATCAAGCAGCCCTGCAGCCATCTCTCACCCTACAAACAGGTAGACACACCTAGCAATACGTCTGCACCACGTCAGGGATGCTAATACAGTGCACACTCTTTGTTTTCAATGCAGCATTTCAAAAAGCCTCATCGTTCATTTAAGGTGAAGCAGATGCTGTTCCTCTGGTCTCTTTGAAACTGCTTATCTATGGGCTCGATTTCATTAAGTGTCTTGTTCTACATTTAATAACCTTGCAAGTCTAGACACTTCGGTTCTCTATCACCCCTTTGGTTTACCAGCAGGTAGAGACAACAGAGGTTAAGAGGGAAATACTTAGCTAGTAGATTTAGATGCTATCAAGATGATTGCGTAATTCCACTTTGACTCACTGCACTTTCATACCCAGGGACTTTTTTTCTCACCTGACTGCCAATCCCTTTTGAAAGAAAGGGGTTGCTACCTGCTGCAGTAGTGTGGAGGAGATCCCCGGGACATTCAAGGCACAGACCTTGGGATATTAGTAGAAAATCCATGTTGAACCAATGGCCAAACAAGGGAGAAAACAGTCCAGAGTAGCTGTGCAGTAGAATCGCCCTCTACTACCAGATGGCAATGATAATGTACAAGCAGAACAAAAGTCTCAGCAACCCAGTCCACCTAACTCTTCAGATATATCCATGTGCAACTGGGTGTCCCCTCAATCCCCCAAACCAATAAGACCAACCCAGGCAGGAGCCTCCTTCCCCCTGGGGATGCCCAGGTGCAGGGGCCACAGTGACTGGGAGCACTGAGGCACCTGCAGAGCTCCACGGGAACCAAGAGATGCTGCTCAGACCTCACATGGGTGCTGTGCCCGATGCCTCAGCATCAACTTCAGCTGTTTGCAAGAGGGATGTATCAAGGTATCCTCGAAAGAAAGGCACCTGGCTGCAAGGTGGGCAGCGCTGGAAGGGTGTGTGCCAGCTACCTGTGGGCAAGTTTCTTCCTGGAGCTCCCACGAGCTGGGCATGCTCCAGAGAGACCCAGTCTGACGGGACACCGTTGCAGGTCCGAGGGCAACGTCGAGACCAGTCATTTGCTTATCAGCCAGCAGTTAGCGTCACTCGAGTGATGGGAACTCAGATGAGACTTTGTTCATTTTGCTCCTGACCCTGCATCGCACTTGAACCCTCGGCCTCTGCACAAAACCAGCTCTGTGTTTATCTGCTGCTCTACTTACCCCTGAAGGCTAAGTGAGATGGATACAGCTCCTGTTGGTTCACAACACGCTCGGAAAGATCAGCATTTTTGTGGATCAGGGTTGTTGTTGTTGTAATGTGCACATTACAGTTACACGTGTTGTGGAGACGTACCAACAAAACTAACTGCAATCTTACATTAAGAGCAAAATGTTTTTTCAAAAGATTGATCAGAAAGACAGATCTCTCTCTCTGGGAAACAACTAGCCGTAATAAGCAAATACTTCTCTCTCACGGGATTGCAAAACAAGGCATGCTCTGCCCTCTGAGCCAGGAGTCATGAACTTCCCCAGCAAAGGGGGAGGCAGAGCAGAACAACTGTATAGAGAACAACAGGACAGGGATTTTTTACATTTTATCCCAATGAGAATAAGTTCAAGGTCTCTACACTTACCATCAAACTTCTTGTACCGAGAACTAAACATAGTTTGTAAGTGATTGCTAAGCTCTACAACAGCGTTTCTGAAGTCGTGTTTACTCTGTTGACTGTACTTCTCCTCCATTTCTTGAGAGCAGCATGTGTAGCCTTGCGAGCAGACTTTCAAATGGTCACCTGAAAAGCAGAAAAGAAAATATCCCGAGTTAAAATAATTTCTAGGCAAAGTCAAAGAGATCGGCTGGCGAGGCAGGGAGGTGAGAGGACCTGCAGCACCATCTTCTCCCAGAAAGAAACCCCCTCAACTGCGAGTGCTGGACCACATATATCAAAACCTGATTCTATAGAGGAACTTGATAGCAACACGTGTAAATACCATGCCTTGTCTTTCTGCAAGAGCATTAAAAAGTGTCCTTTCATTTATTCAGTTAATAAATGGAACAAACAGATTCTCATCTTGCACAATATAATCTGAAGAACCAGCAAATTGACCTGTAGATACTATGCTATCTTCCATGAAGTTTTTGCCAAGTATTTTAATTACTTCTAATTCATTCAGTTAATAACACAATATCAATGGCAATAGACCTTTTTGTACATATAAAACCTCTTCTTCACGCTCCACCTACAAATATCACAGGAGAGGTGATCTTCCTAAAAAACACTGATATTAAAATAACACTGGTTTTATGCAACAGCTCATGAAAAAGCTTTGTATTTCCCAGCTCCTAAATTTACAGTTTTCTGTCATCATCCTGGGCAAGACTGGGTGTTTGTTTTTGAAGAATTCAAACAGATTTTTCTTCCTTCATCCTGAAAGATTATTCTTTCTTAAAAGTCATCTTGCTCAAGCTGGCTTGGTCAGGGGAATCATACAGTGCTTTGGTATCTACCATAGCTCCATTTCAAAACTTCAGACAATCTGGGCACAGAATCTGGCCACATATAATTTGCCTTTAGAGAGTCTTGCTGCAGTGCAGGATGAGGCTATCCTCTTCCAGCACCACCAGTAAAAAGCTGCTATCAGGTTTTGTGGGCCAAGACAAACTCTTTGTGTAGCAACCCCCAGTGCCAGCTTCTCCGACAGGTCCCACAACACAGCACCATCACAGGCAAATGGTTCAAAGTTGGGCAAATTGTGCAAATCTTTGTCAGCGCTGAAGATATGATCAAAACAAGTAGTTAGGATGAGAAACTCATCCTCTCAAGTCAGATGGTATTTTAAAAGACACAGCCTACATGTAAGCTGCTGCTTCCTCTCCCATTTCACACCCTGCTGCCAAACCTTATCCTCCAGCACGAGGAAGCAGATGGAGAAGTGAAGGCTCTTCCCTACCTGCTCACACCCCAGAAGCCACCAACAACCTGCAACCACCACCGAGCTTCAGAGACTCACTTGGACTTGTCAGCTTTCTGCACAGAGAACAACCTCCTCACAACAGGCTGTGAACTGTGTGCTTCCTGAAGAGTCATCCTACCTGCTAAAGCATCAAAAGTTTGTTTCTCTGAACCTAAGCAGTTTTCACACTGTGCAAAAGAAGTCTGCCCATGACTAACGCAAGCAGTTGCTTCTCTGCCCACCTTATGAAAGATCTCGTAACAACGTTGTTTGCCCAGCTATTGAATTTCTGCATCCCTTTATATGACTTTCTGGGCCAGAAATGTTAGCATCTCTCCTTTCAGACCTCAAGGACCACTTTAAAATAAGATATAAATATCTATATATATGTAATACACTCCTAAGAAACCTCCTCTCCTAAATCTGTTTTCCTTTTGTACTCCAGGGCTTGTTTGTTTTCCCTGACATTACAGGGAGACTTTGGCCACCATAATGCTGCCACCACTAATTTATTGCACAAAACCATCCACCTCTCTTGAATTACAGAAGGTTCAAAGTCTGTTACGGGAAGCAGCACCGCTTAGGCACAGCCTTTGGAAAACACAGAAAAATCTCCCTGTTTCCTTACAGATATATTTTTCCTTTGTGGACTCTACTTCTTCCCATCTCAGAGGAGCACCTCCAGCTGCAAATACACAGCATTAAGGGATGCAGCTCCATTTACCTTGACTAATCATTAAAAGAGAGGAAGACATGCACCCAGGATTTTTGGATCCTGCCCACCAAATCCATCCCGGAGCACACCTGGGGACTGAGCCTGCCTTACTAGCAAGCATCAAAAAAATCAAGCACCCAAGCACCACTGCTTTATTTCACGTTGAATCTCTTTGCTCCAGTTCCAGTCCAGGACTAAGGCTCTCTGACACAATGGGAAACAAATAAACAGCAGCAAAGCGATAATTGCAGTTAAAGTGATGGCTAATTTTACAGTGCCAAAATAATTTAATTTCAAGAGTCTTGAAGTGTTGGTGGTTTTCTTTCTTTTCCTAATTTCTTATGGAAGGGGAGTATGTTGGAAATATTTTACCTGAATTTTTCATGATTTCAGTACTGTTTTCAGGACGCCTGCCTGCCTTTGGTGGTTACAATGTACATACTTCCCATTCTTCTGTGCCTGAGGGGTAAACCCTCTACCCTACTTGGCAAATTCAAACCTACTGAGAGTGGGATTGCTTTTCCTAGTTACACTTTGCAGACACTTCTAAAGTTGTCACAGATGCCCTGGAATCCCTAAAACAGTGGTTTTAACAACAACTCTAATTTATTTGTGATTTTTTTAAGAAAAAAAAAAGCCCAATGCATTTCACAAATACAAGTAAGAGCTTTATATCTACTTATACTATTAAATTAAAGCTACCATCCCCACAAAGCAGAATGATTTTTCTGTGATCCCCTTTGTCCACCTTGCACGGTGTCTCCTCAGGACACATGTGCAAATCCAAGCAAGGAGAACATTACTGATAGTAAATCAAGCTTGCACAGATCCCATTTGGTTGATCATTAAGAAATTATGCTCCAAAATGCAACTCAGACATTCAAAAATGAATGACCAAGCAATCTAATTATGGAAGATATTTCTCAGTCATGTCAGCACTATGTGGTCTTGGCTTGTGATCAAGAATTAGTTCTGTCTGGAGCTGATGAGGTCTGGCTACTCAGCGCTAATCATAGGAGGATGCACTGTTACCCAGAGTTAAAAAAACAAAGTTTAGGGCTCTGGGCTGCTTTTCTTGCAGTTTTCTTATGCCACAGTGGGAGACACCAATGAAAAGTCACTGGAAGACACTGGGGCCCCTGTTCTCCACAGGAAGGGTTGTCCGTAGCAACTCTGCATCCCTGAGAATATGTCCTCGCCTGAGCAAAGCAACAGGCACCAACATGATTTGAGAGGAATCTCATGCCTAGCCTTCATTTTCAATCAGCTAGCAGGGCTGATCCGTTCAGCATCCATCCACAGGACTCATCCAATGCCCGAGTTTGCAGGGAAAGCAACGCAACATCCCAGAATCCCGTCACCTGGGTGATGGATCCATCCATACCCCTTCAGCAAGTGGCTGCAATGTTGGGAATCACTTATGTCTCCACGGACAGAGTCCCCAAAGCATGGTGGCATCAGACAACAGCTTCAAATATAACAGTGCTCCCACCACAGCACGCAGGGGAATGAAAATGAAGCCTGGAAAGCAGACACTGCCAGTGGTCCACGTGAGCATGGACATGTGCAAAACACCGACCTAGAGACAAGACCAGAGACAACGCTCTTCGTTTTCCTTAGAGGAGTTCACTGCTGGTTGGAAAGAGGAGTGAAAAATATGAGTATTTAGGCCCACTTAAACAGTTAGTGATTATGTCTATTATATAAAGAACACTCATGGTGTGCACTTATTTTCAAGGACACATTCAGCAATAATTATTTCCCAAGTTAAAATTCATCAAACAATGCCCATACAAGGCAACTCTTCATCTACTGTTGAGTGTTAAAGACTTGGCAGCTTTTGTAATTTATCACCATGTGAGCACAGCAAAAATATAACTCTGCCACAGCTTCCTTTCAAGTTCGGCTTTTTATTGAATTGTTTGGCAGGGTGTGCAATCATCACATTGGGAGCTGCATGGCAAAAAGAGCTTAAGTAGCAGAGAATGACTCCAAATATCTCCCGCATATGCATACCATCGCTGTAACTTGTCATGGATCTGCAGCAGATCTTTCCCATGGCCTGTCACAGCAAGACTTTCTCTCCATTTTATATTACATATGAATGCAGGGAGAGAAATGAGGGAACAAAATTACAAAAGACAATTGCTCCTTGGCTAGTTAATAGGACGCGTCTGGGGAACGGAGGTGGCAGTTTAAAGATAGAAATGCAATGGTACACGATGTTACCATCTGCACATCCAAGGAAATGCACTCAGAAAGGTAATCCTGCAAAGTTATCATTTAAGCCATTACAGAAATGCCACATTTAGCAGACTCCAGGCACACAGAGTTTCTTCCAAATCAAGGAGCTATTTTGCAATGTGTCAGAAAACAAGTTTTCATTGAGTGAGTGTGCAGTGCAAACTCAAGGGCTTTGCGATCTTGAAAAGTAGTTCCCTTCACCAAAAATTTTTCCAAGACCTTTCCAAAATGTTGTTTCTGGATGTCTAACACAACTTCCCAGCCTCTGCTTCTTTGCCTTGACCAAGTTCATACTTTAAGTACACCTAGCTGCAACACTAGCTGAACTTTCAAGAGTGCTTCACTGGGAGGCGAGGGGGGGTGGGTATTTCTTTAAAACACTCCTGTACACAGTCCAGCCCTTCATCACAGTGCAGTAAACAAGCCAACAGCAGTTTATGGTCTGAGATGTTACTGCTGCACTTTGCTCCCCTGTGAGAAAACAGGCTGGGGTAAGCTGGGTGGGTGGAGGAGCAGGAGGTGAACACTGCTGGGAGACCGGTGAGCGGGACCACCATTTCAGCTCCATGCTCTGCCTCTTCCCTCCAACACACATCGGCTTGTGTTACCTTTAAGGAGTTTTATGACTTCCTCTGAACCAGCTACCAAAGGAATCCCGGACTGTAATGCTGGGCTCTAATCCGATTTCACACTAGACTTGCCTTCTAATTATCACAGAATATTAGGCTTCCACCCATCATATATAATTGACATGCTATCAAGGCTTTACAAAACCCCCAACAAAGATGACAAGAATCACTAGCATCACCCCTGAGCACAGCTCTGCTGCTCTGGCCCCACATTAACAAGGAGTGAGAAGAAAGAGAAGCATGAGCTTGTGATCGGCTCTGGCGGAGTCATCGAGACAGACAAGGCTACCGACCCGTCCACCCAATCTGATCACCTTTAATTACACCCATAAAACAAAAAAACACCTAGTTTTCTGGGCTACAAAATGAGCCCAGGATGCTCAGCACCCCCAGGAATGGTCCACAAGCTCTCGCCCATCTGCTATGGTGCTGCCATAACCCATAGGTGCTATCGGCACAACCACACATCCCACAGCCACAACAGTCCTTGCCCCCCCAAGGCAAGGCTGGATCACCCTAATCACTGCTTATGCTTCTTTTAGATATTTGCTAATGAGGAGCACTACAGAAACACAGATAATGCCTTGGCATATATTATATATTGTATAATATATATTTCCAGGTGAAGCAACACAAGCTGCAAACACCAAAGGGAGGAAAAAAGCACCATTACTGCCTCCTCCCTGGCTGTCCCATGTGCACGCTGCCTGAAGGCATGGCTTTTTTCCTCGCATAAGCAGCAAACTTGAATTTTTAGTTGATGGCTCTTATCAGAGTACTCCCTTTTTGCCCAGCGGTCAGTCTTCTCAGCTTGCCTTAAAGCGGTGCTGCCGTGGGACTCGTGTTTATTGTACTGGGGAGAATACTCCTGCAGAGAAGGTCGTGTGCCAGGAAGGAAGAGATATAAACAGCAATGAGGTCCTGCTAACCAAAGCAGTGTGTCCACAAAGGGCAGCAGAGTTTGAAGTTTCTAAGCTCACATCCCACAGGCACTGCAGTGCTGCTGGTACCCTCTGGTTGGGGCAGGTCAAACCAGGTTGGGACACTTGGGAGCTGTACCTCCTGTGATGCTCCAGAGTGGACAGAGTTATTTCCATCCCGAACCACTGTTTCAACTGCACATTTCCAGGAGAAGTGATTCTGCAGCCTCCTCCCTACATCTTCCACCACCAGACACAAAATGACATGCCTCATTTCCAACAGAAATCATTTCCCACCCTAAAGGTCACCATCATGCAACCAGAGTCAGCTTTCCTTCCTTCCTTGCTTGCTTGCTTCCCCCCCCAAAACATTTGCAATTCTCATTGGGGTCTCAAACCCAAAAAGCACCCCACATATCCAAACCCTTGTGTGGAGGTGGGCACCCAGCATCGCCTTCCAGCTGGGCATATGGATGCCAGCCCTATCACAGCCACAGGAGCCCCGGTCCTGGATTCAACCATCACAGATGCTCATCATCACCTGCACCCTTTTTTTTCCAATCACTCAGGGATTTTTTTAAGCCAGAAGACATCCTGACGTCCAGTCAAGCTCCCAAAGCTGACTGGCAGGATACAGAAGTACCACAATTTGGTAACGTGTGGCAGCATGCAGCATGTTTAACATCCTGCTCAATTAGCAACCATTTATATAAATGGTTTATTTGCCTTATTAACGTTAAAGCCACTTGTTTCCCCTGCGCTTCCACTTAGGTTATTAATCAACGTGCATTTCAGTTTTTTGCTGACTACTCTAATGGTACAGAAAAATTCCCCAGACTCACAGAAAAAGCTTATAGTAGTAAAGTGATTTTTTTTTTTTTGCAAACTTGTTAAGCAGTCAAAAATACACTCTTTGATACTCAAACCAAAGCCCTTTCACCTACGCTTAACAACAGTGAACTATTTTCAGTCGATCTTTACTGCATCTGTTAACTCAGCTGCTAATCCATCTTGCAGGCGCGGGGAATGCCGGTGCACACAATAGCTCAGTGACATACCTCCCTTCAACACAACAAATAATCCTAATTATTTCCATAGTGTGTACCTACAGTTACTTAAAATATCGCACACAACCGAGGTCTGTCTGGCTTCTATTTTTCCATTTTGCTTTGTTGACAGCTTCAGGTTCCCAAATTTACTGCCAAGAGGGTCAGGGACCGAAGAGAACAAGAGAGATTTATATCCATGTGTGTACATTAAGCCAAATGCACATTAAGAACCTTGATTTTCTACTGGAAAGAGCAACTTAGGACACAAAGGCGGCTCTTGCCTTCCACCCATCCAAGTCCAAATTACTACCACAAAGCTCATATTCCAGCCAATGACAGAGCCACGTCCCTGAAGGACCAAGTCCAGGCAAACAGTGCCTGTTGAGGCCAATCAGAGCAATTTGGGGACATCCTCCCTGGGGTGAGGGCAGCTCAGGAGAGCCCTTCCCAGTCTCCTAACACAGCTCTTCAGCCTCAAGCAAGAGACAAAGACCTGCCTCTGCTCTCCGTGGCACCCCGGAGAAGCATCACTGGTCAGCCGATGTCCTCTCCTGCCCCACTCTCCCATTGAGGTTGGGACAATGGAAGGGTTGAGGTGCAGGTCTCCAAGGACCAAACCCAAACACTCTCTGCAGCACACCTGAGCCCAGTGGCCTTTGCAGGTTATGTCCAAGCAAGGAGGACACCAAATCTCACCTTCAGCAGGGTTTTAAGAGTTCATTTAAAGTTAAAACCCTGCTCACCTGAGGAAAAAATACCATCACCACTTCATTTCCACAGCACAACCAACAATTTCCTTCCCAACAGGGTGGCCCGAATACTGTGAGGTTTTACACCCTGGAAAAATATGCCATGATAGAGCACGCTTTCATTCCAACAAACAGGATATTGAGTCAATTAGTGGCACACCAAACACAAACCAGACAGATGTAGATAAAACATTTCTGCAAACATCAAAAGAGAGAGAAACCACACAAAGACCTGAATATACAAATAAGACAAGGAAAAAAAAAGAATACTACATAATTAAACTTACTATTTAAGCAAGCCTGGAGTGTAAAATAGCTCTGGTTAAATAGAGGATTCTCCCTGGCTCAAGCTAAGACAGAAACCTTCAATGAAAACCAAAAGTTGTTTCTTAATTAAAAAAACAAAACCAAAAAACCCTACTTGCCACTGCTGAGTGAGAACTTGGGAAATGCAAATTCTCTTTATTATCACTGAATTCCTTAGGCATGAAATAGTTTTCATAACGTGTCTCTGCCTACGTGCCCTCAGTGAGAGGTATTACACAACAGACAAGTTACACTGAAAATTATCTTTGCTTTTTCCCCACTTCTCTGGTGAGGAGGACAGAGACACCAGGTGCACAAGGGACCCATCTCGGGTACAGCTGAGACAGGCAGTGCCCCTGTCCCTCCATCAGCCACCAAAGAACAGTTAGAAAGCTCAGCGTTTGCAGTCAGTCAGTGGTCAGACTCCAAAATTCAAGAGAAATTGTCCAGCAGATTTTACAGGGGTAACCCAAAAATAACTTCATTCAATTAAAGAAAAAAAAAAAAGGAAAAAAAGGAGGAGAATACATTGGGAACAGCAAATACACAGAATTACTGAAGCCTCAGGCACAAGGAACAGTAAATAGAAGAGATCTGGCTGGGAGACCATTACTTCCTTTGTGAGATTTCTCATTTTTTCCCCAAATTCCCCATTAAGAAGGCAAACAAAGCCAAAAAAACTGCCTGTTTTTTTTCCATAAAGCTTTGGGCTATTTGCCAAAAAAACAACTTCTAACCAAAACGGATTCTGCCACAAACACTGTCATTTGAACTGGAATATTTTTCCTTCTAAACAAGACTTTCCCCTACCACTTTCAGCCCCTCTCTCTCTGTGCTCCCCAGACCCTCTGCTGGGTACCTCCTGGGATGCTCGCTGACACAGACAGGCACCACACATGGGCAGGCAGAAGAAACAGGAGCATGCCTCTGGCAACCACTTTTCCAGTGAGTTTCGAATTTTGAACATAGCAGATTCCAGCATCAACACACAAAAACACGTTTCAGAGCTGCACAGTAGTTTCTTGTGAGATGCACCCAGGCTCACCTATTTCTGCCAACAGATGACTGACTTGCTGGCAAGTCCCAGGTTTGGCAGGAGATCCTCAAAAGCTTCAGCAACTTTCTGAGGTCATACAGTCCCAGTGATTCTGGTGATGATGCTTTATTTGGAAAAAACCCAAACAAATGACAAAAAAAATCCAAAAAAGAGAGGTGATTGTGGCTTTGTGGAGACACTGAGAAGAAACTCTCCAGTTGAAATCCACACAACCATGGAAAGCCACAGCAATCCCAAGTGGTGGCACCAGCACATTTCAAAGCAAGAACCATAGTCCTGATGTGCTGGTACCATGGCCATGCAGTCATCCCCTCTGAACATCCCACCTCTCCCATGTTGCCAGCTTGACAGAAGTTTTCCTGCTTGCAAAAGCAAAACCAAGCATGCACCATTGCACAAAGCTGAGCTACGATTTCGATGTATTAAAAGCACATCTACAGGAATGAAAGTACTAAGGGCACGTGAACTGGCAGCTATAACCCAAGCAAAAATTTAAAAAAGCCCCAAAACCTAAAGACGTTTTTAATTCCTTAAATAAGAAAAAAAGCTTGTGAAATTCAGCCACAATTTCCTGTTTTCGACTTAAAATGAAATTTAAAAAAATCCTGGGCTTTATATAAACAATAATCTAATCTATAAATTGGGACGCAAGACAGAGATGTTAACTAACTTCCAGAGAGATTAATTCTCTGTTGCAGGATCCAAAATAGGCACTGTAGAAACTGCTGCAATTACGAGACCAACTTTACACAGAAGGGAAGGAAAAGGAGAAAACCCAAAACACGACATCAAGCTGCAAACAACTGCATTGAAGGGAAGTGTGCAAATAAATACACAAATATCTGGATAGTAGCAGGATGATTTTTTTTTCAACCATAGGGAAACACTCCTTCATGCTGTCTTGGGTGATTTTGGGTGGGGAGGACAGTGAGTGGCAAGCAGGGGCTCAGTGGAGAGTCAGGACCAGCCAGGGCCACCCAGAAGTCCTAGGTGACATGGACAAGAGGTCTACTTTTCCTCCTCTTACTTTGACAGCAAAACCCACACAATTCTCTTGCTCCACGCAGCCATCGATGGCAATTCTTACTTCCCACCCTTCAAAGGCAGCCCGGACCTTGGACCATAGCTCCAACTCCTTATCTCCTTCCTCCTGCCACCCTGCATGCCACCAGCCACCCATGCTGCAGCACCCAGTGCCACCAATCCCCAAGGACCCTGCTTGAGGTGGGGAGCAAAAGTGAGCCATAGCTCTGCACAGAGGAGAAACACTCCATCCAATTCGCAAGAGTATCACTTGCTTGGGGCTTTTTGGGGGCAGGAATTTTGACTTCTGGTAACAGAAAGTATAAACAAAAAGATTAAAAAAGCTTTAAGGGTTCGGGTGGAGCAAAGTCCAGCCACAATCTAACAGTCAGCTCATGCCAGGAGATCCGGCACCCTCCTCTGCCTCCGCACATCCCCATCGTCCCCAAAAGCCTTTCACAAAGACAGAAAACTGTGAGCTTTGGACTGCTATCAGACATGACAAACCCGAGGGCTGAGGAAGCGTGATTTTGCTTGGGCAGGCTGCCCACCCACGTCTGCCCAGAGCCACGGGCGAGTGCCACCCCACGACCCTGCCCAGCAGACCCCACAGCCGCCACCCATTCCTCTCCATCACCACCGAGGCAAGGAACAAGGGGCTTGCCAGGCTGGCAAGCGTCTTCTGCCAGCGTTCAGATGGTGCAATGCTCTTTGCAGATCTGATTTGGAAGAGATCAGTTTTCACCCAGCAGTATGACGTGACTGCTCGGAGCCACGCTTGTGCCCCATCTGCCCTCAACAGTGCACTGCCAGCCTGGATGGTCCTGCTGGTACCCACAGCACTGAAGGGCATCATCCCACCATCCTCTGGCAGTGCCACATGCCAACTTCACTTTCTTCCAGGCAGGGACAAATCTTCACCAGAGCACAGAAATACAACACGATTAACTCTTTCGGTCCAGCCACACAGCTCCCTCAGATTGTGCTTGAAGTATAGTTGGCTTCAGCCAGCATTTCATGCCACTTTGGCTCACTGAGTACCAACCCTGAGGGCCTTCCCTTCCCAAATCCCCCTTATTCAAGCTGAGGGATACTATCACCTTTCTGCAAGACCCGAGTAACCATCCTGACCTGCAAGAGGAGGCAAGGTCTGCAAAATACCTGCAACAGCATCACACCATTACTCCAAACCAACTCACTAGCACACAAAGTCCTTCCATAGAGGCCTCCTCCCAGCCCGAGCTCAGCCCCAGGATGAGCACTCAGCAAGTCTGGGGCTCTCAGTGCCCTGCACAAAGCGACAGTTGTGCAACGCCAGCAGAAGCAGAGCCCAGGCATGGCGAGAATCAGTCATTTGCAGGAAGTTTCCCACCAACTACAGAAATATTTGCTCCAACAGCCTTGAAGTCTTTAAGGAAGAACTTAACTTTTTTTCTTCTTTTTTTTCCCCCTTCCCAATCCCCTATTTTCCATTTCTCCACACAGCAACTAAGCCAACCAAACCCACCCAAGTCCTCCACAAACAGACCCCAACTACCAGACCTTCCCCTTGCAAAACAGGGTCACTCCCCGCATGGCCACATCCTGCTGCCCCTCGCAGGAATGGAGCAGACAATTAGCCTTAATCCTCGTTAGTTCTGTATGTTTCCTTTAAATCCTGTTACTGCATTCCTCCGTGCACTCGAGCACGGCTCAGCAGCCTCCGCCGCAGCGGTGACGGTGACCCCGCGGTGCCTCCCAGCTCCTGACCCACACCGCTCCCGAGGGCTGCGGCGCTCCTGCACTCATCTATCTTCACTGATTAGCTCTTAATCAGGAAGGCAGATGTGAACGAAGGGTGCAGATGAAAAGAGAAAGAGGGAGAGGGGTTAAATAGAAAAAATAAAAAAATTAAAGATTTTCTTCAAGGAAAGGTTCCCCTTTGCTGCTTTAGGAGACAACTATGAAAACTTTGTCCAAAAGCAGCGTTTGAAGTCTAGCTCCTTTCATATTTGTAACGTTTGAGTCACTCCAGAAAACCTCTGCCAAAGCAGACTGGGTTGGACTACTACATTCATTTATTTTGGAAGTTTATCCAAGCCTTTGGGTAAAGATAAACAACACGCCTGGATGTGAGAGAACATCAGAGCCGGGCTGCTGGAGCGGCAGGGAGCTTCTACCCACTTTGGTAGTACCAAGGCAGGAGATGGTATCAGTGTGACCCAAAATGTACTTACTACTTCCCAGAGAGGCACAGTGAAAGCCCAGGGAAGTTATTGCTTGTCCTTGGGAGGCATTCTTGCCATACTAATATTATGCAAAGGATTCAGCTTAAAAATCTCAGGCACAATCAAGGCATTTAGACCTGACTCATTAATGGATGGAGCTGCAATTCCTCTCTCTGTGGGGCCTGGGAGTGCTTCAGCCACATCCTTTTTAAAAAAATATATATTACAGCTGCTCTACTGATTTGTTACTAAAGGTAGGAAGCACCTTCCAGTCCGAAACACCCCAAAAACTAGAAGTAAAACCAGATTTTATCAGGTCTCCACTGACTCCCACAGCCAGTAAGTGCATCAGTATCCTAAACCTGCTTCCAGCAGGGACGTGCTAAAAAAGTGACCGGTAACGTGTCTTAACCAAACCCAACACTCTATAATGTGCCCAAGGAAAACCCTTCACAAAACAGAAGTTTTACAGAGCGCAAGTCTCCCAGAGCAGCACCTGCATGTCAAGACTACCAATTAGCCCTCACAGCCTGCCACCCTCCTTCCAATTTAGAAAACAAGGCAACACCAACACACCAAAAATCCGAGTCCTTGTGCAGAGCTGATCCGAGAACACATGGCTAACACATTGCCCAACTGGAGACACCCCAGAAGAGTGACAATGCGAACTTTTGGGACTTCAAATAAACAAATTTGAACTAATCAATCTGGAAAGTCTGTTTTCTATTTGTGGCTTCGGGCTTGCTGTTTTATGTTTCTTTTTTTGTCTTCGCTGTTTGTTTGCTTTCAATTACTCAGGCCCCTCCTTACCCTAACCTTTAAAACTGCCTGTGCCATGCGGGCTGGGAGGCGGGCAGCAAGACACCACAGTCAAGCAATTGCAAATGTGAGCTGGAGGATGCCCCTTCTCCAAAAGCTGCTGGTTTTGCTCTCAAATTAACCTTTCTCTTGGTGTTTTCCCCCCATGGCAAGGGTATGGCATTGGCATCCTCTCCTCCGGAGCAGGGACTGTTTGCTGTTTCACAGGTCATCAGGAGGTAGCAAGCAAAGCTTGCCAGATGTGGGTTTTATCACCTCAAGTGGAACTACTACTTGCTTTATGGGAACCTTGGTTTTTAGGGTTTTATCAGATCACTGAGATTACAAAAGCTTCACTTACATGCTCAAAAGCTCCTATAAAACCTCTAGTTCAAGGTTTATTTGGTCTAGGTGGTTTTCAACTTGAAGGAATGACTTGCAGACACAAGTAATTTGTCCTGAAAGCTTTGACTGACGAGTCGCTCGGTGCGCTCGAACCGTGCCTGCCTTCCGAGCAAAATTCCATCAACTCACTGACCAAAAGATGTTCTTTTAAGAATATTTTTTAAAAAAAAAGAAAAAAGAAAAAAAAAGAGCTTGCAGTGAAAAGGAAGTTTCAATTACTTTGTGAAATCAAGCAGAAAAATTAAGATCCAAGCAAACTTTATTAGCTCTGACAAGCAAATGCTGATGCCTTTGTTTCCAATGTGCGCAAAACTTTTACTGAGCAGGGGTGTGTGCTTTTGGGATTGATTTTTCTTTTTAAGCCACAGAAATATGCATTTTTATATATATATATTTTTTACAAGGTGTTTTGCTACAACTGGATTTTGTAAAGATATGCAAAAGAAGGATTTGGCACAGAGCTATCACACAAAGCTGATTCTTCTGTAAGCATCCACCAACATTTCCATGTGTCAATAGTACTTCACAACCACATTTATCTATGTAAAAACCCACATTAATAAGCCCTTCCCCTGCCTGCAGAGCTTGTCAAGAAGAGTAACTGCGCAGATAGCTTAAGAATTAAGTTTTAAATTAACAATTTAAATTAAGAACTCTTTAATAATTAAGAGCAGGTTAATCAACTCTGGAAAGAGATACGCAAAAGGCCAGATTTCCAAGTGCACTTTGCATCAATGCTTTTTTTTCCTTCTGTTTTTTTCCAAGATAGTTTGGCTCTTATGAAGCACTTCATACTTGGTTTGTGGTCTGTGGTCCAGGGGCGACTGGAGGGGCCTGTGGAAGCACACACATAGGCAGTGGTCTGAAGCTGGCAGTGCAGGGGGCTGTGCCCCTCTGGAGATTAATTTTTAGAGGTCCCACAGGCTAAAACAGGCTACACTATGCACTGCCCTGCTCAGCCCTACACCACCCTGTCTTGGTTTTCGCAGTTAGGAAAGCTTCAAACCATAACACACCCCCACTGAACCATCTCCTCTGCCAGAAAACTCTACTGGCTCCCCCAGCTCCTCAAGGGCGGGTGGGCTGCAAGTTGATAGAACAGTTATTTCTCGCCCCTCAAGGACCAAAAAGTCTCATTTGCTTAGAAAATAAAACTCAGTCCAAGAGCAGGTCCTGAGCAGACATAAATGAGACTTCAGTTACAAGCGGAATGTTTTCCACAAGACATTTTCATAGCAACACTGAGACCGTTTGGCACCAAAGGGAAGGCAGAGCGCTCGCGCTGCTCCATGCTTGCTGCTCCCCACTTGTCTGCCCAGTTTAGCTCAATGCAGGACAACTGGCTCAGCCCTTTCCACAGCAAGCCAGACCTACAGCCTGCCCCAGTTTTGGACCCAGTATTTCAGCCAGGAACCCCCCACTGCAGAGCAGCTTTCCAGAATAGGAGCCTGTTTGAAGGAACCAATGCCATCGACCCAGAGATGCGTCTCCAGAGAATCACAGCCACAACTCAATTTTGAGTTTATCTGCAGGAACCCACACTACGTCTCACTACATAGCTGCATACTGCAAACACCTAGTAAAACAGCAAGCTTTTGTCATACTGCATTTTTCAGCCTGCCCACAGAAGCACATAAAGGCTTTCCTTGCTTCATCAGTGACCCAAGGAATGACAACCCCTCACGCCAGCCTCCCTTCCCAGGAAGGGAGGTGATGCTGCTCTGCCCCAGGACTTCCTCACAATTGTAGAAACAACTTCCTAAAAGAGGCACCAATTGAAGAGGTTTCAGAAATAATCAGCACACATCAATCCAATGCAGACCAAGGTTGGGGAAACAAGCCCAGATGAAGAGCTCTGGGAGGGATAGCCAGCAAAGCTCGATCTCGCAGCAGCTCTTCCACTGGAACTGGAGGGCTGAGGGACACACGTGTGCTTCCCAGCTCACCCCTCCTGTCACCAGAGCTACCAAAGGCTATGGGAACACGTGATGGGTTCTCTGTAGCTATCAGGTCCTGTCTTGCCAGGCCATCAGAAGAAAGGCTGCGTGGGAAATAAATAAATCTGTGTATATGATATTGTACAGAGAAAAAAAATAAGTAAAAGAAAAAATCATATGTTTCTGTCTGCAGCAGGACACCACAATTTGACATGACTTTCTAATTTTAAAGGTTAAAAAACTCCACCACGTGTTTTTGCAAAAGGCAGGAAAGAACATGTTGTTCAAAGAGGATGCCAGCACCAAAAACCGAGGAGGTGGGTCAGATTTAAATCTAAACAGGTCCACTGCACATCCATCCTGGGCCACTGTTTATAAGCAGAGAAAGGCAACTTTATACACAAAGATCTCACACTAGTGGTTCCTGGCTGTTACCAGGAAGAAAAGCTGCTTTTCAGCTGAACTTTCTGAGAACTGTTCATGTAAATAAGACAAGCCTCCAAAAAAGCACAGGGCTGAGCCTGAAGCATTTCAGGGAGAAAGGCAAATAAGTGGCGCAACAGGAGATGGGGCAGTCCAGTGCCAAAAACCCCAAGGTGCAGCTTTCCCAAGACCTTCAAAACGCCCCTGAAATTGGGCCACCAAGCACAGCTAAGAGCCAGTGGAGGGAGAAGATAAACTGCTGGTGGAAATCATCTCTCCAGCAAGCAGCACAGCCTTGGGTTTAGCCCCCCCTTAAAAAAGGGGTGCAAACTCCTTCCAAGCCACAGAGAAGCAGGAGGCACCAACCCCTGCTCGGCCTTGTCCCAGGCACAGCAGGCAGGACATCGCCAGGAGACAGCACCACGGCAGAGCCCAGTGCCAGGGTCACTGCCTCCTCACCCAGGAGCATTTATTGGGACAGGAGTGCAGCCCCTACGCGGCAGCGAGGGTCTGAATCAGCCCCCACACCTCCCACATCTCCGCTTTATCTCCCCTTCAACAAGCCACCTCAGAGCCGAGATCACTGCCGAGTTTGTAAATAAGATTTCTACCTGAAAAACGTGCTTTTAAGCCTTTGCCTGCTACTCCCACCAAGTTTTACATTTTTAACAGCCCGGGCATCCATTGCAGAAGCCACCCAGCTCACACAAGCAGACACTGTGCTCAGCCAGCACAACATGACCTACGTCCAAAAACCCATCCTGCTGCTGGAACAGACTCCCAATGTATTCCTCGGGTCTGGAAGCAGCAGCTTGCCAGTATTTGTGGAAAAAGTGAGGCTGAGTAGTTTAACCTACCCTGGAAGAGGCAAAGAAGGGGGGATGGGAAAGAGGGGAGAAAGGATTAAGGTAAGGGTATCACAAAATTCAAAATTCCTCCTTCTCCCCCACTCCAGGACATCCTACCTACCCTGCTCTCCTCGGTGCAGCTCTGAACACCAGCCTGATCTGCCAGCAGGTTCACACGGGCACTTCTCCTCACTTTAGCATTGATAAATCTCAGCATCTTTTCAGCAATTTGCACCACAAACCCTTACAGGACAGACAGCAGCATCCCAGATGAAAGATGCAGCTGCAGAGGACAACTGCCCACAGAGAAGGCAGGAGGGCACTGGAGGCCACTTCAGCCTTTTAAGACCATGTTTTTTGGTTTCCCTAGCCTGTCAAACACATTTCACTGCCTGAGCGTGCAATTCCTCAGCGAGGAGCTGGCGGTGGCAACTGCAGCAGGAACGGGGCTGGCTGTGCTGCTCTGCACAGGAACAGGGACCCTCTCCTTCCCCACATCTGAGGTGGCTTCGCTCATTCCCACATCTTGGATGGTTCGTGCTGCCCATGCAAGCCAAACCACGTAGGCCCTCTACTTCTGCAGAAATCTTTCCCTAGCCTGGAAAGGGACCTGAAGCTTGGATCTGCCCCGCAGCCAGCAAGAGAACCTACACCCACCCAGGAAGGTCTCCTCTAGCCAACACAGGGTCACACTTTTAGGTATTTTGGAAAAAGCAAGTTTAGGAAACCTCAATCCCAGGTATCACAGAGACTGTCCACCCGCAGACCCCAATTTTGATCCCCTCTCGTGCACAGCAGCTGGGCTTGTGCAAACAGCCTCGGTGGGGTGGAAAAACAACATGCCTGGCTGAAAGCACCTTACCATGCCACGGGACAATTGCACCAAGGCTTTTGCTGGCAGGCATCGAAGGGGTTTATTTTGTCTGTTTATTTTGTCTTGCACATCCCTGAGCAACCTGGGGGGAGGTGTGAGTGCAAACAAGACTTTTGCCATCCAACTCCCAGGTGCTACCATCCGAAATCCACTGGTGGAAGGTAAACAGCCCCCAGCACACTGCAAGCCCCAGGGAAGGGATGGTTGATTAGAAGGATGGGATGTGTTTACCAGTTGTGTTAGTCTTTCCCAAGCAGGGAGAGGGACTCCCACCCTCCCCACCGCTGCTGCTGTGCCATCCCAGCACCCTCCACCAGCAAAAACACACTATAAAAATTTGTAGCTAAAAAAAGCCCAGAGGAGAGAGGGGCAGTCCCCGCAGCAGGGGGGCATTTAACGACCCACAGGCAACACAAGCAATGCAAGCAGGGCTGAGACAAAGCTCCAGCACAGGGGCTGCCATCAGTGGTCTCTCTGTGTGGGCTGGGGGTCTCCAGGGGTGGATTGGGCTGCAACAAGAGCCATTTCCCACTATGGATATGAACCCATCCTGCAGATATACCAGGATAAAACAGGCCCAGAAGCATCTGGAGAAGCACCCGCAGCAAAGAGGTGAGGGACCACACAGGTTCAAACCCACATGGTCGGGGCATAACCAAAGAGATAAACATAGGAACAGGGCAAGAAGCACATGGAGGTGAAGGAATCAGGAGTCAGCAACTCTCCCACAAGAGCCCAGGTGCTGACCACGACCAGGTTTCATGTGCTTTCAGTGCAGCCAGCCATTAGCATTTCTGTCCATCAGTCAAGGCATTCCTCATCTTAAACTCTACTCTCTAAAATAAATAAATAAATAAATTTAAAAAACAAGAGAGAAAAAAAAAGAAAAGTTTCCTATCCTTTACAACAAAAAAGAGAGGCAGGGATGGAAGAAATGCTGCCTTCCAGCCTGGACACCTTGTGACAAAAGTCTGAGCTAACACTGAAGCCTTGAAGCTTCGCCGGAGCCCCCAGGCTGCGGAACAGCCCCCCTCCTGCTCGCATGCTATTTTCAAACAATGACATTTTTTCCAAAACAGTGTGTTGTGCAATCCTTTCCTTTTCCAATAAAAAGTGAAATTCTCTTCATTCTCCGCCAGTCGAGATGCACAACCACAGGCACAACCACCAGCTCCAGACCCAGCCGCCCCGCAGACGGCCACGTCAGAGCCCTCTCCCCAGGCTCCCGTGCTGGGCTGGCACCAGGCAGGGCTTGCTGCACCACAGGCTGCTTGCACAAGATTGGGGAAAGGTTAAAATTTAACTTGAAACTCTTTCCCTAAATATTCTAGCTTGTCTTCTGGCCCTAACTCCTGTAATTGAGGGATTTCGCTTCATCTATATCACTTCCAAGTGTGCTGCTTCTGCCATAACTTGTTTCCCCAAAAAGAAATTGCTTAATGTCTCAGAATATTTATATATATATATTTATATATATATTTATGTATTTTTTTATATATATATATAAGAGAATAGCCATACAGCCAAAGATGACCTGTTTCTCATAGCAATATAAATATTTCCAGGTCCTAACAAAGGCACAGGAAAAGTAGCTCCACATCAAAACGTAACTGAAACAAATAAAGAGATTTGCTCTGAAAGAAATTAATATGAATCAAATCCTAAGGAAGCGGATTTCATGGCACAATCTTCCAATGTTAACTGCCTGGTAGACTTCCAAACTGCCAGACCAAAGGCAACACACGCTGAAATTCACATTCTGTGGTCACTCAGAAACGCATCTGTTGCAAAGGCCCACACTTGAAATAAAAACCTATTGAAAACATTTCTGGAAGAGCTTCACAGTGCAAAAACAACACCCAGGAACTAACTGGGGCTGGGCAATTTAATCCCAGAAGGCACACAGGCGGTCCCACCATACATCCCTGGATTGAGCTGGGAAAACACAAGGGGTTAAAACTCACGGTGGGCTCATGCAGCAGGAGCATGAAGAGCCTATTTAAAAAGAAGAATCAGAAATAAGGACTTTTGCCAGTTTTTACCCCTGATAAATCCGCATTCCAGTCTGTCAGCTATCTTGTTATCCCCAGAGCTGCTGAAGTGTCTTTGGCTGTAACTATGCATGACTCCGGCTTTGAGTAATGGAAATACAGCATGTGCGTTGGGACTGCAGCGTTCCTTCCCCAACTCCAGAAACGACAGACAGAGCAGGAGGAGATCCTAGAGCAGTTCAGAGAAGTTGGAAAGCTGCTTGCACCCTACATCGGCTGCCCACCCCATCAAACCTGTCTGGGAAAGGATGTCTAGAAGTTTTAAAGGAGATGCCAAGTTTTAGTCTGACACAGCAGCTTTTACTGTCTGCAATAACAAACAAATAAATACTCTTCCAGATTCACAAGTCCAGTTTAGCTGGCAATTTGTACCCAGCAAGCATTTGGAAGCAGTATTGTAAAATTAAACAAAGCTATCATTTACAGGAAACCCTGCCTCGAGTACAAATTATAGAGTTGTTAAGTTTATCTGGCAATGCCTTGCCCCTGAGTGCTATATAATTATTCCTAAATCTTTCAGGAAAGAATGCAAATATTTTAAAGCCGTAATTCATTGACAAGGAGGAAGTCTCCTTTAACCTTTTGTGCATATTTTGATACCTAGAAATTAACCCCTACTCGCCACAACTATTTTTCAGTTTCTTATTGAGCTGGCTGGTGAGCAGGATGGTCCCTGATTTCGACAAGGCTAGCAGAGGCTGGCAGGGAGCACCAGGCTTGCTGGGCATCCTTGCCTCCTTCCAGACTCTGTTTTCAAAGCAGCTTCAGGGCTGGTTTGGAGCAGCTCTGTGCCAGCAAGGCTGCTCCCGCACGGAAGCCTTCCCAGTAAGGGAGGTTTCAGGCTGCTGAAAAGGCTGGCTGTTCTCACGGGGGTTACAGCAAAAGTGGTATAAAGGAGCCTTTAATAAAGTGGATGGTTGAGTTATGCAGAGTTTCGCTAGCTAGTTGCCTGCCACTGGAATCTCTGTGTCCCTTTGGAGGGCTGGATTCGACGGGGCAGAAACAGCCCTGAGCCCCATCCCTTCAAGCCTCCTCTACCCACCAAACTATGGCTCTCCAATCAGCCCCAATGAACTCATGTTAATTAGCAAATGCCATGTGGCCAAGAGCAATGCCACCTTCCCCAACACAAAAAAAAGAGTTCTGTTTCACAAAGAAGGTGGTCAACTCATCCACTGGCAGCAAATCATTTGGGGCATATTCCTAAAGAAATGGTCACTTGCAGCCAAAGGGTTTGCATGCCCTGGGACAGGCAAGTAGCATTTGCAAAGACACACACGCAGCCCCCCACCCTACTGACAGGACCTGCTGGACAAGCACCCACTGCCCCACAGGGACCCATCCTGCTCTGGAGCAGCACTGCGCCTGCCAGCACTCGGATCTGCTGTCAGGGCTGCTCTGAAACCACAACGCACCCACTATCAAGCTCAAGAGGGGAAAAAAACCCTACAAACAACAAAACACCACCCAACCTTACCTTTTCAAAAGGTAGGACTCACGCTATTGTATTCTCCTCCCAGTGACATTATTTATTTAATAAGAGCTCAGCAGGGAGTGTTATCCTCTGGCACTACCCAGACGATGGGATGCTGTGGGAGGCAGGTGCTGGCAGCGTGTGGTACAGCAACACCACCATTCACCATCAGTCAGACATGGGAAGCAAACACGCACTGTATCAAGGTTAGGCTGCACTTTGGTGCACACAAACAATATCAGTGATGTACATCAACCACCACACATCAGTGCTTCCGATACGGTGGATCTCAGAGATGAAAGGACCTGGCTTCTTCCTCCCAGTGGAAGCAGGTCAGTGGATTCCCTTCCTTGCCAATAGCTAAACCCAAGAGCCCTTACTACAAAGATAAGCACAGTACTAAGAAATCACCCAAAATGGATTTAAACCAACCCCACCAAGATGGTATGATGCTCCAAACTGCTACCTTTCAGAAGTTGTCTTCAGAAGTCTTTCAGAAGTTGTCTGGGAGTTTTAAGCCCACTTCGCCTCTTCTCCTTTGCAATGAGAAATTGTGAGCTTTCCTCCACACCTGGAGCTGGGAAGGGAGGCCAGGCCAGAATCAAAGCCCTTGTTGCCTCTTAGCTCAGGTGTGAGCCCAACACCATGCGTGGGGAACAGCGAGGCAGGAGTGTGTAAAACCCAACCAACACACAATTGCATGAGAAGAAAGCAATCTCATTACTAGAGCTCATGAAAGCAAACCACAATTATTATGTAAACAGCACTGATTCATTAGCAGACCCTATCAAAGCCATTTTTCCCCCCACCAAGAAAAGCATACTGTTCTATGGCACCCTCAGCTTTATCTCCAAACCGAGCTAAAACTCAGGGTGAAGCCAGTTTGTTTTCCTCCAACCCAAAACAAACCAGTGGCACCACTCTGACCTCTGATCCGCACGGCAGGTTCCTGCCAGCCACTGTGCTCTGGCAGGGAGGCACTGCTACTGGTGCTGCACCACCTTGTCCCACTAGGCACCCTGTTCTCCCCCAAAACTGTTGGCCACCAAGCTTTAGAAACCCAAAGGTTGGCAGGTGGGCAAAAAATATCCATCCCACACTACTCAGAGCAAAGGTAAAGCTCACCCAGGTACCCACGTGTACCTGGCAAGGGAGCAATTTTCCATCGGGCTTGTAATTGTGCTGGTTTCTTCGATGACATAAATGTCCTGTCCTTCCATGGGAATAGGCCAAGGAAAGCCAGGGAGCGTGCAGGAGGTTATTTTTCCCCTTATTACTATCACACAAAGCCTCTCCCTATCACAAATCTATTTCTAGTAGCACCCACTAGAGCTGGGAGAAGCTGCCTGCTCTTTAATCTTTCGGGGGCAAAGTTACCATTAAAACAAACAAACAAGCGAGCTCCCTTGTAAAGAGGACACTGCCAGCCAATCTGCTATAAAGACACCCCAACAACATCCTTGTGTTCATAGAAGATGCAAAATACTGCACTTCAGCCCAGTAAAAATCCTGGCTCAGTCTTTATGTTCCAAGAATGCCGAATCAAAACAGGCTCCACTCTTTAAAAAGAGGAGAGTACAAAGAAGGGAAAAGTTTGTATTAAAACCCATGTAATCTTTTTAAAACACCATTATTAAAACCTGTAGCACCAGCCAAGAGTGATTTATCACCCCCTGTCATCGCAGCCTGCAACACAGAGCTTTTTTATACCAAACTGTCAATGGTACCAAGCTAAAGCCCCAGCTCATAATTTCTTAAAGCTGGCTCTCCACTGCCAGCAAATCCCCTAAACCCCAGGGATCTGGGGGTCCAGGGCACTGCTGCTTCTCCATCAGAGCCACTGCCGGGGACCAGCGATGCAACTCAGCACGGAGCATCCAGCACAGGCTCTGCATGGTGCTTCCAAGCAGGAGGGTGTTTTAAGTAAACAATTTGCCAATGCTTACTTCAGCTTCTTTCAAATTAGGAAAGCCAACGGGCTGTAAAGGCTTTAAGCACATTTTCTGATGCAAGCAGGTCCCTTTGAGGGACGCACCACGAGATGCCCAGTTTTCATGGGGCGAGCGGTCAGAGCTCTCTGCAAACCAGACACCCTGACATTTGGGGTTTTCCTGTGAAGTTGTTACTCCAACACACCCCAAATCACCAGTAATTTCTAGAATAGCACTACAAACCACAAGAGGTTAAACCGGCTGCACATTACTTAAACTAACCTAAGTGTGACCCCTGGAAAGGAACAGCTATTGGATGTTGTGGTTCTGTAGAAACTCAATTACCAAAGCCAATTTCCTATGAGCATTTTAAAAAAAAGAAGAAAAAAAATGAAAAAGCAGCAACAATGCTGACAATGTGTAAGGGCCACATATTTTCACCTCCCAAAAGCTGCAGCCTAGTCTGTATAAGAGCAGTTCCTGTTCCCACAAAAATGTTGAGACATATTTTAAACATTTCATCATTGTTTGCTCCCATCTGAATTTGCTTAAAATCCAGACAATTCTCAACTTGTAAATTGGAAACACTAAGAGAAATACTCCTTTGAAATCCTGTGCTCAGGGCAGCTCCACTCTGCTGACCACGCACCTTTCCTACACCCAAACCCGCCAAGGGAGGGCTCTGTCACAGGAACCCACCTACGTCCATCAGCCACCTTTTGCATAAACCACAGAAAATATGAGTAGAAAGACAGGAAACAAACAGATTTTTTTTTTCTTAAAAAGATGAACAAAAAAATATTTCTAAGAAAGCTTTTGTTGAGGGGGTGTGTGTGAGATATCAGGCAATGCTTTACCTTGGGAAAGAGGCACTACAATCCCAATTTCAGGTTAAAATCAACATTGACTAACCCTTAACTAAGACCGATCCCAGCCAGTAGGTTACCCCCCCACACTTTTTAAGCACTGTCTCCATCTCTTCAAGCACCACACTTCCCCAGCGAGGTGATGCACTGCTGCCCTTGTGGACCACCACCCCTGTCCCATCCCACCTTGCCCCTCTCCCAGACCCACAGGGACATGAGAGGTGCCAGACCACAAGGCACAGGCTGGCAGGGAAGCAGGGCAGAGCTGTCTGCCAGGCAATTGTCTACAAACAGAAAATGCCATCCTAGGAAAACCAGCGTAGCCACGCATCATCCCAGGGGCAAAGCCTGACTAGAGCCCATGTGGCTGCCACCAGCCCCACACGCACAAAGTCACCGATGCCTCCTCATCAGCTCCCCTCTTCCCAACACGCTGCTTTTATCTAAGTGTCTTTCCTGGACCAGAAAGACATAAACATGAAGAAAATCCCCCAGAACACCATGCTTCTGCCACAGCCTCCATGGGGCTGCACGGGCAGAAAAAAACAGGGACAGCCCAAAATCTCAGCTAAGAAAGCAAAATAGTCTCATGAAACACTAAGGAAAGTCTTTAACAAAATGGGAAGCAGGTAAGACAGGCTACAACGAAGTCATTCTCTTTTAATTAAAATGCTTGTCCATTAAAAAAAATAATACAAGCAGCAGCTTTCTTCCCAAGATGCACAAATCCCAGCGAGCAGCACAAGCTGCCCCTTCCTGGGCACCAGAGGGGTTTGCTATGAGGCACCTTGGAGCACACAAGGTAATTTAGGGAGCAAGGGGGAAAATTAAGAGTTTTCCCGGGCCCTGGCATTGCTTAGCAATGGGAGAAGGAAGTTATCTTCATAATCTCAAAAGAAAGAGAACGCAGGAGGAATGTGAGGAATGTGAGGAATGCGAGGAGGTTATTGCCCCGGAGACCGGGGCTGGCAGCCCGCGCTCCCGCTCTCGGCCAGGGCTGCCAGGAGCAGACACACACCCTGACCTCTTCACTGAAAAGAATTTCCTTGGCAAAAAAAAATAAATCAGAACAAAAGCAAGGAATTGGTCTGAAATGGTTGCTCCTCTTCTGGGAGGAAGTGAAAGATTCGGAGCAGATGGGATAATCCTGGTGCTCCACCCCACGGGTTTGGGGAGAAGACCAGGAGGGAGATATGAAGGATTGAGCCCTTGCAACTCGACACACACATGCACAGCCATAAAAGTCCTGTGGTGAGCACCCCTCTGCTTATCGGGGGAATGACTACAGGTGGAGGGGATGGGTGGTGAGAACCACGCATCCGACACCTCTTAAGAAGTGCTGGCAGCCCTTCTCCACCCATGCAGGCGCCAGGGCACTGCCAGGGTTGGCAATCCATTGCACATAACCAGGACAGCAGGGTCTGTACGAGATACCAGCCAACACCACAGAGCAGGCCAAGACCATGAACCTCACCACCCCAAATAACCTGGGACCCTTCCAGCCAGAGGTCCCAGACCTGCTGGGAAAACACTACCGGTGCCTTCAAGACAGAAGATGCTTCTCCAGGATCTTCTCCCATCAGAGCCATCTCACACCTATTGGTCACACACAGCAGCGATGCTTTAACCTGAACCTCCCTGGCTCCACAGGTATCAAGGATAAACACCATGGTGGAGTGAGAAGCAGAGACCGAAGCAAGCCCAGCTTCTCACTGGCCTTGCTCTGATACCGTTTTAGCGAGAATAAAAAGTCTGTTGACATTCGAAAGCCACAGAAAATCTCCCTGAAATTACAAAACAGTACTGAAAACATTGAGCAGCTCAGGCCTCCTGCACAATGTACACACGCCTATTCAGCCTCTTAAAAAACAGCTACATGTCTAAGGAAACATCTGATAATTAAGGCAATTTTAACAATAGATAATAATTTGACTATGAATTGTATGGAATGTAATGACTGCTTATTCTGGCAGAAAAAACAGAACTTTCTATGAAGTGTCTGCCAAGGAAAACGATACTCCCACTCAGCCCGGACCACTGCGAGCAGTTGCTGCTAACCACATGCTTCACGCTGCCGGCTGCTAGGACACGGCGCGCCGCTGCAGCCGAACAAAACCCCGCGCTGCGGATTTCCAGGGAGAAAGCAGAGTCCCAGGCGAGCGGCGGCTGGAGTTGTGAGTCAGCCGGAGGCCGCCGCCGGCTCTTGCCAACGCTTGCCGAGCCACCCAGCCGCCAGCGCCGGACGTCGGGGCGCTCACCGGTGGACTGCGGGCAACTCACATGCTGCCAGCACCCCCCTCCCACTGTTTCCAGCTGCTAAATGACATTAGAAACAGCTTAAAATACTTCAAGCAATTCTCTCATTTACTTTTCCACGCCAGAACTCGTGCTTGCCGCAGGGATGTTCTCCCACAGTCACTTCCCCACCCACGGGTGGGCAGGCAATTCCTCCATCAATGCACGCTGGGCAGGAGAAACCACCCTGCCACCAAGGACCACCTCCTTCGCTGGACAAGTCCCTCTGCAAAGAGCTACAGCTGGGCGCCAGGTAGCTCCACGCCTTCAAACAGATGGTGAGGAGGACCAGGTGTTATCTGGTACTTCACATACCCCAGTGAACCCAGGAGCTGTCTTGTGCAAACTGGCTGCAAGAGGCTCAGCAGTGCCAGACGACACAAGTAACAGAGTCCTAGACAAGATCCAGGAACCATTCCTCGGCTGGAAGAAGCCACATGGAAAAGCTGCACGTGAAACACTAAAAACACATCTGCTGAACATCATGCACAAACCAGCAATGCCAACCAAACAGCCTTTTGATTGACCAAGGCAGCACACCAGGGTGATGCGATGGTGATGGCACCTGGCTGACAACCATAAACGTGCCAGGGACAGCAAGAAGCAGGACACTGGGGCATCCTTGCCAAAGTCACATTGGTCAAAATTCCATGAGTCTAAAATCAAGGGCCAAGTGATTTCCACTGTCACAGTGAAAGAACCACTCTCCATCACTCCCAATAAATGCACTGAATGAATGGAATAGCTGCACTCAAATAGAGGCAAAGGTTACACCGAGCATCTTCACCGAGACTGACCACAGAGTACTGCTTGCGCCCAGCTCCCTGCAAAGGCAGGCTCCAGGCTTGCCCTGTGCTCCCCATGAGAGCATCTGCCACCCAAGCCTGTCTCCACACCACCCCCAAATCCTCACGAGAACAACAGAGGACAGCGGTTCCAGTGAGGGAAGGCATCACACTTCTGCAGGAAACTCAAAGGTTAATTGATAAGGCTTTCCACCAACAGGCAAGCGGGTTTTTTTTTCCTTTTCAATCCAGGAAAAGAAACATCTATTTCTTCCAATTAGCAGGAAAAGGGAAGGAATTTCCATCCGTTTAACACCTTAGGGCAAGACAGAGCCTCTTGAAGGAGGGGGTTTTTGTTTTTAAATCACAGCCACCTACTGTGGGTCTCCGGATGCCATGACACCAGCTCACTTTGCATTTCGCTCTGCAGCCACACCAGACCAACCGGGGCAAGCAGCCCCTGCAGATGGTCACTCCCAGGGAGTTTTGCTCCATCACCACCACACACACCTGCCACATGGGTTCAATAAGGAATTACACTTTCTGGCCAGCGTTTGAACAAAGTGAGCAGCTCCAGGCAGTAAGATCGAGACCTTCCCAAGACGTGCCCTTTCCTCAGGAAACTTTCAGAGTAAACCTAAAGCCAGTCACAGGCTGGTGCTCTCCCCATACCACCTATCTAGACATTATCAAAAGTCAAGTTCCACAAACCAACCATCTACATGAGCTCTGTGCAAACACTGTTCTCTCCAGCAACAACAGCAAGACTGCAAAGCACATGGCAGTGGCAAGATACAACGTACACATCACAGGGCTATAGATGCAGAAGCTACTAAAAGCCACTGTGATACCAAAGGCCCATGACTTACAAGATGCATCCATGACAATTTCTAGCAGTAGTCTGTCTTTATACCCCTAACACCAAGTTAACACAAAAGGAAACAATTTCTGTATGTTCCACGCTACAAATAACACATTACAAACCTCCTACCAAGCAAGCAGTGAGTTGACCAGCTGTGCACTTCTTTCAGAAATGCTGATGTACTTCAGCAAGATATAACCTGCCATTCCTGCATATTCTAATTACATCCTAAAGCTAGTCTAAACAAATATTAGATTGAACTCCTAGGTAATTATGGACAAGCAATAGCCATTTAATGTGACTGAAATAACAATGACACAGATAAAAAGATTGCTGAAATGGGCCCTTTCTCAAAAGGCAAAAAAAGCTGCACACACCTGCTGCTCCAGGAGAAGACAAACATGGCAAGAGAGCCCATGTGAGAAGCTGCTAAACTCTGAATGACTCCTGTAGCCATGCTCTCTGGCTGCTTCGCTTTGACAATTCGAAGCCAACATTTCATAGTATCAGTCATCCTCACTCCAACAGCAAAAAAAGTCACTATACTTACAGAAACTAATTTACCACAGCTTTTAGGACACCTTTTTGGAAAGGCGATAGGAAGTTTCTGTCTATGCACTGTGATCTAAACCAATTCTATAAGAGAACAGGAGAATAAAGCACAATCCACCAAACCTGTGCAAAAATATAGAGAAGAACTTGATGGACTTCAGACTTGAGTTCATGCCAGTAACAACCATGCTTCCCTGCATTATCCCATAAACATCATAAACCCTTGAAACCCCCCAAGCTGTTCTCCACCACGGTTTAGTGAGCAGAGAGGTGCTACCAAGCTGAAATCACCAGTTTCCATCAACCCAATAGGATACTGGTCCAAACACATGGCTCTTTCCCATACACCTTTATCTCGTTCTCACCGATTAGCCAGGCTCCAGGGCAACTGCTTTGCCAATTCAATTCCCTTACCCACCTGAAGGAAAACACACCACTATCACCTGAAACACCAACTGAAATCAAAGGCTTGGCAAGCAACTCATTTTTCAAGACAATACACACCCCAGACCTTGTGCTTTGGTGTCAGACCTCAGCCTCCAGCATTATCAAGGGCAGCATTTCCCACCCTGCTCCCAGCACACCGGTTCCCTGTCCTGACCCCGCAGGTGAAGCACCGCATGCTCAGAAAATTAAAAACTAGCAGTGGGGTGAGCAGCTACTCTCTGCATACACCAGCTGAGCAGCAAGTGAGGGGATCCGGAGCCTCTAAACACAAAACATGCCGAAACCACATGAATTTTCAGGGGGAATGTGAAACTGCAGCAGGTGTAGCACCCCACTCCAGGTTTAATGTTAAGTGTAGCCACACTCGAGGTACACCACACTCTAAAGCTGTGCATAACACAGCTGCTTTAAAGACTTTCATCATCCCCTCTGAAACACCCTGCAGAGCAGGATGACATTTAAAACTTCACTTTGCAAGACCTGTTGCTTTCCAAGAGAGGCCAGACACTGCCCCTCCACGCCCCTGGAACGGCGACATAACCCAGCCGACATTTCCAGCGTATCACTGCAGAAAGCCCTTCTTTTGTCAGATAATCTTACCTTGCTCATCACATTTCTCTGACCCCTTATTTGAACAGCACAGGGTCAAACCGACGACCGTTTTAGAGCCTCAAATGGAAGCCGTGTCAGCATGATCTACTCCCAACATCCTCCAAAGCTCACAGAGCCTTCTTAAACATAAAGTAAGGACTGGGTCGAACTTTTGCAATACCAGACGTATGTCCTGACCCTATGCTGCCGAGGGCTGGACTCAAATCAAATCCAAGCCTATTTATTAGAGACCATTTTACAAAGCAGGGAGGCTGAAGGGGAGAGGGTATTTTAACTGCAACCAGTCAGACGTTTCTCATTAAAATATTTCTGGGAGAAGTAAACAGGCCCACAGTTTTACTCATACAGATGCAGGCTGAACACGTATCATTAGTCTGACAACATAAAAACACAACCAACTGAAATCATTTCGGTTTTGTCAGTGAAAAGGACAACGTATGCATATCTGGAGGGCACAGCAATGGTAAAGATTACCCCCAGCTCCTATCTCGGCCGTCTAAAGGTATTTACTCGGGGTCTGTCTGTGTTGTGACAGTGTCCCAGACCGAAATGAATGCCTCCAACACTCCACATTTTTGGGCCATTCAGTCATGCATTTTTGTTATTGTTGAAAGTAGTGCGAAATTGCAGTGCCTGAGCTGGAGTCCTTGGTGGTCTCCGAGGATTCCAGCTAAAAAAGCACTTCCTTTGTTCCGCGGAGAATGCGGTCCAGTAGGTCATTCAGGAGGGGAAATAAAAGCAGCGGCCCTGGGAGGGAGATGAAGGATGAAACAAAAAGAATAAAATGTTTTGGGTGTGAGCACATTAGCTACAATTTCCTACTGCGGCCGGCGGCGAGCTCTCCTTGCCCTGGATGCGCACGGAGCTCGGGACGGAGGTGGAGGGGAGAAAGAGAAAGAAGCAGAAAAAGAAACCGTTTGGCCGTCCCGCGGCACCCGGGGGGAGAGGCGGCCCGAGGGCAGGCAGCGCCCGCTCCGCCGCCGAGCGCGGGGCCGGCAACAGGCGCGGTCCCGCC
>VZRW01006919.1:1138070-1217686 GCA_013398125.1 Aegotheles bennettii
ACGGCGCTGCCCGCCCCTCCGCCCGCCCTCCCCGCCGCCGCCGGGCTCCGAGCGGGCGCCCCCTCCCCGGGGGGTCTGTGGGGAGCTCGGCTGTGCCCGCCGCCCCCGGCTGTGCCCACCGCCGGGTCCCCGGCAGCCTGGGAGCTCCAGCTCCTCGCCTCCCTCCAGGGCACGTCCCAGCCCGGGGCCGGATCTGAGCATCCCTGGCCGTGGCGAGTTCCCACCTGGCATCCACACTCCCGGCCATCCCTAGCCCCAAAGCGCCCCGCGGGGCAAGGAGAGATTCCCCGGTAAGGGGTGCAGGGGGCTGGGTTGGCCGCTCTTCCTTAACCGGAGCTATAGATGGTTCAGGCCTGCTCCAGGTTTAATGGGTTCACTGAGCTGATGAATTTTGACATGGCTGTGACAGGTTTGAACTGTGTGCATGAAAGACTCATCAAAACCGACTGATCTTCTGTTTCCAAGAGTTTGGCAGGACAGAGGCCTCAGGAACACAGACACCAGAATGCTCCAGCCACTCTTCCTCCTTCATTCTCCAGCCCTGCACACAGACATATGCATAAATGTGAACAAGCCTCACTGGCTAAACCCTTGAACCAGGGATTTAAGCCCAACAATTGCTGCTTGCTTCTGTTTGCCAAAAATCATGGAAATAGTACTGCAAGAATGACAGGCACTGCCATAAATTCATGTGGCTGAAATGTCACTTCAGGGGTTTGCTTAAGGGGACCTTGCTCCCTGCCTGGCACGGTGAGATCTCAGTGTTCATGTCCCCTGGGTGCGGGTACTGCTCAAGCAGCTCTGTCCTGCTGCAGCATCTCTGTGTCTGTGCCCAGCACTGTGTCTCAGCACAGCGTAATTTGCCCCCTGGCAGTGCTATGGCCTGGTGACAGCATCATTTAAAAATAAGAAATGTGCAGCAGTTTACGTGTCAATATGCTCCTTTATTGTACTCATTTCACTGCTGCATCAGGGAAGGGCAGACTGGAACAACAGCAGGGGAAGTTGCCAGCTTTGCCCCCTTGCTCCCAAGCTTTTGCCAGTGAAGTGCCTGGTGGGTTGGGAGGAAAGGACCCTCCATTCATTCCCCCAGTGAGAGCACAAAGCACGGCCACGCTGCCACGCTGGGCACCTCTCGTGGGAACAAGATGTTCCTTCAGCTCTGAGCTTCCCAGCGGTGACACTGCCAGCTCACAGCCCAGTCTGGGCCAGCCATGATGGAGAAGCTCCTTTGGTGGTGGGGCCTCCCCTCCTGCAGGGATGCAGGGAGCATCCCCTGCCTGCACCATGGGAAACAGGCCAAGCCACCCCTGAGGACAGGTCTGGAGTTTGCTTTATCGTGGTTTAAGAAGTCTCCAGGGGTAAATCCAGTCCTCCTGCTGGAAAAGGGTGTGGGGGTCTCAGCTGCCCTGCCATCCACCAGGGCCACTCACATCGAGCTGGTGAGAGAAGCCAGGCCAGAAGTTCTCATGAAGTTATAAAGTGTCCTGAGAGAGAATAATCCTCTAGGATCTGGCCCTGCAATGTATGACTGAGTTCTGGTTTTCAAAGCACTACCTCACCCTCCCAGCCTTTATTTGAAGAGACAATGTGAATTTTAAAGAGAACTCAGCAGGGAGCACTGCATTTTTTATTCCAAAGTGAGAGAGAAAACGAGAGTGAGAAAGTCTGTGGGGTTAGAGACAGCTTGCCATTTGTTGTTTCTCATAATCCCATACCTCGGCAGGATTTAAGAAACCTCCTGAAAAACATGGAGGGTTTTGTCGAATACTTGATCAAGTAGTTAAATCAAAGGCTGCAGCAAAACAATGGGACTGCCTGAAATTTTTCATTAAAAACTCTTTTTCTTCTTTTTATAAGGAACAGGGAAGTAGCCTTTCTCAAAAGGGAATTTTTTCTCTGAGTTTTTTCCCCTTCTCCAGTATTTTCTCACATCTGACAGAACATTTCCAGCCCCCTCACCCCAAAACGCTCAAGCGATTCCCCTTCCCCACTTCTCTTCCTTTCCCAGGAGAAAAAGATGGAATAAAGCAGAGGGAAAACTTGCAGTTTAGTTTTAAAAAGACGCTGAAGTTTTTTTTCAGAGCAAAAACTTCTGACTTCCTATATCTCCCCCAAAAGTCTCCTCTTTCTCCATTAGTTATTTCTGCCCTCAGACTCTGTGTTTCTTTTCCAGCCCTAGAAGATGCCTCAAGGTCTGCCACGGTGGCACAGGATGCTCCCCAAAGCTGGGGCTGGTATCTCCCCTACCTGTGCAGAGAGCCGAGCCTGTGCTGCCTGCAGGGCTTTCGGAGCTGTTTCGGCTCTATCTGCTCACAAAATCTGTTGTGAGCCTTCTCTGTTATTTGGGGGGCCCCCAATGTGTCCCCAGAACCAGTGCAGGCACTCCTGGGCTGAGCAGAGCTGGCTGTGGTGTGAACCCACGGGCGCCGCCGTCGCTGGCCCCGGCGCAGGAGACGGAGACAAGGTGACATCACCCGCATAGCGTCTGCACGGAGCCTCTTCCAGCGTGTGCCACGGCCTTGCACAACTTGGCATTCCAAATTTCCGTCATCTCATTCAGTGGAAAAATTGCAGCCCTGCCAGCTTTTCGGAGAGAAGAAAGGGTAAGCAAGGAGAAACCAGAGGAGAGCCGGCTCCTCCACAGCTTCTCTTCACCTTCCCCCAGAGTGCTGCCTCTCCTCTCCAGCACAGACCTGCTCCATGCAACAAAGTTGTGTCCATGTAATTAAAATCACTTTGAACTCACTCTGGACAAACTGGCACAAACTCTTCATTGGGGGGGGGGGGGGTGGTGAAATCAGTATAAATCTTACTGGTATTCAGTGAGTCCATACCGGTGATGTATCAGCTTGCACTAAAAATCAATACAAGTAATTCCCACCTGGGCAGGATTTGCTGGATTGATTTTAACTTCAGGTTGGTTGGAGTGGGACAGTTCTTTATCACCGACAAATCTCAGCAGCAGAGAGGAACCCCAAGCCCAGGAGCAGCACCGATTACATTCGAAAATCCCGCTGGAGTCCTACGAGGGCTTAAGCTCTCAGTTCAATTTAATTCTGGTCCTGGCCAGGGGTCTGCCACAGCCCTGCAGTGTTTCCAGTCATCTGTCAGGGAATCTACTGGGAGGCTGTACTTAGATAAAGATTTCAGCTGTAACCCTTTAGGAAAACCTGGCTGAACACAGTCCTTGGGCTGGCTATCATTAAGGATGATTAAATCCTACACTCCGGCAGGAAAGCCTGGGCTGCAAGGAGGTTAGAAAGTGTTGAAAGGGAACTGGACAGGCGTGTCTTCCCAGCTCCAGCTCATCAGCAGGAGACGGCTCATTGTAAACCCGAACCAGGCGCGTTCGCTCTCCTGCGGCGGAGCGGTCGGGCCGGAACAAGGGAGGCTCGAGTGGAAACAGTCTCCTTTGATAAAACCTCAAATACCACAAATTCTGGGGGCTGTTTAATCCAGGGCATCTGTCACAAGGATGGGGGGATTCTGCTAGTTACGAGACGAAGCCCTGAATCTGGGTTTCGAATGTCAAAGGCCTGATATTTTAGGGCCAGCAGATCCAGTGTTTCGGCATGGGCTGATGTCTCCCTTTTTTTTTATCCCTTATTTTTATCCTAGGCTCCTTCGCCCTGTCCAGCAAACAGAAACCTCCTGCAATAGCTGCTTGGCTCTGGGGTCAGGGGTGTGTTATCTCCTTGTTGCCCTCTGCAGGGGGGGCAGTGCCGGCTGGGGTCTGCCACGGCAGGGTGCGAGGTGCTGTGCATGCTTCCCAGAGCAATGCAAACTGATGGGAGAATGCTAAGAGGGCAGGGAGGGACAGGCTAAGGGTGGGGGTGCAATGAAGCTACTGCCAGGGTTTTACTCAGCCTCCTGTGTCCGAACTGGTTTACAGCACACGGGGCTTGCTGTGAGGAGCTCAAAGACCAACTCCATTTTAGGGAATGCAAGAGCTTGCTTCTCTCCCAGCAGGACAAGAAGTCATCCCGGCTCTGTTCCTGGACACCACGGGGAGGAGACTTGGGGACACAGAGCTTTGAAGGGCACAGGAATGCACTTATTTCACAGATTTTCATGCCTGCACTTCCCAGCTCTCCCAAAAATGACTGTGTGGCAGATGGCTCTGACGTGTTGCACACTCACACCCAGAGGATAAAAATATTCCCCAACAGATTCCCGGCAAGTGAACGTCAGTCACCATTGTTCCAGAACTGGTCACAGCTTCTTCTTCTTCTCCCTGCTCCCCCAGAACAGCGGCACAAAGGGGTCCCTGGGCTGCATCTCCCTGATGCCCACCACGTGCTTCGCCAGACCAATGGTGGCAGCTGGGCTGGAATCCCTGCTCTGCACCAGCAGCACATGAGGGGAGCGATTCTGGCTCACCGGCACCCATTCCCACAGCCCAGAATCCCCAGGGACATGTCCCCATCCTCCCTGCCCCAAGTGGTGGTACATCCTGTGCCCGTGTTGGCTTCCTGATGCATCTGGTTGCCACTGAGGAGGCTGGGTGACAGGATGAGATCCTCTGGGGACCCTGAGTCTGCCTCACACAGACCTTTCTGGGTGTGATTTACAGCCATGACATTTAATTCTCCATCCACACTTGCATGATCTTCCTATAGATGTGAAGAGGAGTGGGAGCGTGTGGGGAGGGGTGGGTCGAGGGGGAGCAGCAGTTGGAGAGCAGGGGAAAACATGAATAGCATAATTCGGGGATGACAGAGGAAACAAGCCCACAAGATATTCTTGCATTTCCATCCCTTCCAAGCGGCAATCCCTTGCTCAGCCCTCCCCCAGGCTCTCTGGGCTATATTTACAGCAGGCATCACTGCCTGGATTGCTTTATTTTTGCTTTTTTTCCCATTTTATGTGTTGTTTTGTGGGTGCTGTGAGCGGTGGCATGGCCAGCCCACGCGCCCCAGCCTGCCTGTTCAGGTTTGTCTCACCCGTTAAACGTGCAGTCTCCTGGTTCACAGATAAGCTCGTCACACAGCTAGTGGGTTCACAAAACCCTGGAGCTGCAGAGATTAGGACTGGAAAAAGCTTCCGATACCTGATGCCTCCCTCTCTGGCCCTGCAGGACCGACCTCGAGCTGTCCCTCCCCCTGGTCTCAAAATCCCTCCTCAGTCAAGACTGCACAGCCTGTCCCAGCTACTGACTTAGGATCTTATTGCACAAAAGCATTTCTTAATGGCAAACCTAAACCTCCCTGGCCACAATTCAAGCCTGGTATTTATTTTTTTATATCTCCTGTAAACATACAAAACATCCCTGCTCTCAGCAGAGCCCAGAGCTCTCAGCACATGTGGCCAGCATGGCACAGCTGGAGATGGCCCTGGTTGCTGTCAGTGGCCCTCTGGCCATGTGGCCTTGGTCCCTGCAGACCTGGGGCAGAGGGGAACAAACTCAAGTGCTGCCTGGAGCAGCAGGAAATAGTATCCTGCCATGGAAAGGAGAGAGAGGGGGAGAGGCATGTTCAGAGCAGCAGATAACCCAGCCAGTTGGCACTGCTTAAAAATGAGTAATAGCTATGTATTACCTGAGCTCCCTCATGCCAGCAAAAAACCTGCAGCACAGGGCCAGGGGAAGAGAGAGGCTCTCCACTTGTCACCAAGACTGTCCCAGTCCCCTCCAGTGCTGGGCACCACTGTTGATGCCACCTGGTCCCTCTGGGTGGGAGGTTGGTTTCCACCAGCATCACTAGTGCTGTGCTGCAGGTCAAGCTGTGCCTGTCCAGGGATGGAGTCACACGGTGCTGGTCAGCAGAAAAGTCAAATCTGGTTTCTTAGAACTCGAAAAGATCAGCGTGAGTTCGCCATGGGAGCTCCAGAGATCCTAATTACTGCACCCAGCACTTCTTCTAGGGCCTTTCATTCCCCTCAAAGCGCTTCTACCTGGGCACCGGTCCAGCAAGCACTTAGTTTGTAGACATCTGCCTTGTTAAAGCAGGGATGCATGTCAGAAGCTTTGAGGATTTTGTTAGTGGATGAGAGCAGAAGTGGTTAAGCCCTTAAATATCACCTGAGACGCGGGAGGCAGAATGGGTCAGCAAGAGAGCAGGGAGGGGGAGCACGGGCTCTGAGCGGGACTTGTCCCACCCCTGTTCTGTACAAGGCTTCAGCATCAATAAACTGTCAAGAAACAAAACTTACTTAAAATCACCACTGCTGTGGGTAGGATATATTGGCAGCGTACACACCGCTTGCCCTCTGGCTCACCAGGTGGGCTGTGGGGCTGGACAGGCTGGTGTGGCTCCTCTCCCTGATGGTGCCACGCTGAAAACTAAACCCACGAAGGAGCAGCACAGGAGAATGGGGCGCAGGGTGAGTACTGCCTCCAGTCCTCTTGCACCCAAATAATCCCAGCTCACATCCCCATCCCAGGTGTGATGCCCATCAGGGGGTGCAGGGCAGCCTGCAGCAGGGCACAGCGGGGATCCTCCATGGATCCTCCATCCCTTGCCTTTACTTTTCATCCCATCGTACCCACCCGGTGTGGCCAGGGTGGGACACGGGCTGCCAGACGCTCATGGTTATATCGGTGCTGCTAGCAAACCTTTTCTTTTTTAATCTTCTTTTTCATTCCCCTCCGCTCTAGTGCCTCACACCCCCCCCCCCTATGGTTTAAAGTTTCCAAACGAAAATATGCGAGTTGTGACTTGCGGGTAGCGAGTCGGGGCTTGCGAGGAAAGCCGGGGAGGGAGGAGGGAGGAAAAGCAAGAGCAATCTGCTCCAAGTGCCAGCAATTGTTTTTATCCTTTCCAGATGAAGGAAAAAGATCATGTTATTTGTTTGGCGTAAAGTTCCAGATTTTCAGGAATGAAATCTGAGAGCAACGTGTCAACAGTCTGTCTTGAGAGCCAGGGTGGATGGCGGCCTTTGTGCTTCCAAACACCAGCGGGGCCGGTACGCTCGGCTGCGGAAAAAAAAGGCTCCATTCTCACACTCTGGAGTGGTGGCATTAGATATCAGCAAGATAATAGGCCCAGGGCCTAGCCCTATTTCTGCTCCCAACTGAACGGCCCCATGCAGCTGGCTTTGATGTGCTCATTTATTTGCCTTTTCTTTTCACAGATGATATTTTTAACCGATATTGCGGTTTGGGCATAGATCAGGGAGAAAGGGGGGGAAAAAAATGAGACTCATTTTATTGCGATAGTTGATCAAGAGGGAAGAAAAGAAAAAAAAAATAAAAGGAAAAAAAATCAGCCATTTGTTCCCCTGCAGTTCGATGTTTCCGGCTGTAAATCAGCTGGGACGCAGCGGTCCCATGTCAGCTGGGCACATCTCAAGGGCCACGGCCGGCTGATGCTGGGGTCTGTACAGCCCGCAGCCCTGAGGCATTTGCACTTGAATCCCAGGGGAAAAGGAGGGAGATAGTGGGGTCAGGGAGGTGGCCAGTGGCGAGATTCATCTGGGGCTGATTGATGTGCGGGGCGGTGTGGGTGGTCCCGCACCACGGGGCTGGGAGCGTGCCCCACACGAGATGGGGATGGCAGGAGCAGCCACTGCTGCTTTGATGTCCTGCCCCAGCTGTCCCTGCCACAGAGCACTGCGTGGCCAGGCCATCCATCCCACATGCTTCCGTCCACTGGAAAACCAGCCCACGGGTTGGGAGAGCCCACTGCCTTCAGCCACATCCAGAACAGGATAGGGAAAAAAGAAAGAAAATATAAAAGGGAGTGGAAGGGGGGGAAAAATGGAGAAGAAAGGACTTTCCTCACCTCCTCTTTCCACTCCCCAGTGCTCAGCATCCTGGGTGAGGAGGCTGGGAACCCCCCAGGATGACCAGCGCAGGGCTGGGCACAGCCCCAGGTCCCCTTGCCCTCAGGAGTGACTCTGGGGGGTGGTGCAGCACAGCAGCCACACAGCCCTTCACTGGGGACCTGGCACCCCACTGGGTGTTACAGCCACGATTTGCACCTCCTTGGTCTGAAACAGCAGGTCCAGGAATGTCACCTCCATGCTGTGCTCATGCTTCACTTTTGAAACTGCCACCCTGCAAAACCATCTCCTCCTTGCAGCATGCTTACCACCCCACCCCCCCAAACCAACCAGCCCCCGCAGAGCCCAGGGTACGGATGCTCCCCACAGGTTCTTGTACAAGGGGGAAAATAAAAACATTCAGCAGTTTTTGGTATTAATGGCCAAGTGAAAGTTCCCCATGGAAAATTTCATTTTGACTCACAACATCTTTGTTTCAGTTGAGAAAGAGAAGCATCAGCTAGCTGTGTGCTCGCTCCTCTTCCACGACACAGGTAACCATGCAAGGAACCATCAGCAATGCTGAGCTCTTGCAATTTAGGTTTCCCAATACTTCACGTAAGTACCCAGCACTTGAAATTGTTGTCTCATCTCTTTAAAGAGGGATGGTTGGGTTTTTTCCCCAAGTCCCACAGCTGCAGTGGGAAAACTGAAAACTCACACACAAAACATGAAAAACCAGATGGCAGGAATGAAACTCCAAAATTAATTATTTCTTAATTTAAAAATTCTTTTAAATTTAATTTGGTTTCTAAGCCTGCCTTGGAGCCTCATTCACCAGCTTGCACACTGCTGGGACGACGATGCCGTGACATTTACAATGACACTTGCTCTTATGGATGGATTTTTCAGAGCCTGTGAGCTGGCACACGTGTCCCAGAGACACAGACACGCTCCTGAGTCCCTTAAACCACATCTCGACTGCTTGACTCAGTGCAGCCTGGCCCCATTGTTCCTGGGCATCATTTTGGAGGAGCATCAGCATCATGTCTGTGCACGCTCGGCTCAGCCCCTGCTGCGGCACAACCTAAATCTGCCAACCCTTCCCTAAATCACTGGCTTTGCACGCTGGCAGCCTCTCTGACATCTCAAAGTTTTACCAGCCCCACCGCTGGAGCTCCACCTGAGATGGACTCCAGCTCCGTGGCCATTGCTACAGCCGGCACCATCCTCACTCCCCATGGCAGCACCTACCTGCCATGAAAATGAAATTTTTAATTAGCCTAGAAACCAAGGCTGGTGCATATCTGCCAAGGGTCCCATGGAAGGGAGAAGCCTGACTGGAAGGTGAGTGCTGAAAAATGGCCTTCACCACTGGGAAAACCAAGCAAATTAAATTTATTTGACATTTTGGCTAACCATGACTACTTGGGGATGAAGCACCACGAACTGCACAAATCCCTTGGCCAAACAAGGATGCGGCAGAGACCCCCTGATGCTCTGAAAAAGGTAGAGCAGGTTTGGCCAGACTGACATCCCCTCATCCCTCCTGTGTGCACCAGGCACCTTCCAAAAAACACGCTGGCAATGGCTTGCTCTGACCTTTCTTTGCACCCCAGGTAGCAGTGGTTTTATTGCCTGAGCTGTGGCTGCCTCTGCTTCTGCAGCCAGCTCTCCCTGGGGTTTCACAGCGATAATGGGAACAAGGGGGGCCCTGGAGAGAGTCCCTCACCCACAGCCAGAGCCTGGTCTGCTGGCCATGCGCTCCCGGCAGCCCTGCAAACCACCCACAGGTCCATCCCTGCAACCCATCCACAGGTCCATCCCACGCTGTCAGAAGTAAGATCAAGAGCAAACAGTGTTAACCAAAATGTCATGTGAGGCTGTGTAAAAGAGGTGGTAAAAGCCATCTTAGCAGCCATCCCAGAATCCACTCATCCCACAGTCAGCACACAGAGGATCCTGAGGACCTTAAGTTACTCTGTTAGCGATTGCATTAGCAGGACAAGGCCACAATGACCAGGGCCTCCTGCCAGACACTTGCCAGAGGTGAAGTCTGGCAGCTCATCAGGCAGAGAGATCAATCAACCCCCTTAAAAATAATTTAATGATCTCTTCCCAAGGGGTGAGTGACAGTTGTGGCAGTCTCAGCAGAGGGGGATGACAGTGATGGCAGCCACACAGGGCAGCTCAGGGTCTCCTTCTTCTCTCAGTGCTCACATCCTACCTACACCCTGTGCTGAGACCTCCCGATGGGCTCCTGCTTCTCCCTCACCCCTTGCTCTGCCCCCCAAAGCTGGGGACATGGTGCCACGTGCAGCATCCACTGCCATCTGCACCCCCCTGAGCATTTGCCATGCAGGGGGATGACTTCATGCCTGACTTCAGTGGGCTTCTCTGGCTGTCCCTGGGAAGGACATCAATTAGTAGTGGTGAAACCTTCAGCCCTGTGGCGCAGTGACAGCACGGGGGGAAGCGGGAGGTCTGGCAATAGTTTCTCTCTGCCCAACACCGCAGAGCTGGAGGTGGGACACCCCTGGGAAGACATTGCCTCCACTTTGTTGCACTTTTTTTTTTTTTACTTTTTTAATTTTTTTTTTACTTTTTTCTTACCTACTTTTTTTTTTACTAACTTTTTTTTTTTTGTGGTTGCACATTTGGTATCTGCAGGGAGGTTTCTGTAAACACTGCACAGCGTACATTGTACTAAATAAAGCAGCATGCAAATCCCATCCTCACATTCGCAGCCCGCAGACATGTAGTGTTTAAAAGGTGCGAGACCCACGTCTCTATTTATTCTTTCAGCAGCAGATACAGGGCTGCTAAACATTTGTCTCCAAGCTGTGGGATGCAGCTACCCCGCACAGCTCGGCTCATTTCCCTGTCCGTTCTCTCTGCCTGAGCACCAGGGATCTGAAGGCAATCCCTGCAATGCTCAAGTTTTTCCCTCCAGAAGCAGCCTTGCATTATGGACCCCTGGAATGGTCCAGCTGCCCAGCAGCATCACTATGGGCTGGAGCAGAGGCTGGAGCCATGGATTTCCTCTCCCCCGTGCCTTTCAAAGAGGTGTTACCTCTGCTACGGCTTAAAAAGGGGGGGTTCACCATCTCCTAACCCAGGCCCCTTAGTGGTTCCACCCCACATTATTCACTCTCCATATGTTCCCATGCCGACTACACTCAGGCCAGAAAGCAGCACCTGCAGGTAGGGGACAATTTAGGGAGCTGCCAGTTACCAAAAGGCAACTGCTGGGCTTGAGCTCCTGGAGGCAAAGGGAAGGTGCAGCCAGCAATGGTGGGGGCCAGCCCAGCTGCCTCTCCAAACGGGTGAGTGGGAGTTAACTGGTGCTGCATGGAGGAGAGTGGGACCATGACAAAGACCCTCACCCCCCTGAAAGGGTTTTTCTCACATCTCTAACCAAAAAAGCTCCAGTGTGGCTCTTGCCACAAGTAGCAAGGTGTGATCCAGACTCCTGGCAGAGGGTTTCCATTGCACAGGGCTGGAGCAGCAGGGTTAGCCTGAGCCCCAGGGAGATAGGCAGCCCAGCCTCTGGGGCAGCACTGAAACCTTCCCACTGCTGTGATGGAGATACCACCACGTGTCACATATCCAGAAGGCACACAGCTCTGTGTCCTGTGATCAGAAAATGTGCAAGAAGAGGGATTGAAAAGGGGAAAGTTTCTGCATTTCCAGGTTTAGGAAAGATTTGTATTTTTCCAGGCTTCAACCTGCATAACCACAGAGCAGCCCCCACACCCCCTCTGAAAAGCACCCACAGCTGTCCTGGCTGCTCTGTGCCCTCCTGGGCATTGAGAGGAGGTGGCCACAGCACCCTTCTCCACACCTCCCCAGAGTCAAATCGTGTCCCCAGCAATAACCTTGGTGACCAGGACTTTGCTGCGCTTCACCCCAGTGCCACGGGGAAGCAAGACAGGGATCACCATGTCCCTAAATGCACCAGGCTCAGAGCCATGGACCTGCACCCCTGGCTCACTGGCTCCCCAAAACCAGGCAAGGCTCTCAGTGAGCACAGGGCAGCACCACCCCATGATCCTGACCTTGCTGTAAGCTGATAAGTGGCAGCAATTAAGCAAAGAGCTCCTGGCCACAGGCACAGAGCAGCCCCATGCCACCACCAGTCATTCATTACCAAATCAGCACCCACCCACAGCCTGGGTCTGACCCTTTCTGCAATTACCGAGGCCAATTAGTGCCTTTGCTCCTCTGCCAGATAGCATCTCCCTCCTCCATGCTGCTTGGCCTGGCCCTCCGAGCCACCAGCATCTGCTGGAAGCACTGGGAGGGTTTCCATGGACCGCTTTGGTTGCAGTGGTGGGTCTGGGCTTGCTCTGATGTGCAGCAGGGTGATAAGCAAGTCCTGTCCTGGGGATTTCACACCACCAAGGCTGGTGCTACTGGTGTGAAAGCTTTTCTTCCCTTGCTCTCCTGCTTCATCATCCCAGCCAGGAGCAGAACAGCAAAGAACTGGCTGGTTGCATGTTTGGCACAGTAATTACCAACATGCAGCAAGGCCCCTGCTAGAAGGATTGCAAGGAAGCAAGCAGTATTGGCAGCTTGGTGGGCTGGACACAGCATCCCTCTCCTCTGATGTGGTCGTGGGAGGCTGTGCGTGGTAAAGCCAGCCCTGGTGCCTCTGTGACACTGCCATGGTGAAGTGTCTGTGCTGGTTATCATGCTCAGGAGATGTTTATCACACACACATTGACATGCAATAGCAGTGGTTCACACCACAGGTCTGGCACTCTGAGCCAAATCCTGGACCCTTCTGCAGGATTCAGCTCAACATTATGAGTCTTCTGCCACCATCCTCTCCTTACTTTTTTTCTTTTTCCCCAGAAAACATTGTTTTTCCTTCAAAGGGGAATAAAAACACCCCATACCGGGAATTGTGCTAGATAAAGTATGGATTACAAGTTCTCAGAAAACAGTCAGCTGCTGAGATCCAGCTTCAAGAGACATCATCCAAAGTTAACCATAAACAACAGGAGCAACAAAATGTCTGGAAGATCTTGAAGCAACATGAGACGCCTGCGCTCCACAACAAGCCTGTTTCACACCACAGGAAAGGTCACCACTTTAATCCACTTCTGGGTGGAATGTACACAAATGTCGTTGTTCTTAACATTGTAATTAAACAGCCTCTTGCTTTGCTACCCACCTCGTGTTTGTTTTCCCATTTGCTAACATGGTGGATGGTAATATAACAGGACACTGAAGTGATACAGGCTGCTACAGGTGGGCTTTCCACTTCTTTTTTGGCAATTTGCCTGCAGAGAGCTGGATGTGAAGGGTAGTTGTGCTGCTTGGATCCAACAGTGATTTTCCTTTCTGGATGTGCAGCATCTTTGTGCCCTGAAATAACAGCACAGAGGACAGTGAAAACAAATAAAAAAACTCTGGCAGAGATCCCCAAATGTGTTGACTTGTTGCAAGCAGTTGTTGAGGTCTCTGCTGGGCACCTATGAGGGTGGCAACAGCCACTAAACTCCAGCTTGAGGTTAGGTCTGTACTTCTGTTATGGAAAAGTCTGGTTTTCAATGTTGGAAATGTGCTGGGGCAACCAGGAGAAGTCTTCTGTGTTCCTGTGGCCACCAAAGAGGATCTGAAACAACCCTGAATAGTCCCCAATGGAGCCCTTCCCTTCCCACAGGGTGCTCTTGGGTACCAGCACCAGCTCCTACCCCAAAACACAGCACGCAGGAGGAAAAACCCTGCAGCAGAAAGTTGGGGTTTCTTTTCTTCTCCAAAATTTTTGGGCTGCAGTACTGGCACACAGGGGGGAAGCCTTGCCAGGAGTTGGGCAAGATGGCTTTCCCAGGAATGGCATCAGCTGTCGGGAAGGGCTGTGGGATACGGTGATTTGCAGCCCAGAAGCATGGATGTGTACTTCAGTTCCTAGCATGCTCTCAGCAAAACAACACCAAGATGTTTATTTTCAAAAGGATACAATGTTCGACAAAATAAACTATATTTGATTAATACTGACTGTTTTTCTTGTTGGTTTTTTTTTTTGAAAGCAGTAAATTCGCTGACTGTATAAACATGCCAGGGCTGCTTCAACTGCCTAGATCAAAATTTCAGTTACCTCACCTTCAGGGAATGTCCTTCAGTAACATTTTGACAAGCATACTTAGGAGATTATTTGTGGGTTTTGTTTTTTGTTTTGTTTTTTTTCCTCACTTTAACTTCTTAATGAGGTCTCCAATGAGCAAGCCACAGGCTGGAGCTGAACAAAACCCACCACTTGTCTTCACACGTAGAGTTTCACCATGTCCCTGACATCAAATGCAAATTGCCACGCTGAGGACCATCAAGCATTCTCCAGTGTGATGGTTTCACCTCATTCCCCTCCAGCTGTGATTTCATTTCCCTGAGACCTCCATACCTGGTTCCTTGCTAAAGCAACAAACAATGCACAAGGAGGATTTGTGAATTTGCTGACATCCAGCTGAGTCACCCTCAGCTGCGGAGCTCACAGTGGAAAATCCCTGGGTTTCTGGGAAGGGACACCTGCTTTTGGGGCATGTGGCTCGTGATCTGGTAAAGCTTTAACAGCGTTTGTCAATCATGAAGCTGCGGTGCTGCTGGAAAGGTCAGGGAAATTCCCACCAAGGCACCCAAGTGTTTGGGAACCAAATGATATTTCTGAGATGATTTACCTTAGGTGAGCTACAAAGCCTCCAGGGCAGGACTTGGCCAATGGACTTGGACATGGCCAGTCCCACTACCAAGCTACGTGCTCTGAGGTTGGAAGGGAGACTTCTCAGCAGCACACGTGGCTGTTTTGAGCATTTTGAGGTCTTTGTGTGGTTTCCTGTATTTTACTTTGGAGATTTATGCAACATCCCACATCTGGTCCCTGCCAACAGCCTGCTTGTCCCCCTGGTCCCCATGCCACTTTTGTCCCAGCACTGCCTCACCCCCCCACCTCCCACACAGCTGCAAAGGTCTCACTATGGACCAGCAGCTGTTGAAAACACAAAGCAGGAGACAGTGCAAGGTGGTCACCTCCTCTTCTGACACAGCATTTCCCAGAGTGCCACCTCGCCAGTACCCTGGCCTGTGCCCCAACTGAGCACCCTCCAAGGCTGGGAAGCAGCTGGGAACTGCCCTCTCAGTTTGTGGCATCTCCCCTGCTGTAACCATAGCTCAGCACGCACCAGTTTTGACTCAAAAGCAAAGCAAATCAAAACACATGACAGCACAGGATAATGTACGTCCTTACGTAAACCCACAGGAACGGCCCTGTGTCCAGCTGCCACGTTTGCAGACACGGCTGGTGCTGCTGCATCCTCCGTGCATGTGGCCTTTTGTTTGGGTTGGAGAACCCAGTGAATCGATTCCCACATCCCTGCAGGGTCCCTGCTCCACAGTGCTCGAGGGCTTTGCTCATGCAGATGAACAAGCAAATCTGAAAAACTCCCTGAAAACCTAACCCGAGACACTCTTGATTTCACTTCCCCAAACAGCACGAGCTGTAAGCACCAGCTGTTCTGAGCAGCTGTGAAGCGTGTTAGATTATACCATTCCAGCACTAAACTATTAGTCAATTGATTAATGAACCAGGACTTCCCATCCAACAAAAACATTTTGGTTTTAAATTATAATTTGATGCATGGTTAGTACAGAAATACATTACACATGCTAAGCACATGTTTGCATCCCATCACCACCCTCAGACATGGGAAAAGGTGCCGGCTTTGCCACCTTTCCAAGGCTGGAGAGGCAATGGCTTTGTGTGCGGTGTGACGCTGCTCCCTCCTGCCCACACACGGGATGTCCATGGTGACAGCAGCTTCCTAGCCACCCCACTGCTGCCATCAGGGCTGCAGAACCAGCCAGGGAGCAATAAGGTTAACTGGCTGGAGGTAAGGTGGCTCCAATGCCTGAGAATGGGAAACTTCCCCAAGGTCGCTGGGCACTGAGCTGGCGAGGCACCATCGGGACACGGCGCTGGCAGGTGGAGGACAGCCACGCTGCACCAAGGAGCCCATGGCTCTGCATGGGGACACTAGGAGATCAGAGTCAGCAACAACTCAGGATCAGCTCTGGGGCTGGAAATTATCTAGAAAATGTTTCTTTCCAATTTTTTTTTTTTTCCACCCAGAAGCACCTCCATGAAATAAACCCCTGTTCGGCTGTTTGTCCTGCTGGCAGAAAACCAGACAGATATTGACTCTGGCCACACACCCTGCTGGCTGGACACGGCCACCACCAGTACCAGAGCCACCTCACTGCATTATCACAGCACTGTGAGCACAGCCGAAACGCTGCCCCAGCACCTACCATCAGCTCCAGCCCCGCACATCCCTGACTCACATAATTACCATATATATGATACATATACTCATCACTAACACATATACTAGTACATATATTAGTATAACAATAAAGAAAAATTGAAATGATCTTGCCCATCTGTTAGTGGTTAAACCTGCAAGACCTGGGACAAGGTGTGGAGCTACAGGTATACATGCACAGGAGAGCTGACAGTGCCCATGTCCTGATGGAGATGTCCCATCCCACTACAACACAGGGCACGGTAAGCAGAGGTGGTATAGAGAACGAAGAGGGAACAATTATTCCTATTTCTCATAACATACGAATGACTTGCTGCCCAGAACTGAATGCCAGGTTTACTTCACCTTGGTGGCCAAGGCATTGTTTGCAAAACCCCTGTTAAAACATGCACAAACCCACTGCAGGGTGAAATTCAACAGCTTTTTTTCAAGTTATGATGCATTATTTTCTAAACTTGGCACAGGTAGTGGGCTCAAAGGCTGTTTTTTGTGATTTCTTATCACAACAAAAAGCCTCCAACAACACAGATTTGCTGAACAGCTTGTGTGTGCAATGGGAAACCAGGCTCAGCGTGCTACAGAGGGGTCTTCTGCTGACAAGCACCAGCATGGCACCGCAGTGATTCAGGGTGGGAAAACCCAGTGAGCTTTGCGAGGCACACAGCAAAGCACAGCCAGTGCCATATCCTTAAGAGAGAAACAAAGCATGCTGGACTCACACTGGAGAGCTGAAGCCACCATCCTGTCCTGCTGCTTATCTAAGGAAGGAGCACACAGAACATCTGCAATACAAAATGAGAGGAGAGAATGTCCCTGTGCTGGTACCAGCGATATGTGGCGAGGCAGAGGCAGCACATCATCTCTGAACAAACCCAGTCCCGCTCCCACCCGCAGTGCTCCGGGGGGATGAAAGGAAAATGATCAGAAGGGAAGAAGCGATGGGAATTCAAGTGGCAGTAATAAAATATTCCCTTTGGTGGAGCGGAGGCTCACGGGCACAGCCAGCTGCAGCACGGAGAGCAGGGATGATGGGGAGAGTGGGGCCAATGCAGGAGCAAAGGAGGAGGAAGGAGGCTGAAGCAACACCCCTGCCAGCAGCCCTGATGGCTCTGCCCTGTGTCACCCTCCTGCACCAGGACCCCTTCGACCCGAGGGCTCACCAGCAAGTGGCAATCCCAAGAGACAGAGGGTTTGTGAACATATAAAATACAAATATGTGTATACAAACACACGTCACACCAGCACAGATGTAAGGAATCAGCACTTAGAGGCACCATGCATGGCACCAGCACTGCCTGAACATCCCTGGTGCTCACTCCAACATGGGTGGGACATGATGGGTCTGAAACCCAGAGGAAAGCTCTCCAACCAGAGGCAGAGGAGTGGGTTGACCCACCAGCCCTCCACCTGCCACGGCTGCTTGCAAGGCTTCAAATCGGGATCGGCCAGATCAGCCCCACCACCTCAAAGCAAGAATGGGTGAAGTTTCCACTGTCCAAACCATCTGATTGCACAGTTCAGATTTATCTACTTTCTCCCAAACATGAAGTTGCTTTTGAAAAGGTCTGAGGCACACAAATATTTAAATCCTGCACGTGCGTGTGAGTGTGTGTGCACGTGTAGCTTGCACATATACTGCCAGATAAGATACTGCGGATATAATCACTCTAGTAAAGAAAGCATCTTACACAGAAATATGTAACCATTTTGGCCAGGAACCAAATCAAACCAAACACTCCCTGGCCCCAGGCCGTCCGTTTAATCAGACTAAACCAAGCCTTGCTGTGGTGTCCTCGAGCTGGGCACTGCTGGCCTTTCCAAGCTGCCCATTCCAGGAACAAGATCGCCTCACACATGGGAGGCTACTTCCAGCACAGCGTTATAGAGCAATTGACCTTTATTTCAGAGATAGCTTAAGTAAAGTAACATGCAAAGAAACATGTGAGTAAGAGTCTCATCTGCCTCGGGCTCCTGCAAATCCTTGTTTTTTCTTCCCTCGTAGCACAATGCGTTGGACGCCCGTTATTCATTCTTGTAAAGCACAGCATGTACATCCATGCTGTCTGTCCTTTGGCTGGAGCTGTGTTTGCAGATTTCCCGTGGGAAAGGAGGTGTTTCACTCCTGAAGAATAAAACCAAGGCATTGCATGGGCCACGGGGATGTGGAGGGAACCAGCCACCTGCACTGAAGGGCTTTGCAGGACCTGGCTGGGAGGTGAGCAGCAAAATCACCTGCAACTTGCCCTGATGCAAGTGTGCTTCATGCCCATGGGAACACATCTCCATGACAATCCTGGTGCACAGCAACTCCTCTTCCGCAGCATCTTTCCTCCTGCTGTACGTCTGACCTTCTCTCTCTCCTGTCTTCGCACGCCCTCTGTATTATGTGCCTGGCCAGATTCCTAGGGATGAGCCTTGAATTTGGAGTAAGTACAAAAACTGCTTGAACTGCAGACAAAATCTGTATTAAGTCAACTAGGATCAGGATCTGGTATTTGCTGAGAGTATTTCATAAATCTTAGGTGTTCTGTACCCCATGCACGTCTGAACAACTCAAGATGAAATACAGTCTTCAACTTAACAGCAAGGGAGACCTCAGTCTTCAAAAACTGCAAGGAATGCAATTTAATATGAACCTTCTTATATTAAACAGGATTATCTTTAAAAAGCACTGTTACATATTTACTAGTTTACCATGAACAAATATTTTAGGGTATTTTTTTTTTGTGAAGATAACACGTTCTTTTATAAAACTGACCCAAGTCACTTGCCCTGTCTTTGGAAATGTGCATATATTTCAGAAGAGGTTCCAAAAGTCTTCCTCGTTAAAAAAAGGCATGGAGATGCTGCCAACACCACTCATGGCTGGTGGCCCAGCAGCAGCAGCAGGACCAGGGCAATGGCAGCAGCAGGGCTGGGGCGGGGAGCTGCACTCCCAGGGTTGTGGCTGGGGACTGTGGCACCATCTTTGCTTTGCTGATTCAGAAGCTGCTTGTTTGCAGAGGCATCGTCCATGTCCAGGTCATACGCCAGCTCTGAAAGCAGAAGGATGTGGTTAGTAACAGGCAGTGCGTGCCAGCACCCTGACACTTGGCACATCCAGCCCCCACCATCAGCAGGGAACAGCTGGGTCTCAGTGCGCTCAAAGGCATCATGGCAGGGGTGAGAGGACCAGAAGAGTTGATCTTGTCAGTCCTGCACCCAGCCCCAGTCTCAGAGTAGTACCCAGCACCCTACACCAAACGTTATGCTTGCAAAGACCAAAAGATCACAACCATAAGGTGCTTCGGTAAGAAAACAAGAGAGATAAAGGGATTTGGTTTACTGGAAAGCTACTCCCAAAGAAAATCAGCTGAGCTTCAGAGCGGGTGTTCAGCAATGCAAATCACGTCTGCTGCCCAGACACTGCAAGGATGCGTGCAGGAGTGAGGAAATCCAGGAGGGTACAAACAGTTTCCCCGAACCCAGAGCCAGCACGAGGCCTTGCTCACCAAATACCTCCTGGCTGGAGGACCTGAGGAGCTCTGCATTTCTGTGTACAATATATGCTCCTTACAGCACTTACAACACATCTGTCTCATCCTCTGTCCACCTCATCAAAGCACTGGAGAGCATGGAATGTGAATGGGTCACGCACCCCAGGCACACTGGTGTTGCAACATGGGGACTTTGAGATGAAGCATGGGAGAGCTCCAGCCCAAGAAAATGTCCAGTATAAAAGTTTTGATAGTCCTGGCCGTGGAGCATGACATTAATGGGGAAAAACTTGTGGCAACCCATCACTGGCTGCAAAGGACTCTCAGCAGTAAGTCACAGTCACCCTTGTCTCCCTGAGACGCAGAGGAATAAAAAAGTCCAAGCAGACAATGTGGTAAGGCCAGAAACCAGCAATTCTCAGGGCTAAGAACAAAAAGCAAAAGGTGTTTTAAGATGCCATCAGCCAGATCCAGCTGGGACGTTTGTACCTGCTGAGCATCTGGACCAAGTGGGTGCACCCATGCTTGACTCAAGGCAATGGGTCCCAGCTTCTCATGCTGCTGCCATCTCCTTCTGGGGTCCAGGTATTTGCCTGGATGGGAATCAGTCAAGCCTGTTAATCTCATTCCCAGAGCCTGGCCTTTGGAAGTGGAGGAAGCTGGTAGATTCCATCAGAAGAGACCCTAGCTCAAGCCTTTCACAAGCTCTCGTGGATCACCAGCATACTGACGGGTTTGGATCATCTCACCCCACCCCTGAGAAAGAATCCAAGAGGCTGAATAAACACTCTAGCTAAAAAAAACACCACATCAATCCAATGAGCACCACTGCCAAGGCAAACAGGCTGTATTTCTTAATCAAAATTACCCAAACACTGCAAAACAAAAGCATAATGATGTTAATGTGACAAGTGAGTCAGCCCAGGACATCAAAGAGGGTCAGAAATGGATGAAAGGGAGCAGATATCCACGCACACAAAGGGCCAGGTGGAAGCAAAACCCACCTGGTGAACTCTGACTTCTCCAGGAGATTCCTACAGATATTGTGATTTCTCTTCTCCACACTTTCCTGCTTTTCTTCTTGAGAGCACAGATAGCTGCTGTCCTCCAGAGCTGCACGCCCATGGGCAGAGCAGGAAAAGGTGCCACCCGGAAAGGGTTGCACCAGGAGGCCACCTCTACCCATCTGTGCTGTTTTCCAAGCACAGAAAGATAACATCCCTCTGGCACAAGGGATGCTCAGGCTTCGGGGCAGTTTGGGAGCAGCCTGGCTGCACCATCTGATTTCCCCAAGCTCCTTTCTGCAGAATAAGTGAAGGGATTTTGAGTTCATAAAAATCACAGCAGATTATTTCACAACTGGTTGTTTTACACAAGACCCTTCAGCTGGTACAACATCCCACCAGGGCAATGATGGCCTGCCCTGGTGTGTTTTGGAAGGTGTTTCCACACTCTCCAAAGACTTCTAAAACCTAAAAGATGCCCCATGGGGTTGCAGTACCATCAGGCATCTGTTTGCTTCCAGGCCAGCGAGCCACAGATGATCAGCAGAGCTTTTGGGGCAAAATATTCTCTTATTGGACATCCTAGCAAAAATAAAAAAATCCGCAGGAACTGAGTCACTGCTCTTGCCTTCAGTTGAGAAAATAAATTTGAAACAGAAGAGCAGTTTCAGCAAGGTCCTTAACAGCACAAAGAGTCTTGACGCTCCCATTTAAAGTCTCATTCTGCGATGCTGTGATTTACGAGATGCAAGTTCCTGCACAGCTCGCAATGCAGCAGCTGAAGTGGATGGGAAACGTTCAGCCAAAGAGTACCAAAATGATGATTCCAGACATATTCTTTTACACGGGAAATTTTTGAATTCTGGGATTTCACCTGGAGTAAAAGTAACTGTTAAATCATGGCACTTCACCCAAATGGGAATGGCGATTCTCTCACTCATCCTCTCTGCACAAATTAAAAAGAAGGGAACAGAAACCCTCTTGTCACCAGAGACTTGAGAGCTATTTTCCTAGCCTTGCTAAAATGCTTCAGAAATTTAGTGCTTGGGTGTGCCATTTGTTTTCGCTGTTCCTGCCATTGTTTCCTTTTCTGGGCTTATTTGTGCCCAATTGTATTTTTAGGCTTGATGACTTTAGCCATACATCTTTTATTTTGTATTAATAATGGCTCTGTAACTCCTGCAAATCCCTTTCACTTGACTTCTACTGACCTTGGGTACGTAGGAGGAAAGGAAAATAAAAAGTATTAGCCTCTAACAAACCAGAGGCAGCTGATAAGCAGGTCCAATCAATAACAAGGTAATAATTAATAATAAGTAATGATAATTTATTATTATTATTCAAATCCAGGAATCCAAATTAGCAAACATTTCTAAGCAGGTACTTCTTGAGGGGGCTCCATTATGGTTTCCAGCCTTCATTAGGATCCCTAGTTAGTCCAGGCCACTGCTGCACTCCTGCACCTCCTGCTCCCACAGCTGCCAGGAGAGAAGGAGCCCCAGGACCAGGCATGGACCTGCAGGACAGCTGGTGGGGTAACAGAAATTAACCTCCCACAAAGGCCATTTTGGTCACTTCCACACAAAATTCTGCCTTTATGCTGCAAAATAACCTAGGAGAAGCTGCTGCTCTGGCTCCCTGCTCCCCAGCCATCTTTTTCATTAAAGGTCTCCACTGTGATCACCCATTTATTTCCAACAGTTTGTGCTATGAAGTCTTTGCTCTGCAAAGGCTTTCTTTAGGGCTGTGGGGGCACGAGTAGAAAAATCTGTTTCTGTTTATAATCAGTTGGAGTCCAGAGGGTATTACCAACAACTCCCACTAATTACATATTCAATCTTCACTCATTTTGGCCCCTATTGTCCTCTGGGCTGCGGATTAGATAATCCCCTTAAAATAATAGTCAATCATTAGCTCTGCTTTGCTTTTTTTTTCCCCTCCATGCAAGCCGAGCGTGCCGTGCCGTTTCCCAGAATCCTTATGCAGCTGGTGAAAGGTCTCCAGCCGAACACAAGCCGGTCCCTCCGGAAGCATCTTTTGTAACAAAAGCCCCTCTAACACAAAGCTGCTGCGCTTTGCTCCCAGGACCGCAAAAGCTTCAATGGTCTCGCGGCGTGGATGACAAAACCTGCTGCCAGTTCTACAACACACGCTTCCCACATCCATGAAATAAAGTGGTGGCATTTTCCCCTGGATTAGGACTAGAATTAGGCGCACTGACTCTGCACAAGCTTATTGGGCAGGAATCACTAAAAAAAGCTCTTCTTGCTGGCTTTGGAGATGGCTACAAAGGATGGCTGAAGCGGGAGGAGACTGGTGTTGGGTTGGTATTGGCAATTGGTGCAGAAGAAGCCAGGAGGATGAGTGCTGGCACACAGGCAGCGTTATGGCAGGCATTCCTGTGTCAGATCCACCACTGCCCACTGAAACACCCTTTTCACCCCTAAAAGGACAACACGGTCTTCAGCAAAGAACTGCTAACAAATGCCACTCTGGCAAATGACCTCCAAGAGGACAGTGCCCAGCTCCCACGGGCTGGCTCAGCTGCTGCTCAGAACCCAGAGCCAGGGAATGTCATCTCGCAGGCAGGCATCTGGGCTGCCCGCCTGCCAAGCCTGCCCTGGCAGATGGCTCCAGCCATGGACCTAATATAGTAACAGAGTTGGAATGGATGGCCATGCGTGAACACCGCTTCGTGGTGTCACTTGATAGCGCTGCTGGTGCCCTGTTCAGTGGCAATGGGTGCGAAGGGGATTTGCCCACGGACAGAACCATTGAGCCTAACACAGCATGATCACAGCACGACCCTGCCGAGTGGGCCAAAAAACGTGTGAGGACGTGGTGGTGACCCTTGTTTGCAAATGATGGAAACTGTGTGGTGTGAAGGGACTAGGGAATGGATTGTGACCATATGCTTCCAATAAGCACAATACACATTGAGTAGAAATGTCAGAGATAAGTAGGGCAGCTTGGCAAGCTCCTGCAGCTCTTATGGTCAGTTGTGAACATCTGCCTGCATGTGTCCTTCAAGACTGGTCTAGGAAAGCACATGTTCCCATTGCCAACGAGAATTACAATCTCTGGGGTGTGTTGCTGTATTTAATTTGTTTAAGCAGCAAGCCTCATCAGTGTGGGGAACAAATTGCCAGTGGGTACAGCAGACTCCAAAGCAAGACTAGATTTCTTATAAGGAGAGATGTTTGAGTCAAGCCCAAGCTCTTGACTCATTACAAGGTGAAGCGTAAGAGCCTGGGATCCCACAGACCAGACTGCCTGACCCTGGCTCCCAATTTTCTCCATCTCTACAGCACCAACCACTTCACCCTCACAGGTGTTTGTACCTGAAGTCTAGAAGAACAGTCCAATTTCATCCCAAACTCTTCCTGTTGGAACACCAAATGACCTGCTCATCTCAGTATCCAGCATCCTGGCTTTCTCATGCAAACAGCTCATACTACAAACACACCACTGCCTCCACAAAGACAACACCTGAACATATCTATGGAGTTACATGGCACACACTGCCATGACTGTGTGGATACAGCTGGGATCCCCAACACCCTGCTTCCCCAAAACACCTTAAAACTCTTCCAAACACCTATCCAAGCATGGTTTCATCTCGCCAGGGAGGTTTAGCCCTCTGGCACATTACTACTAAAATCCTGGAGCACCAACAGGTTTGCCAGTTGTCTTCTTGTGCAACGAGCTGCAGCAGCCCAGCTGCAGGCGTGGCTGCACCAGGGTGTAATTAAAGCGCTGAGCCGGGGCTGGCTGTGGTGCTTGTGTTGGCACAGCTGGGAGATCACCGAGATGGATGTGCAGCATGTGCATGGTCTTGTGCCTCTGCTTTTCCACCTCCTCCGCAGCAATTTAGGAGGTGCGGCTCTTGGCAATATGAATTTGGGGGAAATAAAAAGAAAAAAATCAGGCTCAACACCACCCTGCTGCTGTCGGCAACGTGGCTGAGGGAGCCTGGCACAGCCCAGCAGTGAGTGGTAAAACCAACTTGCTGGGCAGAAACCCAAAGGAATCGGGTTTGGGACTGCTGATTTGCAAACCAAGACTTTTCCCCCGCCCACCTCTTTGACACATCCCGGCTGCCAGCGTGCCACTGCTGGCTACCCAAAGACTACAGGCACCACCACAAACCCAGCACCAATTTGGGGATGTTCCCCCAGGATTGAAGCAATCTGGAAGGCTGTAGCCAGGTTGATTTGGGGAGACAAAGTCATCCATGGAGAGGTAAAGAAGCTCCAGCTCAGCCCCATGCCAGGAGTGCAACCGGGTGCTGCTCGGGGTACACGAGGCAGTTTGCCACAAGCTCTGCAAGGCAGGTGGTATACACACCCTGGCTCCCCAACCTCCAGCACTACCACAAAGTCTCACCCATGGATGTCCCAAAGCTTTTGATGAAGCAAAGGGACAAAACACCCCCAAAAACCCAACACATCACCTGGTACAGGCAGAGGGGCTGCATCATGACCCCATTGCAATTGACTCCTCCTCCATCCCACCTTGGCCAGAGGCTGGTGGCGAGGCAGGGCTATCATTTATGACCTGGGCCTATATTTACTTTGAAAACATACTCCTTAAATTCTTCTTTGCTCCTTCGTGTGCTCTAGATTTACCCCGAAGAGAATCTGGCGTCTGCAATTGCATTAATCATTTTCCCTTTGGCAGCAAGTGAAAGAGTTTCCGAATTGTACTTGCAGTGTGGAGCCACAAAAACATGTTTAGCAAAACACACTCATGTAATCTATTAAAAATTAACAAATCTCATTAGCATTATTAATTGGAAGCACCAGAGTCCTTGTACTTTGCTGATGAAGCAGTCTGCCCCGGTCTGATAACCAGCTCTACCATCCAGAAAAAGAGCTGCCACCTAAAGGAACTTAAGAGGAAAGAACTGAAAAAAGAGAGCTAAACATTGACAGCCAGAAGTACTTCCAAAGACAGGAGTCAAGAAAGGGAAAAGGACAAGTTGGAAACAGAAGAGTATGAATGGAAGTGAAATGATTTATGAGGCAGCAATATAGAACTGGATCAAGCAATGTTCTTGTAGATGCCCTACATACCTCAGCCCACCCAGACATGGAGCCCTCTCTCTCTTTGGAGACCTTCAAGATCTAAATCCACGGAGTGATCCCTTCTGATCACTCTGCTGTCATCTGAGACATCTCAGGACAGTCTTGATTTTGGGAGGCAACGTTCCCAGTGATAGCACAGCTAAATTAAATGCTTCATATTTCCTCTAATGACTGAAAACAACATCATCACATCAAACCAAAATTTTCTCCTTCATCTTTGCTCCCCGAAAAGCTCTTTGGATATGACCAGGACAGGCAGCTCTTGCTTGCTACCTGCTAGCCTTCAAGTATCCAAGCTCAGAACATTTAGTGACAATCACGTACTAGCAAGACCCACCAAGACACAGTCCTGAGGGGAATGGCAATGGTCCCTGCCTTCCAGATGCCAGCTGCTAAAAGCAGCCCTCAAGGCAGGAGGATATTTCTCAATGCTTGATCAGAAAATTCACAGTGGTGTTAGGGCACCCAGGAACAGCTGACATCTTCGTGACTCATCATGTGCACAAACCAGACTTGAAGCCCAGGCCACGGAGAACAGGGTTCATGGCATTCATGCTCCCAGTAAGCAGCCAGGAACGTGCCTCTGTGTACAGTCAGAAGGGACCAGGACTTTGTGCAATGTCTATGCTCAGTCAAAAATCCCTGGGCATCCATTATTGCCTTGCACTTGTAAGGAAAAGAAAAACCAAAGGCAGCTGGTGCTTTGCTCCTTGAGCACACAGATAAAGAAAGTGCCTGAGCTCCCAGCCCAGGGATCAAACTGACAAAGACCACACCAGGCTACAACTCATTAATGCCAAGGAAAATGTTTGGAGGGAGGTTTTGGGTCATAATCCAAAAACTTGGGTTGGGCACGGTCATAGCTGCTCAGCCCAGAGGTAGAGCTGGCAGGTAGGCTCAGCCATGGTGGCACACGGGCATCTGTTCAGTCTGCCTCTGCTCCTGGAGAAACTCCCTGAGGCTTTGTGCTCTTACACTGCCCCAGCTCACCACCATGGATGGAGAGCAAGCTCCTCCTGCCTGTGCCGGGACAACATTTGCACTGAGCACGTGTTGAGGTAAGAGAGCTGCCAAGGGAAGGGAGCTGAGAGACTACAGCCAGCACCCACTGGCTTTTTTGATTGTGTTAAGCTGCTAAAATAAATAAACAAATAAATAAAACCCTGGCCCTGCACTGAAACAACATTAAAGTGACTTCAGCCTATAAAAACGGGGTAATGCAGGAGGCCCTGGGAAACTTCACCATACCCAACTTTCCCACTTTATATAGAAAAAGAAGGGTTGGGTTCATAGGCTGGAACTTTTTAACAGCTCCAGGTCATGTTCCCTGTGCTGGAAGGAGCCCCGGGAACAGCCACTGTAGTCTGAAACCAGGACCTGGCTTTGCACTGCCTTCTGCTCGGCTGCAGGGAAAGACCCAAATCAAACCCAGCTGCTTACTGGGTGCAGGTAACATCTGACACAAAAATGGGGCTGACGCCTGCTCCCTGCCTCCCTCCCAGACCGAGAGCAAACTCTGGTCCCAAAGCACCATGGGAATGATGGTGGTGAAAGTTGGAGCTGGATGGTAGTGGCAGCTCCAATGGGAAACCCAGCATCGTCCCAGCTGAGCCCCAGGACACTGCAGCTGCAGTGCCTGGGCTGTACCAGATCCATCTCATCACACTTGCTCTTTCCTGAGGGCCAAGTGGCTCCCCATCATGCTTGGGGATCAGCAGCTGGGACCTCCTCAGACCAGTGCTTGTGGCTGGGACCATGGTGGAGCACAAGGAGACCACCTTGGCTGTCCCTAGTCCAGGAGGAGTGAGCAAGGGAGAGAGGGGATCAGCCGCAGGCTCCTGCTTGGCACCTCCCTGGGTCAGCTTCTACGTGCAGCCATGGAGGCTACTGGGGATGGGGACACACAGCTCATGGGGGAGCACCCAAATTGCTCTGGGAACACATCCATCGCCACATTGAGCAGTGAAACAAGGAGGTGACAATACAAGAGGGCTCTGAAGGCCAAGTCCATGAATGCCTTCCCCCCCTCCTGTTTGTAGCACTCACAGCTCACTCTCAGGAATGTCACAATCACAGTGGAAAATCAAAATAAAAAGGCTACGTAATCCGGTTTGTAAATCCCTTGAAAAATACCAAATCCTCTCTAAAACAGATTACAGAGATTAGAGATAAGAGTTTCCTGGAAATCAAGAATTGCATTTCAGCCTCCCACCTCTCCCATCCTCCCAGAGAAGAGATGGACTCATGACCCACCCCACCCCACCACACTTCTCCCCAGTCATCACCCCGACCTTGGGGAGCAGCAGCAGCTCCCTCCAGCCGCTGAGAACAGCTCAGCTGTTCCTACCTGATTTTGCCCTAAACACAATTTTGGGACATTACCTGCTGCATGTGCCTGAGCCTATGGGTGACATGCATCGGTGGTAGGAAACCCCTTGCATCAGGGAGAGGAGGAGATGCCTGCCAGCCTCCTGCATGCTTTTTGGTCCATCTCTTTTTTGAACAGGCTCTGTGGGACCATGCTGCCGTGGTTTTGTGAGCTGCATGAGCTGCACCTGGCCCTGAGGGTGCCAGCAGAAAAACGTCTTCCTAAATCAGCGTGGTCTTTGAAAAATCAAGATGTTTCCCTTGGCTGTGCCAATGGTGACAACGTTATCAAGAGAAGAAAGGCCAGACACCTATGTGCTGATAATATCAGAATATTTACCAGCCATGCCATTGTTATTCTGATAGATTAAAAATCAGCATTTTGTTTAATATTTTGACTCAGGTTTCCAAAGTCAGTGGTGGCAGAACCATTTTCTGTTGGGAATTTTCATTTGGTGAGAGTTTTTTGTGCTTTCATTCTTATTTGGAACAAAAAAAAAAAGATTGCAATATTAGCATTCTCGGCAGAGCACACATTCAAGTTCCTGACCTGTTATTGCTCAAGGACTTGTGCAGCTGCAGATGCCTGTTTGGAGCTACAGTTAGGTCATTTTGAATGATGCTCATAGAAAAAGGATCAAAACACTTACAGCTTGATCAAAAGGACATTTTATGAACATTGCAGCCTGAGTTAAGTGCTGATGTGAATACTTACGTTCGCCCTTATATTAGCTCAGCTCAGTTCTAATAAAATTAACACCCTTTCAAATAATGCACTCAGTTTTTATTTTTTTATGGTTTTATGCCTTATGACTTTGAAAACACATCCTCAAACCTTTTCCATCACTCATGGAACATCTAGCTATGTTAGTATCTCCAAATCAACTTCTTCTTCAGAGGAGTAAGGGTGGTTCCTGCTTTGTATTGTTGCTTCACCCCCTCTAACCTGAATTTATTCACCAAAGATTTGGGGTTTTTTCCCAACAAAAGAGGGTAACACAGTCAGACTCTTTCTTTTCCCAGTAGGAACTACTACCTGTAAACAAACAACTTAAACCCAAACTACACGCATCAGCAGCATCAATGCTCCTTTGAAGAGAGACAACAGAAAAAACAAAGCAGGGAAAAATCCAGTCTCTTTTCTGCATTTTACTTGCACATTAGAGGCAAAATGAACTTACTAGTCCAGGACAGGGGACGTCTTATTGGCACAATACAGCTGGTTAACTGTTCTTTAGAGATATTCATCTCAAAAGCCAGAACAGAAAGAGCATTTTCCCCCCTTTTATTTATTTATCTTTTTTTTTTTTGTGCCAACTCACCTTAGCTGAAAAGCACATTGAGACTGTAATTATGGGAAGGCCTCATCTAGTAGATTTGTAAACTCAGCTATCGGCTTGAATTACTGGAATTAGCAAGGCTAATTTAATGTCACTGTTCAAAATAGCTCAGATTTGGAATTTCTTAATGGCCTTAGGAGAAGGAGTCTTTATGCATACTGCAATCTAGGCTTCATTCTTAGACTAAATTCCTTCTCATAGATTTTGTGAATGCCCTGTTTTGTAGCCAACACAAACTCTGTCCAGTAAAATAATGTAAGGACTCAGAATGAAAAGAGATTAGCTGTTCCCTGCTCCTGTTATTTTAAAGCAGAAATAACTTTGGCTTCTACTGATTCATAGACAAAGCTTGAAATGCAAAGCATGCTCAACTCCAGATTCAGCATGAAAAGGACCTTAAAATATTCCTGAGTGCAAGTAATGGACTTATTAGAGGGATGAAAAGAAGCACTTTTCACAGAATCCCAAGCTCTTTAGTCCTGTCATATCAATAATCTTGCTTAAGAATTTCATTCTATTTACATTTCTTTCCCTTACAAATATCCTGCCTGACTCCTACGAAACACAACATTTATGCTTTTAAAGTGTTAATTTATTTCTCTTAATGATCGGTGGCAAGTGGTGTAAAATGTTTGCAGATCACCCAGAGCATGAGAGGGTATGATGGCATCAGGACAGTGGGTGACCAGGAACAATTTTGTACCACGTACAGTTTTACACCTGACAATTGATAAATGAGGAAGTAATTTTAAAGACTTGGTTAAAAGCATCTTCCTTAAATAATGACAGTTGATTGTGCTGGAACTCAACATACCTGCAATCTATTCTCTCCTTTATGTTTAACACTCACAAAACCAATGTTGACAGTGAGAAAAAAAGCTCTATAGGTATCAGGAAGGAAATCTGCCTGGCTGGTCTTAGGCTACCAAAATATACCTTTTTTTTACCTAATTTGCTTAGTCTTTGCAGGATGGTTTAATTTAAAAGTAGCACTAAGCAACTAGTGATGATTTTCCCTTTTTGTTTGAAGAAATGGCTGAAAACCAAAGGTATTTCAGGAACAAATTACAAAACCCTGTGTAGAACACCACGGAAGCAGATGGAGATGTCCCCTTTTTAAGGAGCAAGGAGAGTTTTTTTCTTCACTTGACTCCATGTCCCTGTGATAATTTGCACCAGTCAAGGAGCGTCGTAGCATAGAGGGGTAGATGATGTGCCAGGCTACATCTGCCTATGGCCTTCCCTGAGACAGCACCTACAGTGACCAAAAGACCCCAAAACACTGCAATACAACGAGTGGCTGTGCCAGGATGGCCACACACAGCACGTGTGATGATTTTCACAGACTCAACCATGTGGTTTTGCTCTGGAAAGGCAAAGCACAGCCATTGCATGCTGCCCTTCACTTTCAAGGGTCTCAAAGCACACCGCAGGAATTAATTACTCCTCTGCTTTGCAGAGATTAATTAAGCACTGAAGCCTCGTGGTCTCCAAGAGCTGAGTGCAAGCCTCCATTCACTAACGGCTAAAACTGAGCCAACGGTGCAGAGGTTTCATGAGCATTGATGGGCAAGCTGGGAAAAGCACCTCTGAGCACCCCGAGTTGCTCTGCAGAGGCAGCCTCCTCCTCCTGGGATGCTTTTAATTCCTCTGAACACGTCCCAGCAAGTTCCCCTGTGAAGGTAGCCATTCGAGGGTTTGCTCTGAAAACATTCTTTATGGCAAGGCACAGAAACAAGAAAGGGAGCAGGGAGGTCAAGGAGCAGTTCTGTCCCACAATCATCTTTCAATGCATCTGCTCAGCCACTATTTCAAGAGCTCTCTGACATTAGCAGTCAATTTTCCTAATAATGAACTTGACAGCCCTGATGAGACATCCCCCATCAACACACAGAGAAGCAACAGAAGCTCCTCAGATCATGCTTGTCCCTTCCTGTGTGCTGCTGGGCTGCTGTGTCACCCCTCCCCAGGAGGGGAGGCTGCAGAACACAACCAGGCTGCCTTTTTCTGCCCAAGCTCCCAACTCCTCAAGAGTGAGAGGCATCACCATCAGCTCTGCCAGCAGAGCCATGGGAAGGCACCCAACATGCACAGGTCATTTGAGATGATGCTTCAGAAACCGCCCTTCTGGTATCCTTTGCCAGGTCAAGCCCCCCCACATCACACAGGACTTGTGCAGCCACTCCAGAGCCCTCTACTGTGATGCTTTAGCAAAGCAGCAGAACCCTCTCTGCCTTCCAAACCCCCATTTTGCTCAGGTCAGGCTTGCTGGACGCCTCCCCATCTTTCCATCTGTCTGGATGACTTCATGTCCTCCCAGAAGTTGGTCTAGCCATTTGCCCAGGGCCCACATGCCAAGCAACAACAGATTCAGACAAGCAGCCTGCCAACCCACAAACATCTGCTGTCACTATTTCTTTAGCAACAAATGCCTGGATGAAATAGGTGACAAATGCATTAAAAAAAATATGATACCTGTGCAGCAGACAGCTGGACGGCACAGGGGGACTGCCAGCCCCAGCAGCTAACAAAAAGTGGTGGCTGAGCTGCAGCTGCAGCCTGGGAAACCCATTAAGACCGCATGGAGTGTCAAGTTGTATGTAACATGAGTGCTGGGCTTGCAGGCACTGTGTGACAGCAGCTCTGCAATGGAGCCACGCAGAAAGTGGGTCCAAAGTGACCAGAGAAGACAAGAGTTTCTCAGCACACGCCTGCTTGTGCCTCCCAAAATCTGGGAGGAGCAGGTGGATGGGGACATCCCTGCACAGCTCCCCAAAGAAATGCAGAGACACCACAGGTTTGCATGGCCTCAGCAAGCCTGAGGTGCAGGTCAAGGCAGAGAAATTATTTCCCTGTGCATCCCATCCTGCTGTGGGATGCAGAGAGCAAGATGCCCAGGGACGGATCCCTTGGAGCAGGGCTTACTACAAGTTCTGCACCTGTTTGCTTTGCTTCAGGGTTAGTGCAATCCCGCAGCCGTCCAGTCCCCAAGTGCAGGTCAATGGGATGGAAGTGATTTAGGAACCTCCAGGCAATCCCACACAGTGGTCCCAGTTACCCCATATCTCACATAACAGGAGCTGGCTAAGTATTTTTACAGACAGGTTTCTGCTCCTTAATGTATGCAACTGGTCAGGGTTAGTCTTATTGCTATTAGCAACCAAAATCACTCTTAAGCCTCTTGCTCCCCAACCCACAGCAGCTCTTTTCATTCAATGTGTAGAAATACCTCTTTGCTGTGTCCTTATTTTTGGCTTTTATTTTATCTTTTTGTTGGTACACAGAACCATTTTTCTTTTTTCCACATTTTCTAATGAGTTCTGGCAGTGGGAAGTTGTTTGTAAATCACACAAGTATTTGTTTTACTGGAAACATCTGCTTTAACACATTTGTCTCAAAAAAACTTCTTTTTTTAAAAAAACAAAGGTATTAAGCTGCAATGTAAATTGGGCACATCTGTTTATGAGTCACTGCAAAAGCACTGCCTCCAATGCACCAGATCACATGGATCTCCAGGGGCCTGATCCAGCAGAAATTGGAAACTTACAGCTCGCTCTGCTCTCTTTTCTGGCACTGCTTTTCCAAGAGTATTGCTGCCTGATTTAATAAATTAAGGCTACTAAATAAGAAAGATCTATTTAGCATCTGCTAACAGCATTAAGTGTCTGGCCCAGCAGACACTTACATATTGGCAAGATACTTAAGCTGATGCCCAAGCTCACGGGCACCCAAGGACCGAGTTCAGTGGAATTATTTGTACATGGGGGACTCCAGGCTGCATGAGACCCACCACTGCCCACAGTGCTGTACCACCTCTGCTGCCTTCAGCTGCCCAGTGCTGCCATTAAAAACATTCAGAGAAGCAGAATAGAAGGAAAGACATCAGCTAAACCTCCAGGATCAAAACCTGGCCCATCAGCTGGTATTCATTCACTGGAAATACATGGGTTGGCAGATCCTGGGTGGTGGTCTGGGGTCCAGAAGAAACCATTCAGCTTCATTTTTTGGAGTGACTGGAGAGTATCCCCTAATGCTTCTGGGTTAAATAAACCAACTGGCAGGTAGGAAGGAGGCATCAAAAAGGGCAAGGAGATGCCTGGAAAGGGCAGATTCAGGACTTCCATCCCCACGATAACTGCAAGACACACATTGCACTGGACACATGCATGCCTGCCCACCAGGGCAAAGCTTTCTGACTGCCACCAAAGCCCTCAGCCAGGCAGTCACGTCCCACCAGAGCCCAGGAGGGGAAAACAGTGTGTGCAAAGCCTTCACTCCCTGCACAGCAGCTGCCCCAGCACAGCCTGCTCACCCGGGAAGAGCAACTTCCCCAAAAGCACCAAGGTACCACTGTGACCCCCCCACATCTGATACCTGCCCATGGCTCCACACTTGGAAAAAGCTGCTCCATTGGCAAAAGCACTCATGGACAGACTACACAGCAGCCAAGTGGAGGTGGCCATGCACAGCTACATGTTGTTCCAAGCCCCATCCAACCTGGCTTTGAACACTGCCAGGGAGGGGGCAGCCACAGCTTCTCTGGACACCCTGGGCCAGTGTCTCACCACCCTCACAGCAAAGAATTTCTTCCTAATATCCAATCTAAATCTCCCCTCTTCCAGTAAGAAACCATTCCCCCTCATCCTGTCACTCCCTGCCCTTGTCACAAGTCCCTCTCCAACTTCCCTGTAGCCCCTTCAGGCACTGGAAGGTGCTCTAAGGTCTCTCCAGAGCCTTCTCTTCTCCAGGCTGAACAACCCCAACTCTCTCAGCCTGTCTTCACAGGAGAGCTGCTCCAGCCCTCTAAGCATCTTCATGGCTCTGCTCTGGACCTCGAGCCTCTTTTAGTCTTTCCAAAAGCAAAATTAAAGCTAAAAGTGCCAGGAAGGGAAATGGAAGGCAAGAGCTCATCAGATGCTCCCAGCCAACAGACACCAGAGCACAAGTGGGGAAGTTTGCCCTGCAAGGGAAGGGCAGAGGAAAGTGTTTTGGGTATAAATGTGTTCATTCACATTCTCTGTGTGTGCCTTAGCAGGTGATTTGTGTGGACAAGGGAAGAGGAAGAGATATTGCATGCTGTGCTATGCGATGCCTTTGGGGAGCACACAACTTTATTTATTTACTTTTTACTGGAATGTTCTGCACAGAACCAGAACAGGACGAGTGAATGTACCAAAGCTGCAGAGCAGCCGGCAGAGAGTTATCAGGGAGGCAGAGGATATTACTCAGACTCTGATAATAACCACCAGCTCCCACCTGCCAACTGCAGTCTGCCTAACACAAAAAAGTCCGAAAACAGGCTGCAGCAGATGTCTGCCTCCCCATGCAGGAAGCGTCTCCAGTATCCATGGGACACTGGCAACTCCAAAATAGCTTTGATTCCAACAATTTTACAGAGACTCAAGATACTGAATTAAAACAGGAAGGAGAAAAAAAAAAAAGGAAGAAAAAGGATGTGTATCACATTGCAGTTGTAATTTACATTCTAGAAATCCTGCTGGGACTCCTGCGCTGGACTGGGATGGTGACAGATGCCCTGGCAGTCTGTCCAGCTGCCAAACCTGACACAGCCCACAGCAGCCAGCAGTACCTGTCACCCTGTCAGCAGCATACCTACATCCCTGCACCACGCAAGGGAACAGCTGGCCAAGGGATGCAGCAGCATCTTGGGCACTCAGCACTGCACAGGGTCTTTCAGCATCCAGCAACGGGTCAGCCCTGAGGCAGCACTTTGGACATCAGCTCCCAGCTGCTTAGAGATGGGATAAGCATAAAGGACCCTCGGAGGAAGGAAGATGTGGGGAAGGAAAGGTGCTGCTGGGTTGGCACTCAAGATACACACTGGGTGCAAACCCAGACTCCAATGGGAGGGAAGGGTAGACCATCATCCTAGGTCCCACAGGAAGTAAAGAGCGATGGGAAAGCAGGAACAGACAGCAAGATGCTGTTGAGAGCCTCAAATACCATGGAAGACATTTTCTGAAACAACAGAAGCCGGTCAAAAAGCCAGATTTCCATTCCCACAGAAAATGGGGAATGCGCTACTGCTCCAAAGCAGAACAAAGGCAAAACGTGTCCAAGTTTTCTGTGTTAGAAAAAATAAAGGGCAAGTTGACTTGGAGAGGCCAAAACATACCACTCCAACCAAGTCCAATCAATGCATTTGGATTTAATTTTTTCTGTGGTATAATTAAAAATGCAATCTCAAGCAGTCTTTTAGACAAGAAGCTGCTCTGGAATGAAAGCTGACAGCATTACCTTGCAGTACGGGCAAGCAGGCTGCTGCTGCATTTCCCTGCTGCAGGAGCAGAGAAAGATGTTTCAATTTATTTAAAAAAAAAAAAACCAAACCTATCCAAACCCTCAGCATGCTTCATTGCATTCTGGTTCCAGCAGAGAGGCATTTTCCAACACATAGACTTCCCATCAGAAAGTTTCCAAACTGCCCTAAAAACAACATAAGGGGAGGTTAAGTTTTGGGGGTCAAGCCACTTTTGCCCCAAGTGAGATGCACCACAGACCCGGAAAATCTGGGAAGGCCAGCAAACTCTAGAAGCACTCAGTTGCTTGAGATTTGTGATACAGCAAAAAGCCACCTGGGCTGTCCTTAGAGCCACGAAAGCCCCAGGGCCAGGGATGGATGGCAAAGGCAGAGCGCAGCCCGCCGGCAGCCGCCACGTGGGAAGGAGGACATCTCTCCTCCAGTTCACAGCTCATCCATCCCAGCCACGCGAGGAGTCGAGGATCTGCTGGAGGTCCACCTGGGAATCAGGGGAGCCAGCGCTCGGGTGGACACACCTGGTTCGGTTCATGTTACCACTGGTGTCGGCCCCGGCAGATGCACACGCACAGGTCATGGCTAATGAACAACAGTCAAAGAGAGCTTCTGCCTGACGGATGATGAATCCCCTGTTCCTGGAGCATGCAGAGCAGTGTTGACTCAGTAACCGATCGTGTCCTGGTAATACACTGACTGATGAGTGATTTGTAGCTCAGACCCAAACGCGCACTATTTTCACTTGCAAAGCAAGGGGTGGGGAGAAGAGGGAAAGAAATGTGGATTAAAAACGATGAGTCCTGGGAGATTTCTCTGGGGGAACATCCCTTACCCTCTTTCCAGTATCTTTTTGACAAAGAGTAAAAAGACAGGCTGCTTTCTGGGCAGGTCTGTGTTTCATTCTGGTGGAAACCATCAACCACCAGCACAGGCTCCAGGATCAGGCCCATGCATGAGTCTCCATTAACTTAAGTTTGAGAGCCTGATCTCAGGCAATGACTTTTCCTCCACCCAGGCTACAACCCACGACCTTCCAGGGAGCACTGCTGTTTGGAAAGACCCAGACATCCTTCAGATACTTAACTCACAGCTTCATCTAATCAGGTTTGATTAGTTCATAGATGTGTACACATATTTACAGAAAGATGTAAAAACTAGTTTTCAAGAATGTGATGCTCTCATCTGCAGCAAGTAGGAACCTGTTGGATCCTGGTTAAGGAGATTGCCACCATGTAGGTTCTCACTCAACCACATCTACGTAAACATCAGCTCCCCACAGTCTTTGGTTGCTGCCATAATGTGATGTTGCAACTTGCACTGCTAGGTCATTGCCACAATATCCTATATAAAAACAAACACATTTGTTCAAATTTGAAGAGGGGAACTGAGAGGTCAGGAAGTCTGGAGAACTTCATCTTCTTCCTTTTAGAGCTCAAGAGTGCTCTGGGAGTTGTACCCAAAAGTTTTCCAGTAAGTGATGGCTTCCATGGTCCATCTGAAACATCTTCTGTCTTCTTGGACATCTCTCAGGGCAAAACAATCTACAGCAATGCAGCAGCCACAGCTGAGAGCCCAGGACCATCTCCTAGATCCTTTCAATGAGACAGGGCCACCTGGCCCAATGTTAATAGTGTTTGCAGTTTTCCACACAGTTGTATTTCTCCAAGGCGCTTTCTGGGCAGACAAATGTCAAGCTCATCCCAAGCCAGGCTGTGTTTAAATAGTCCTTGATAGACCTCAGTTCCATGAATTTGTCTTCTTGTGTCTTTGATCCCATGGAACCTTTGGGTATCCCCACTGTGTGACATTCCTCCTGCCCAATGCTTGCCATTGTCCATAGCCAAATCCCCAGCATCATGGCAGTGTGTACCAAAGGATCCCAGTCTTACTGACCCTAGTCTTGTGTTCTGATGGTGCCTGTAGTTTCTGGTTCACCACTTCACAGGACTGTAGCAGTAGCTCAGCAATAGGGTTGTCCTGTGTCTGCTCCCCTTTGGTGGTGCTCAGGTGGTTCAAAACATCTTGAGTATAAGCAGATACCGCAAACTGCAGCATGATACCAAAGATAGTGAGCTAATATGGGCACTCAGCACCCACCCATCCTCCCTCTGCATCAGGGCTAAAGACAACACAGTGAGGTGAACTGATCCAGCCGCCCACAAGGAAGGGATGTCAGCTGGACCAGCCTGTCCTCAATGGCAGAGGAATGGAAATGCTGGCAGGAGAAAAGGCAGCCCTTCTTCATGCAGGGCACATCCCCTATTTCTGAGACAAGGAACCACGACAGCCACGGGGTAAGACAGGAATGGCCCCAGCCCTGTGCCCACAGGATGTCCCCAGGATGTTTTACAGCAGAGTGCCAGCACACTGACATGATGCTGGGCACACGCATCAGCCAGCATGGCCGGGACACACTCTGGGGCCAGAGCCTTCTCCCACAATGCTGAGCAGGGCTGTGTTCTACAGCCTCATTTATTACAGCCCCGTAATCCCTCTTATCAGTTTACCTGCAGTAAGGCATTAGTAAAAGCCAAACCACTCATGAAAGGGGCACCCTCTCCTATGTGAAAAGTCAATCAACACGTTATATTGTTATCAGTCTCGCAGACAAACCTCTCTTTGTACGACAAACTGTGCCGATACGATGCCCTGACTATCGGGGTAAGGTTATCTTGTCGGTCCATTAGCAAGTAGCACCTGGTCTGCTTCAGCCTGAAATATTCCTTTACTGTCACCCCTTGAAAAGAAATGCAGTTAAATTATTTTGTCTCTCTGCAACAAAAAATGGCACAAAAAGAAAAGGAAGTTTGTATCTGAGTCAGGAATTGTGTTTCCCAGCTTTGGAAGAATTTACACGTTTCCAGCCACAGAAAAAAAGATTCCTCATCCTTTAAAGATAAATATGACTATCACTATTGCAACTGGGCAGATTTTTGCGTACTTGAAATTGTTTTGATGGGTTCAGTCATGTAAAATGCTGCACTCGGTAACAATTTAAAGATACATTAGCTCCCAAATTACACTGTTGAAAAATATCTCCTTAAACGCTCTGGCATAATACAAACTGCTATTCAAACGTGCAATGTGAATCGAGGGAAAACCTTTTGCCAGCAGACTGGCACTATAAACACCTGGGATTGATGTGTGATCATAGATGCACAAAGACTTGTGTGCATTTGTACAGTGTAAGAGCAGAAGCATCATCTCATCTGACCTTCAGTGTGTCTCCAGCACTTCAACTTCATCCAGTCTCCGTACACTGAGCCCAAGAACCAGCCTCAGCTGTACTGATCTGGGCTTCCCAAAGAAGGATTTAGGCCAACGTCTGCTCACATTGGGAATGTGATGCACATGATTTATGGATATGAGGATATCAAGGATTTACATGCCCTCCACCTATCCTGCTTTAAAAAACCTGGTATATCATTCTAACTGAGGCAGTGGAAGTCAGCTCCTAAAAATACCAGACAGAAACTGCTCAGAGGAACTTAGATCTGCACCCTGTAAGCAGAAGATTGAAAGAGTTGGAAAAAAACTTAAAAATCAAAGAAAAAATGAAACCAGAAAATAGGAGCATGGGATTAATATATCCAGTAGATTTACTTGCTGATTTCATAAATGATTTTGCACACATGTAGCTTTTCTCAAAGTACAAACTTATCCTGATAGATGAATTTCTAGTTCTCCAGTTGTAGACTTACTGTTTCTTTGGAGAAACGCACAGCACAAAAGTTACAAGAACCCTTCAAAGTGTATACATTATGTACAACGTGAGGCCTGGAAGAGTCACAGCAGCACAAACAGCCAGTTGAAGGACGCTATAAACAAGCTCATCTCTGAAAGCCACCAATAATTTTCCCCGTCTGTTAATTAAAACAAAAAATAAAATCATTTTTGCTGACGTCAAAAGTGAATTAATGAACTTGTCACTCAATTAGATCTTCAGCCAACAGCTTCATGTGACTCCCTCTCCATCTTCTAGCTTGTATTTGAACAGTGACAAAGAATTCTTGACTTCCAACAAAATCTTCATTAAAAGGAGAGATTTCAACTAACACAAACACTTGAAATAGAAAAGCAATAACCAAGCTATTGCATTGCTTTAGTTGGTACGATTCCAGCTCTTCCATCCGGATAATCTAACTGACATTTGGCCTTGTCATTTTTTCGCCCTGGGACAGGATGAATGTCTTGTAAAACAGTATGCTTCTGCTCTCCTTGCTTCACTCAAGCATTCAACAGCACCCTCTTTGGGAAAAAAAAAAAGAAAAAGAAAAAAGGAAAAAGTTGCTGCTACAAAAATTTTAGTTTAAACTCCTAAAGCTTTTAGCAGAATAGAAAAAAACAGTGGAAGGGTGCTGCATCAAACCAACACAGCTCACCCTGCCCCATGAGCCAAGGACACGGCACCTCTGCTGAAGGATGAGCAGAGACACGTAGAGTAAATACTGATATCGTACACATGGTATTTTCAGCAGGACAATCCAAGCCCACGGGCTGTACAGTGGGAAGGCACAACAGCCACGTGACCCTGCACTGTCAGCAGAATCCACACAGACAGGGACATCTGCCACCTGGGGAAGGAGTATTTTAAAAGTCAATCAAGTATTTGAAAAGGCTGTCCTCAGCAGACAGATGAACATCCCAAGGCCCAGCACTAAATGGAGCAGAGCCATATCAGCAGACACTACCCACGGAGGTACAGACACCCTGCAGGCATTTGCAGAGATGCAATCACCATGATAAAGCATGGGAAGCCATGACCTTGTAAATATTTTAACTACTGCTGGTCTGTCTCCCAGCACAAGCACTGAGTATTTCCTGGCAGACATCTGAACACTCCCAAGTTGGGAGCATTCCCTTTTCCAGCACGAATAGCCACTTTTAAGGAAACTTTCCCACAAGGATGGGCTGCAGAAACCAGGAGGGCTGCACCCAAAGTGACCCTGCCTGGCCTCCAGCACTGCCACGCACGGCCACTGCAAATGCCATTCAAATGTCATCGTAGCAGCAGCAGCTCCTGTTCCCTGCCACAGCAGCGGGATGCAAGGAGCACGGGTTCACAGCACCTCCAGAAACAAACCTGAGAGAAGGCAGGGTGACAAGCAGAAGGTTATCAAATGCTGAGCTGTAGGAATGACATCTCAGCACCAAGACCACTAAAACATGGAATGGTTTACTGGTTCGTTTGGAGGTGTTTAAGAGCAGAATAGGATGAAAGCTGCAACTCATGGGGGTTCAAAACAGCTTCCAAACCCACGGAGAACAGCAGAGTCTCACTCTGTGCTCACGCACAGCATGGCCACTCAGACATGGCTGAGACATCACCCGCTCCGTGACCTGCCTGGACTTCCCTTTGGAAGCAACACCACCTTTGTAACATGTATGAGGAGGTTACCAATAAACAGCTTTCCTACCCAGGAAGAGACCATGCCTGGTCAGCCCAGGCAGTGGTGTTCAAGCCTGCAATTTGATGAGAGCTCTCAAAACAACCCTGCCAAGAGGATAAACCAGTGGCAAAGCAAGCCAGAAGCTATTAAAGAGTTACAGATCTGAGTAAATCAAGGAATACACTATGCTGATCTTGACTTTTACGCAGCGTATGGACTGCTGGAAAACCATGCAGAGGTCCAGCTGGTCTGGCAGCACACGGCAGCAGCTGGAGCAGCAAACGGGCAGGGTGCAGGAAAACCTGGGGCTTCCCCAGGGCTCCAACTACAAACTCCCTCCTTACAAATAACCAAAGGAGAGCAGAAAGGCAAAACTAACTGCAGGTAATGCAGCAGGAACAGCCAGACAAGGGAGCTGTTTTACACAGGCAAACTTGCAGAACCATCTTTATATATCTTTATTGCACACATCCATCCTTACATATCTCATGGGATGAGGCCAACTTCCCTTTCCCAGGACAAACTATTTCTACTTAATTCTGCCAAATCCATCTGTTCCCAAGACAACTTTAGTTACTGCCTAACAGAGATATCTTGGAAGGGTAAATTTTCCCCTTGTCCTCCCACCCTCCCCCGACCCTGGGTTGCTGGATCATTCCAAACATTCCCTGGATGATGCTCTGGCAACTAAAAGAGATTTTTTCCTCCCAGCAAAGCTTGTGAGAAGCTCAGGGGCACATCATCCCTGCACAGGTGAGCTGGACCACACCACCTTTGCAAATCCCCCCGAAAAGCCTGCATCTCCTCTCGCCCAGCACCGATTAAAGCCACCCGCCTGGCGCAGGAGCCTCTGCAGCACCCATGTTTTATTTTCAGGCTTCCTGGCAACGAGCTCATTGGTTATAAGTGGCATCTCGAGTGAGGATGCTGGAGGTGAGCTAATTAGTGGGTGGCTGTCTGGAGCAGCAGCAAAGCGCCAGCCACCCCAGGCTTTGTTTGCTTTGGGTGCATGATGCAGGACAACTGATCTCAGCAGGGTGCAAGCACACATTTGCATCGCAGAGCCTGCAAGATGTTTGTACTGACTCGTAATTTGAGGGAAAATACAATAATTTATTTGCAGGCATGATTTGCCACTGGTGTGGCATAAATATATGTGTGTGTAAGTACACAGCTCTATTTTTAGAGCTGCATGGCTTAGGGTGCCAACTCCACAGTTACTCCATTGACAAACAGGATAAGCTCTTCTCTGAGCTGGGATTTTTTCAGTCCTCCCCCTTATTGTAAACATTATCTGCCTTCAAAATCCTTAATGTTTTGCAGATGTGACAAACAATAAAAGACCTATCATTAAAAAAAGCCTGCCATCTCCATGTTTCCCACTGGGGCAACATAATAATGAATTTATTAGCATATAGCGCTCACCAACATATGTTTATAGTCACTCACAAACTTTTGACTTGACAGTTTACAAGTATGTTTAAATCATTAAACTTTAAGTTGACTGTCCAGTTATTACAGGCTCATTATAAATAGGAAACAAAGGTTACACTTTATACAACAGGTGATAAATCAAAACTAGTCTGTATTTGAGACTGATTTTTTTTTCCTTTTGCTTTTTTTTTTGTCTCCGTGTTTTCAAAACCTTCTGATGGTACATCTTGGTGAGGCCAGTACTGAGCAGCTGTTTGCTGTTAGCCAGCAGCACCCACACCAGTGAGTAGGAGAAACTCTGACTGCCTCCAAGAGATGCAAAGACCTCGGAGGTGGCAAACTCTGCCAATGTTTTCACTCAACTGACAGCCAAACCCAGTGCCAGTCCCAGGCACCCAGCTCTCCTCCTCCCCAAGGCATTGCCAAGTCCATCCGCAAGGCTTGGGAAACCCTCTGCAAGGGAGGACACCTCCACTCCCACCACGGGGCAAAGGAAATTTCCTCCTAAGCTGAACAAAGCCTCTAAGAAAAGGAAAGCAAAGCACCCGAGCTGCGTTCCCCAACTGCAAACCTCTGAGGATCAGCAGAGGCACTCAAATACCCTCAAAGGGGGTTTTGGGTTTGAGCCCACTGCTACAACACTCATTCCACTTGAGCCATCCCGCCGTGTTCCTGCCTTAACACTGCAGAGCACCCAGCACGGGATAAAACCAGAGTCAGTAATTCAACTCCAGTCCTTTTCTGCCTCTATTACAGGGCAACCACCTTGGGAAGGAGAGAGATAAAGCCACACTAAATGCAGAAGTTCATTCTGCAAAGTATTTCCAGATTTCAAAGCCTGGCATCATTTCAGATCGGCATGCTAACCTAAAATTTAGGATTTGTGGAAAGGGGTTTGAAATGTGGAATGCTTTCTGGTCCCTTTTATTTCGTGCTATGTACATGTGATATGATGGAAAAAATTAATTGAAAAATACCCAGTCAAAGAAAAAAGAAATATCGTTCTCAAAAATGTTGAAAGTGAGTATTTCCACACCATCAGCAACTTTTCCTGGGCTGGTTTCCAACATAAAACTTGAACAGAGTCACAGTTTATATCCAATACCAACCAAATAGGATTCTGTCACTGTCAGATCAGCTTCGCCTTTCTGCTCCAAAGCAGAACACACAAAAAAGAGCATCATGGCATGGGCAAATGAGGAAGCACCAGAAAGTCTCCCTGGCCACTATGATGGCACAGCCCGTGTCCTCCGAGGCCAGACCATGCCTAAAAGCTGTGTTGAAGAAACCTCAAGCTCTTGACAACCTTAAAGACTTAACCTGCCAGGAACACAATGCCCCAAAGCCACTGCTGCTTTTCAAGTTAATATTTACCCATCCTGTGGCACAGACAGCAGCAAACACCCTCCAGCAGATTAGCACAGGGAGGACAAGTCCTCTTTTCCCATTACATCTTCACATACTGCATTGACAAGAGAGGTCTAAATGGCCAGACAGGCAGGTTGTCAGGGAGATCAATACAGTAATTAAACTAATCTAGAGAGATAGAAAAAGGCAGAGAGGATTATACACCCAGCTTCAGAGATTGCTGATGATATTATAGGGAAGGCCATAAGAGGAAATATTAGAAACACATTAAAAATAGCATAAAGGTGTGACACAAACATCTCAGAAAATGAAACCCATATCTCTGCTCTCGACTCAGGACGATGAGGATCACCTGTATTTCCTTAACTTACACTTTGATATTTAGTTCTTGGATGAAAAAAAGTGCATTTTATCCTTTTTTGAATTCTATATTTCTCTTTCAGACCTGCATCGGATGAGTTAAAAAAGCCCTTACCCAACATTTGAATATATTTATTTTATGTATTTTACATAATGTGTCAATAATCTTTGATATGAAATTGGCATTTAATATTTCAGCTCTCACTTCATTAAGGATATTTTAATTATCCCAGACCAATGGAAGGGAATTTATAAGCATCTGTGCTTCATTTAAGAGCCCAAATTTGCCTCTTAAACTTCAAAGCTGTAAAGCTGATTTTATCCAGGTTCAGTTGTCTGGTCTCTCAAAGAGCAACATGTAGCACTGGAACCAGCATTAATTGGGCCAAGCCTCCAGCCTGCAGACCCACGTCCAGCAGACACCACTCATACACTATGGACACTGCCTTGAACAGCCTGGTCTTGCTCACAGGAGCAAAAGAGTTGATGGTGCTGAGCCCCAGGGAGCCAGGAGTAGGAAGACAGTGGTTAGTGGGTTCAGGAGAAGGTACATGTCGATGGCATTTGTGACTGCCCAAGTGACAACCAGTCCTTTGCTTTCTCCTCCCAATGGGTGACCTTATCAATAACATAGATTCAAAGCACTAGGAGCACCTCATGGCTGCCTTCAAAGCAAACAAGGACATGACTCGCACTGGCAAGCAAGGCAATTTCAGGCCAGCCAGCATGATGCTGAGCATGAACAGCCTCTGAGCACCAGTGGTACCTACAGCGAGAGGACCTGAGCAGATCCCAGAGGGCAGCTCCCCACACCATCACCAAGACCTACAGTCCCCAGAGGGGCAGTCGCTACAAGACCATGGTCCCCATCACCTGCTAAGAAGCGGAGCTGGTTCCTCACTCGCAGCTCTCCATCCCCGGAGCCTCCACTGCAGTCATCTTCATCGTCACAATCTCCACTCTCCTCCTCCTCTTCCGGGGTTTTGCCTGGAGCTTTTCGGCGGGGCAAAGCCATCCCTTTGAGCAGCTGAAAGACATGAGGTGCCACAGTCATTCAACAGCATCCCTCCACCCTCCCTAATGCTTCATCCCCCACTTGCAGGAGGATTGGGTGACAAGGGGGTAATGGGTCTAAGTGAAGGCAGGACAGTTGGACAGGATCCCATCATGCTCTTCTTGCCAAAGCACTGACAAGCTCAGGTTCATTCATGGACAAAGCTGCACACAAAACCTCAATGGAAGAAACAAAAGGAGGGGGAAAACACACATTGAGTAACTCTGCCCTTTAGGCATCACATGGAGCACATCTACCAGCCCTGTGAGACTCCAGTGCCACCAAAGCTCTGGAGTAGGCTACAAAACGTGTCCAAAGTTAGGCCAGATGGGGCAAAACCCTACAGCAAGAGGAAACCCCACTCAGTGTTTCTCACTGCTTTCAGGGGCTCCCATCTGAGTAATGCACGTGGAAGGAAATGGCAGATCTCTTGGGTCTGCATGGCACCCCAGAAAAACTACCTAAACGTCTCATTCCTCACCCTTCAATTGCAGAGGACGGTAGTTAATGTTCTGGGGATAGTCAAGCAACATGACAAAAGGATCTTTTAAGGGATGTTTAAAGCCAAGTCTTAACTAACAGTAAGAGGTTGCACCTCCTTGAGGCTGCAATTCAAATACTAGCACTGAGCACAGGGTTGGGGCTGCTTTCCAAACCCGAGTGGGAGCTCCCCACGCTGCCCTTTCACAGCGTACAGAGGGATTAAACACATTTTAAGCTATTGGCTTCCTCTTCCTGCTGACTTTTCTGGTTTTGCCATTGCTGAAAACAGCCAGCTATTTCATCGTAAACCCAGACCCACTCTGAAAAAGTGAGAGTCAGCCGGTTAATATATGCTGAAAATTTCTATCACTATCACTTTGCTGTTAAAAGCCTTCTTCAATTTAATCTCAGCATTAAAAAAATAATGAAAGGGATAAGTAAGGGAGAAGATATTGCAAAATGGGAGCTTTCTGCATACTTCAGGGGTTTAGTTAGCTCCATCTATTGCAGCAATACGCATGCCTTTCAAGGCATTTTTTAATATCTGGAATCTAGGTTATATTTTTAAACTATTAAGCTAGCCTTAGAAAAGAGTTTCTAAAATATTCAGCCGCTGAAGTTTATACAGCCTTGGAGGAATGCTTTCGGCATCTGGCTTGCTCTGTCCACAGCAATGTCCACATACCTTAGTGTTTATATTAGAGGAGCATAACGTAATGAAAAACAAATGGCTCAACATGAGACCCCTTCGGGTTCCCTGGCTGCGTCTGGCGTGGAGAAGCAACGTGGCAAACCTCTCCTTGGCATGTGCAGAAGTCTGCCCAGCGTGACAGCCCTGCCAGGTCGCACAACCACTGCAGGAAGCAAAACGCAGCTCATCTGCCTGAAACTCAGGGGATGCTTTTCCATGGCCTTTGATAGGCTTTGGCTCAGACCGGGTGAGTTCACTCCTCAGGAACATCACTTTATTTAGACATTTACAGGCCTTTCCAAGAATACCATGTAACCACAAAACAACAATAAACAGAAAAGGCAAATGCAGCGATGGGGCAGCATGGGCAAGACCTCGCACAGGGACCGAACACTGACTGCTCAAGCCTTCACACCATCACTGGTATTCCTCTCCTCTAAACAAAGTCCACAGCTAACAGCAGTCCTCAGCACAGAGTACACCAGCCTGAGGTATAACAAGGGCCTCCCATGCACAGCAGCTAATTACAACATGCACCAGTTCAAACCCATTGCCCCAGCACACCATTGCTAAATAAACTAAGCCCAACATGGTGGGAGGGGACTGTGACCGCTCAGCAGCAGGGTGCTCATTGCTCTGCATCCAAGGCATGGAACAAGCCAGCTGGGACCCCATCACACAGCTCAGTGGTACAACTTTCCTTATTTATCTGACACAGCAGAGGAACTTTCTGGCAGAGAGAATTAAGCTTTGGGATATTTTCAGATTTAATAAGCTCGGTGGGGAGTGGGGGAAAATCAGGATTTTTCAATTGTGTGTTTTCAAATGTTAAAATTACTGAGCGTTTCTTGTATTACTACTTTTTTTCTTGGCATGCCACAAATTAGCAGCCTAATTTCTCCACTTCTGTAGCCACAATAAAACAGGAACTTTCTGAGAAACATTGCACAGGCCTCAACTTTGGATTGAGTGGACGTGACCTCCCTGCGCCACACTGCTCCTTCCTTTTCCAGGACAAAAGCTCCATCCTCAGCCACGCATTCCCCAGCTGCTGAGAACCAAGAGGAGGTTCAGCGAGTCAAATTTTGTAGCTGGCTTTGGGAGAAATGTAGCCCGTGAGACAAAACCTACTGGCACCATTAGCAGCAGACCTGCTGCGGGTGGGAATCCCACCCTGCTCCTTTGGTGCATCCAGACCCAGGAGCGCTGTCGGATGCCTGTGGCCACAGTCCCACTAATCAACCATCACACAACCCCCCTGATGGTCTGCACACTTTATGAAATTATATTTGGTGGACAGAACATAGATTCCCTATCCCTAAATAGCAAGTGGAGCTGACTGTACCCTAACATTACAGTTTATTTGTGTCCTGTGGTTTAAAGTCTATGGGTAAGAGGCAGGAAAATACATAGTCTAGCAATCGCTAAAGTAGTATGTAACAGTCAGATAGCTTTAACTTAATCACAATTCATCCAGCTGTAAGAGTTTATGGTCATATCTACTCTTCTTTGCTAAACCATAATGGCAAAAATACGCTATAATATACCCTATGTAAACCAGAGCACTAATTGTGGAAGTACAAGTGCACACGCGCTTCTCCGAGGTGTCTGCAGAGTATTCATCTCCCATCTGCACAACCACCATGGGATCATTTAGGTTGGAAAGGACCACCGTGGCAGGAAACACGTGAGTCACAGCCTTTGCTCCCGAGTACGAGCTCCATCAATTCAGTTTTATTTACAGTCTCATCCCTTTTAAACTGTGACCCTCCAGAGGAGTAGGGCGAGCGGTGCTGCGGTACCTCCACCATCGTGCCATCTGCTAGATCATTGGCATGAGGAACACCAGGCAGCCCCAGCTGGTCTCTATATACATCTTTGTTGCTTGGCTTGTCCTGTGGTCTCCCTACAGCTTAAAAAACGAGCCAGACGGGAGCAGTGCGCCGAGTCTTTCTGCAAGGAAAGCTCCCCAGGGCATCCCAGCATGATTTACACAATTATTCATAACCGTACAGTGACCAGACAAAAACAGATGCAGCAATGTAGGGTAATGACTCAGCTGGATTTGGACGGGCCACTGTATGTTGAAATCTTAATAACTCCTCATTCTTTACAACCATTTTACTCAGAGCTCGCCATCCCACCGAGCCACCTGGTCTTGTTTTTCCAATTTTAACATTTTAACAGTGGGAGCTGCAAGATACTTTTTATCATTAATCTCCCCTCTCTGAAAAGAAATCAGCATTGTGTTCCTTGGACTGTAGTTTAAGAGCTGTTTTCTCCTTTTGGAAACTACGCCTGCGGTATTCCAAATATCAATTTGAGCAATACCCAGAATTGTGCCCACAAATTCAGATAAAATATCAGCAGTGAGCTACAAGCACTGTGTTCCTTTAGGGCAGAAATCATCCCTTTCAACATACTTCAAAAATATGTAAAGAGAACAGTCAAACAGATTATTAAGGGGAATAGAAGACTTTTAGAAAAACATTTAATTCCTTCATGAGTTTAGGGGAGAAGCCTGATTGATATTTGTAATCTTTTGGTGGACAGAGCTGTCATTTAATTTAGCTTGCATGACTGAAAGAATTTAATAAAAGTGTTCCATAGAGTTTTGCTGAAATTCTTTGCATGTTTTTAGTAAGCCTCTGGAATACGATCAAACCTAAAAAGCTGGAGAGGACTGAGACTGAACTTGCAGCTAAAATAATATTCAGGATTGTAATACACGCTTAATAATCAAGTATTCACATCCAGCAAAAAAAGTGCCCTAGTGCAGAAACTCCTCTGGATCCCCAGCTGTGTGTCCAGGTGCTGCTTGGTGTCACAAAGGGGACCCTGGGAACTGGACCCAGCAGTGAAAACCAGCCCCTGGCTCTGCTAGAAACCCTTCAAAACTCAACCAAAACCAGCAACTCAGGACTGTCCACAAAACCTGGGATGTCTTCCTTCAGTAAGAAAGAGTTTTGGAACAGCCAAGGTGCTCTTTCCCCTCACATAGCACAAGCCACCCACTCCAGCCATGCACTTTCGGGTACCCAACACAGATGCTGCTGTACTTCCCACACAATTCCCGAGATTCCCGACAGGTCATGTTTTTCTGTTTTAAATTCCAGCCTGCTGAAAACATTGTTTTTGAGGGGAAAAAAACCCTAGATCTTACAGCCAATCATGACCTTGAAATCTGCTATAGTGAATAATTTATGGATGGCTTTTAAATCAGGGCAGCATCATGGGAAACGTGCAGATTTTCACACGATACTGTTCCCTGTTAACAGCTCATTACAATGTACAGAAGTATATTCCCATTATGAAATACAGCTGGCGTTGTTTTGCTTACAAAGGTCATTATCTGATCACAAGCAAGAATTGGGGAAAGGAACCCGTTTTAAAAGGCTGAAGTTGTGGACCTTTTGAAAACTCATGTGTTTTGAATTTTGTGGCCTGATCATACACAAGCATGCAACAGGAGAATCGATTCTCTCCACTTCCTCTGCTTATTAGCCCTGGAAATAGCATGGAAAAAATTATCTTTTATTAGCAAATACTTTCTTTATTATTTAACCAGCTCTCATCATGGGATCCACTGGTGCCCTCCACCCCACTTTCCCATTTCCCAACCCTGCTCAGTTTATCCTTTCTGTGGACAGGGGTCTTGGTGGCACAAGAGCATGCACAAGCAGAAACTCGAGGCAACATCAACAGCATCATTTTCACTCATCTCTTTCCAAGCTCTCCAGAGCTTTCTCCCTCTTGGGCAACAACAAAACTCAACACAGTTACAGAAAAACTCAATGTTCCCTGGCACAGAGCACCAAATACCATTTAAAAATAAGAATATTTTAAACTTTTAAAATATCTGTAAATTCCAGGATTTTTACTTCTATCTTGCAAAAGTGAGCACACATGTGCACAGATGGGCACCACTGCCCTCCCGACCACAGCATTAGCCCATGGACAGAAGAGTCCATTTTAGCAGGAGGATACCTGAATAGTGGTTTCCTTATGGCTTTTCCAGTTGGATGCACTTTGGCAGTGCAGACATGGCAGAGAAGAAACCTGTTCCCAATTGAACTATTTCAAGCTGAGCACAACAAGGAACAATTGCTAATCAAATGTTAATAAAGTAGAAGCAGGCTTTGGAGCTGGAAAAGTCATTTTCAGTGCTGGAAAAATAACAAAGTTGGGCACATCAGCTGTTTTATCGGCTGCCCTAATAGCAAATTCTGCACTTCCTCGTGCTGCCAGCTTTGAGGTGTCTCAGCTTTTGTACTGCTGAAGCTGTACTTGGCAGACCAAGTCCCATGCAGCACCTCCTGCCTGATCTGAGCAGAGTGGGCAAGGGATGGCACGAGGATGCCCTCCCCATGCTCAGCTCTAGGGTCACTCCTGCTTTGGGGCTCCACACCAGCCCATGGCAATGGGTGCCAAAAGGGATGAACCATAGCTTTGGGTTCACATTGTGGCTCTTCAGCCAGAAAAACGTTTTAGTCTTCTTTTCTAGCACTCAAAATACCATCTCCTGGAACAGGAAAAATCCCTAACGTGCATCATTTGGGGTCTATTGGTGCAGAAGGACCCCCCTCCTTTACTGTCTTCACAGGCTCCAGAAAAGATGCCCTCAGCTTTTCCTGGTCACTCTCCTGATGTCACGAAGAAGCTGGTGACAGCAGTGAATTATCAGCCAAAGGGTGGCCCTAGCTTATAGATCATCAGCTTAATTCCAGATTAGCTATCAAAACTGACAACATTCCTATGGGTAAAGGAAGACAGATAAAGACCCCTAAGTGCTGGCAGTAATTAAAATGAGTCCACACTGGACAGCAAATCTCTTTCAGCAGCAGAAGGAGCTGCCAAGCTGTTATGAATTGCTCAGGTTTGGTGATGGCAGGCTGATGCCCAGGACAGGACACTCCTGTGGATGCAGAGGTTAAGCCCTCACTGGCACCATGGCAGGCAGAGGGACGGGCTCCTGCCTGCTCTTCCCCAGGCAGGGGAGGTGTCACTTCCCTGACCGGAACAGATGCCCATTCATCACAGGGCACATGCAAAAAAGAGATTACTCAGGCTTTAGATCGGCTCATTCACCTTATATCCTTCCACCCTGCAGCTATTTATGGCTTGTTTTTGTGTGAGGTAGGAAGGAACAGGATGGTGTGGGTGCCGAGCGGGGCTGCAGGGTCCAGCCCAGCCTGCTGGGATCCTAGGCTGTCCCCATCTGCTCTGGCTTGTCCCTTGAGCTGCACATCAATGCCAACACTGGAGAAATGCTGCTTTTCCCTCTATGAGCTGCTACAGCTTCTTCTCCTCCTTTGTATTTCTGAGACCAAACTATCACCAGTCCTTCAGCATCCCTTCCTACACCCCTCTGTCCACCTCCATCATACACAGACATCCCTCAAACTCCAAAACCCAATTATTAAACTGAACACACAGTTGGACCAGGCATTAGATGCCTTCAGCACCTTACAGGAGTCTGCCTGGACCTTTTCCTCCCAGGAATGGACAGACTCCTGTGAGCTACCACTGCTCTAGAGGTGACGAAGGAATGCAGCTATTTACTGCAAACACACCCTTCCAGGTTTTCTTCCCTTTGCCTGGGCTGATGTGCATGATATCCTCAGTCTCTGCCACAGCACCCATAACTGCTCCAGATTTGGTGCTACTCGTGCCAGAGCACCTCCTGAGGACACTTTGTTTGGTGCACAACCTGGGAAACCATTTGTGCTTACATCTGTACCTTGACAAGAGGGAGCACAACACCATGCTAAACTTGTTGGTGGACCTTTAAACCTGCATAAGGATAAGAGCTGGTATTTCAAGACCACTTGGGTTTTCAGACTGCTGGAAGAATGAAACAAGGAGAGTCACCAAGAGAGCTGACCCCAGCAGGCAGATAACCACCCACACTTGTTGAGGGTGGTAAAAGCATTGGAAATATGTTCCCTTTCTTGCTACCCATAAGGGCTGTCTGCTTCAAACACTTCTCACATCGTTTCTTCACTGGCATCATATCCCTGCTCTTTCTCTCCATGAAGTTTCTCAGTTTCCTATCAGCAGCCCTAGCTGCCTTCCCCTCTCCTTTCCACCCACTCTGCATCACTAGACAGGAGAACTGGACCCATTTCTCCACCTGCAAGACAGGTGGAGCTGCCTCAGGGGATTGGCAACTGAGTGAAGAAAGAGCGTGGGAGCCTACATGAGCCAGGACCCATCACTGCTATTATCCATATTTTCCACATTTTGTTTAGTTATGTTGGAGCAGAACCCCACTCTGCCATCCAAACACCGCTCAGGAAGGCTCAAAGCACACATCACCAGAAGACAAAACATGAGACAACAAGCAAAGTAGGAGCAAAAGGAACAAGAAGACAACATGAGAAGAGGTGGAGCAATCAACCACCTCATTGCCATCACATCCTTCAGGCATCTGAGCAGAGATGGCCTCACAGGAAGGTGCCCCAGATGCAAGAGCATCTAGGAGGACAGATAGGACACCTTAAGCCATCTGCTAAAAAAGCCCCACGTTTCTGCAGAGGGGGACCAGCATGCCCAAGGCAGGGTGCGCAGGAGCCAGTGGATCCCTGCAGCCTCCTCACTGCCCGATGGCCAGCTCAGACCATGTCAGAGCAGCTGGGAGATTTCCTCTTGGCTCAGGCTCCAGCACACGTGGCCACTCTCCGGCTGTCAGCAACGTCTGCCGGGGCTGCGTGTGGGACAAACATCTTGTCCTTGGCACCAGGTAGGAAACAGTGAGCTGAGAGCTGTGCCGGAAGGATTTTCTTCACTTCTCCTTTGGCCACACAAATGAGAAGCAAATCTCTGTCCCAGATGCTTCCCTTTTTCCCTAAGAGCTCCCAGTGGAGAAGGACTTTTCAAATCGTGTATTTTTTGTGCACAATGTTGCCTTGTATAGAGGTTTCCACCAGAACACCAGCCTATCTCCCCCTGGTCACACACTGCCCTCCCAGGGGCTGCTCTTTCCAGCTTGACTTTTGCATTTTCTTCACCCCAAGGCACAGGAAAAACAAAAAAGCAACTGCAAGCAGCTCTGCTGAGTGTCCCCAGCTCCAGAGAGCTCTCACAGAGGACTGAACAACTGCCTCCAGCCAGTTACCTCCTATCAGACAAGACAACCCAAGTCCAGGTCTAATGACCAAGCCACTGATTTCAGCAGAGACTCAAATCAGGTGAGAGGAGGAGGAGGAGGCCATGGCAAACACCCCTCAAACCTGTTAGCTAGGCAGGAGTGAGCAGCCAGTCTGCCCTCCCTGAGGAGCCACTGGCCACCACACTGGGGCAGGTTGTGCCCAGCTGAGCCCTGGACATGCTGGTGGGTTAGTGGCCTCCAGCACCTGGTGGCCACCTCTGCCACCCCACAGCCACCACTCCATCCTGCATGGAGAGCAGAGCAGAGGGTCCACAGGGAGGTGCTGCTGGGGAAGGTGCCCAGCTGCAGCGGGGAGCCTCGAGCCCCAGGCCCTGTTGCCACAAGCATTTATGCACTTCACATTAAACAGGCATTCAACTGAGACAAACCAGACCAGAAGCAATCCCAGGAACGGGGTCTCTCCAGCCTCCATGGTCCCTAATTAATGGCTGATGGCTGGGCTGGCTCCTGGGCAAGGTCACATCTCTCCTCTGCATTCAGACCATGGCTGCTGCTGCTTTTTATAACCCAAAAAAGAGAAAATTTAACTTTACAGACACAGCTTTTTCAGTGTCAATATTGGCATGTGCCTTCTAGGATGGGTCTACAAACACAAGGAAGAAACATCCAGGCTCCAGCATGGGCAATGCTGATACACTGGGATGCAACTCATCACTGATACTGAATGTACCCAACAGAAACAGACCCCGCACAGCTCAGGCCTCCAGAGCTGCAGGCAAGAGGAGCCTGGGGTGGTTCTCCCACACAGATGCACGGCCACCAGCTGAGCAGCTGAAGCAACTCAGCGTTTAAATTAGGTTCAAAGCTGGTCACTTTACACCCTCCCCCAGCGAGACCCAACACTCGCAGAGGAAGTCCTGAAACACACCTACACGAGTCTCACCCTCGGCATTTCGGAGTTGTGCTCTGCATGAGAAGGTCAGTAACCTCCTTCCCCATGGGTAGGCAGGAGGCATTCGAGGGGTCCTGCCAAAAATAAGAAGTCATTTCCTGCCCATCATGATATGTCTTGATGGCTTGGACACCCAAGCTCAGCCAGCTGCCTCCCAGCTCCCCGTGCTTCACAAGACAGCATCTTCTTACATGTGTCCTCAGTGAAGGCCAGCCAAGCACTTTTTCTTCTTTTAAATATCATTCCCTCACAATACAGTCAATCAAGGCCACAGGCAATAAATACTGCTGCAACCTAAACTTCCCTGTTTACTCTCAGTTTTACACGCTGCCAGGGCCCTCTCGCACAGCACGTGCTCCCACAGACAGAGCACTAAAACACAACCCAGCCTTTGCAGTTCCTTATGTGTCAAAACCAAGCTCAGAAGTTTAACGAGCAACAGCATTAACTGGGAGAGCCCTCCTGAGCCCTGAGGGTCATTTACACCTGCCCCAACGCAGACAGGTCAGAGCAGTCCCACTGGCTGGGGACAGGGTTTGCCCGCACGCTGCCTAATTACAAACATCTGCTTCCTCAGCAGGTGTAACAAAAGGAGCAGGATCACAAATTATTCATTACCTAAAACCTACAAAACCTCTCACGCTTTTTGACAGCAGCACAGCTTGGATGAAAGCTGCAGCAGTCTGTGCCGGCTGCCACCTCCATGGATGTGGGATAGACCATCAGGAGAGGTTCCAGGAACAGCCACGGCTTCTTACCAAGCCAAGCCAGTGCTTTACAAAAGGGACCACCCCGTCCCAGAATAGGATTGCTGGCTGGGGTGTAGGTCCAATGCCTCTTCTACTTCAGACCAGGAAAGCTCTGGTGACATTTGTTGCAGGAATGAAAGCTGTTGAGACCAGATTAACTGCTTCCCAGCTAGCATCATTCTGCACACAGTAGTAAGACATCTTGCACTGCCTTTTCCATCAAAGGGATGACAACCCAGTGAGTGCTTTCAGTTCCTTCAGTACAAGACAAATGCAAACCCAGAGCAGGCTGAGCAAGAAGGATCTGGAAGGACTCCTCTGCCATCCATCCCCAGCTGGTGTCACAGAGCAGATACACATTAACACCCCTGGGAGAACAAAAGCCACCAACGTACCTTGTTCCCACTGTGGACAGAGTGGATTGGTGAAGTGGCAGAATTGCACCAGGGAATTCTCCAGCTCCAACCTTCCTGGCATATGGAGCAGCTAGGGATGGAGAGGGAATCTCACAGGAATCCCAGCCGATGGAAATGCTGCCTGCACACCCTGCCACAGCTCGGCACGATGCTCCTGAAGCAAAGTCTGGGGTGCAGAGCAGACCTCCCACCAGAGCTGGCCCTCCCTGCCCACAGTGGGTCTGGAAAAGCTGCTTTCTCCTCCCTTTCCCCGAGAACATCATCACTAAGTGGTTCCACGATGTCAGGCTGAAGTCAAAAGTAATATTATTGTTAAGGAGGCTTTTTCTTGAGAACAAAAACAAACAGGTGGCCAAGAAGACCACAGGTTACCTTCCAGGCATGCTCTAGATGATGATCAGGTCCCTGATGCCCAGTCCCCTCTCAGTCTGGACCACACTATAAAAACCTTGACGTTATGTCAAATTTTGGAAAAAACCATGTAAATGAGAAACCTACCAATTAACCCACTGGCACCAGAGAGAGCTGTATGCTTTGTTACTGGGACCATCAGGGAGGACACCTACCCTGGACATACACCGATTAAATTACCAGCCCGAGTCACAGCAGAAGGTGACACTCAATACAATTAATGAGGCCCAGAATAACTAATTAACTGTTAATTTGGTGTGAACGGGTCCACTAACATCGTGTTTTGCTGCACAAGGATTCCTCCAAGTTTGTTTCCTTCAGGACAGGATAAACTCCAGGGCTGATACAGGATATCTGGTGTTTGTTTTAAAGCACCGCTGTGCATCAGCTGCATGTTTTGGACACAAAAGCAAATAAATCCTCTTGAAAGGTTTTGTATATTTTTTCTCAGCTGATTTCCACAGCATTGTTTGGAGGCTGGTCCCTGCAGGACACACCTGAGGCACTTTGCCTCATCACTGGAGCTGAAGCCACAGGGGCAAAGTTGAATCCCTTTTCATGCATAAGCCTGCAGCAACCGGGGAATTTCAGGCCAGAAGAGTGATAAAATGCTGTTTATGTTACCCAAAGGTAACAAATGCCAAACAATAAACTGATGTAGAAACCAGCCAAAACTGCCACCCATCCAAGCTCAGTCCCAGCAGCTTCCTGATCTTGATGAGAATAGAAAGGAGCTGGATTCACCGCCCAGGAAAACTTTGCTGCTCCTATGGTCTCAACTGAGCTAAATATCTATTCCGATACTAGATAAGTGGTGAAACTCCATGGATGAATAAGGTAACCCCAGGAATCCAAGTGGGATTAGCAATAGGGAAGCACAGGTGAGACGTTCCTTTTTCATACGGATACAGGAGATACATGGCTTCACACGGGAACACACCTTTTCCAGTCCTCTCCCGTGTGTTCCTGAAATTCGTTGTGAGGGGAAAGACAAATGGAACAAGGAAGGACAAGGAAACAGTGAATCTTTTTTCAAAAAGGGACGCATGGGGATGGACCAAAGGACTTGGGTGCTCCTAGGAAAATCCTACAATTATTTTCTCCAAAAACTGGCTGATTCGAGAACTTTGGATATTGACAGGCGTTTTGGCCCTACCTTCAATAAAAACAACTGGTCACTAAGAGACAGCAGTCATAGCTGGGTTTGCACAGCACACAGGAGATGCTCAGGCTCTCAGCACAACTCCACGTTTCAGCATCACTGAGCAGTACCAGAAATGTGACTATATACCACCTTTCCCTTACTGAAAATGGGAAATACCTCACATTCCACAGCAAATGTAACTGCACAAGCAGTAAAAGCACGAGACTTAACAGTGCAGCCCCTACGCTCCCAACTCATGCTAGACCACAGGAAAAACAGGCAAGAAACTTGGGCAAACACAGCCTAGATTATGCATCTGTTTAAAAACACACATGCAAACACACCGAGTCCAATTAATCTTGAGCTGTTAAAGAAACCCATTTCGGGTGACCTGTGGGTACAGTGTTCCCACAACAAAGCCGATAAAGCCGGGACGTTTGCAGATAGGGTCCCGCCGGGCGATAGCTGGCGTGGGCAACGCCAGCTCCTACTAAGATGGCAAAGAGTTTAAAAAGCAACCCAACAGTCAGATACATTCAAATTTAATTATGTTCTCATTACAGAGGGTCACACTTCCCCCGATTTAACTGGCCTGGCAAAATCCTGTAATTGCTGCTTCCATATGGAATCAGAGAGCATTCACCCAGCACGTTAACAAGAGCCGAGGCATGGCTCAAAAGCAGGATGGAGTTAGTCTTTAAATACCAAGCCTAGACTTGGTGGAGCTATAGATTATTTTGTGTAGTAAAAGAAGAATTAGCTGATCCATTCCAAAATGCATTTGTCATTAAAAATAAAAATCTTCTGTCATTTTATTTAACAGCCTTGGTAAGAAATAATTGCAATGTCTGGTTGCTTTCAACATGTGGTTTTAATATTTTAATTGTTACAAACTGTTTAATAATGTTGAACAAAGGTGTGTCCAAGTAATTATTGTGTTTATTAACATTTCTTTTGAGGACTTGATAAATTATATTACACATATACAGCACTTCAGATATTGTAGTGTTAACTTATTAAATTTAAAAGTGGAAAATTAGCCAAAAGCAACTTGTTTTGGTGCAATTTAAATATTGTATTTTCAAGTGATAAGCATTGTGCATCATGTTATTGAACAATCTGGCAGTTTGTGCATTTTTCTAATTATTATGCTGCTTTATGTAGGGAATTAAAATACAGTGGGACTAATAAACCTCCCAAAGCCTAGCAGGTCACAGAGAGATGTGATTCCACCAAATCCGTCAGTCACAGATTCTTCTGAAGGGGAAATCTATTCCTGAAAACTCCTAAGCTCCCGAGGGTCTCCTATAATAAATGCAATAGTTTTCCCTTCTCAGAGCTGCCAGGGTAAGGTCCTCTGGGACCCCACATCTCTGCCAGGGGCACCTGCAGCCACCTCAAGCTGCCCCATGCATGGAGAGCAACCATCGTGCCACTCGGGCAGCCCATTTCAGGTTCCCCAGATCTGACCCTTTGCTTCCCCAAGCATCATTCCCCACTGTGGTGGGGTGAAACCCCCTTTGCCAGTCCCTGACACTCTGCCATACTCTATATTTTCAGCAAAGGGGTTGAGAGACACTCGGGCACAAGGGCATCGCGCAGTTCCCAGGCCTATTTTGTTTACATTTGATTCAATCAAGTTGTGGCCTTTTGGCCTCTTTCCAAATTAACTTCTGGGTGACCTCTGCTGTGCCCTCTCCCAGCAGCCAGGCCGCAGGGAAATAGCCCATTAAACCCACAAACAAATTGTTATAGTTTGAAGTTTCGTCCGTCCCGGGAACGAACGAGTTAAACGAGTTATTCCATATCAAGCCTTCTGCTGATAAACTGAGAACTACTGAGCAAGTTTTTTTTTTTCCTTTCTCTGTGTTTGGGTTTTTGAACTGCATTCTTGAANGATCAACCCAGCTCCAAACATGGCTATTTAAACGCTGGGGAATGCTTTTTTGCAAACTTCAACTCTATTTTGTCTTCGGTCAATTCACACCTCTGGGCCTCCTTTTTTTCCTTTTTCCTTCCAGCTAGAGCTCCGTGTTTTACTGCCTCATAAAACTTCTAAATTTTGTTCTCATCCTCCTGTAAACCCTACGAGGAGCAACGCGAGGCGCTTTCACATGGGGCTCACCACAGGACCTGGGTCTTTATGCTGAGCATGTGAAGAAATGCAGAGGGATCCTGCTTGGGGGGAACAGCTGTAATACTCCAAGAGGTTGTGTGTTCCCCTTATTTCCAGGGAAATAAATCAAAGCGTGTTTCTCAGGGTCTGTGAAAGCATATTGCCTGGATTCCGATCCCCAAAGGGGTTTTTTTTTCCAAGAGCTTATATGGTAGTTAGATTTCTGGCTAGAGAATATGCAATATGATAAAAACACAGTCCCTATACAGGGCAATAAATTACAGATTGTTTGATGTGGAAACCAAAGAACTGTCAAACTCCAGTATATCTGAAATATTCTAAATGAGCCCTTAACTCCAGTGTCTGGAAATGTACAATATGTTTCCAGGCCCTTCAGTCTTGTAAAGACACATCTTCCCCAGTTAAGTTACCTTTTATGGATTTTATTCTTCATTTTTGGTGGGTTTTCTTCCCTCTTTTCTTCCAGTATTACACTCTTCCTCCTAAAGATGCTCCTATGATAAACACCAGGATTTATCTAAGCATAAAAAGGGATCAGGACTGGGCACAAGCTTAAACAGGTAAGTGCAGTAATGATGGGATAAAGCATCTGCTTCACTGGTGTCAGAGCACCGCAGAGAGCACACAGTCAGCTGGGGACCGAGAAGGACAGGAGGACCAAGAGCATCACATCAAATGATCTGGTACCTACAGGCTCCATCCCTGCTGCATTGTCACACCAGAATCACTTGGGTCTGCTCTCCAGAGCCTTTCTTGGGAGGAGGTCACCAACATGGCCAAGTGTCTGGGAGGTGGGACCACGGCTCCCACCCCCACATGTTTCTGTTAAAATGTGAACCTCACCCCCATCTGTCAGCCTAAATGTCTCTGTGGTGGGAGGAAAACTGTGTGACCAGAGGAACTACCTCACCTTGCACACCACTTTTTGCCTAGGGTTGTTACCAAGTCACAAAAAAAACTGAGCAAGACTTCATGCTGACACAGAATAACCTTTCAATTTCAATATAGTTTCGTGCGTGGGATGAGTGAAAACCCTTCTAGCTAGAAACAAACCCCATCCAGTCTGGGAAATAAAAGTTAGGAACCAATTCCAACCCATTTTCCTGAAGATGACCCTTGGCCTCCCAGCTGAGATAACAACGCTAATATTTATGGATGGGCTGTTCATGCCTCTGGGCACACAGCAAAAATAATTCAAATCAAAACTCAGTAGACATCTAACAGAACTGAAAAAAAAAATCCTAATCCTTACTTCCAGTATGGCAATAATAAACCATCTCACCCACCAACGCATGAAAAATAGCACCACCCACAACCACACATTCAGACAAAACAAAAATGGTCTGGAGTCTTGATGTGATGAGCAGGCACCACCGAGGGGGATGCATCCAAAAAGGACTGACTTGAGACAGCACGCTGCTTAGGCAGTGAGCTTTATTCATTTATTTATTTTAGCTTGAACCAAACTAATACAATCTGGCAAACTTTTACTTCCCCTTCTCTCTGGGTTAAGTCTTCTATGCTCCTTTCAATCCCCATGGATTTTGTTCTAATGCACAAATACCATCCCCATTTCAAACTGCGGAAGGGTGATGAGACTTTCTCATGTGTAAGTGTGAGATGTGGTTTGAGAAGACACAAAGTAACGAGCGAGCATGATTTCTGCACACAACACATTCGCCAAACTCAAGCAAGCTCGAAAATGTCGTGTACTGCTGAAAGAAAACACATTTTTCAGCAGCATAAGCAGCCCGGAATAAATCGAAGCCAAGTCATCAACAAATTACAGGCATTAGCAAAAATCTACAAGTAAAAGCTGTGGAACTCTTAACAAAAATTACACCAACTAGCATGGCTCCCGTATCCACAAAATCCAAGCTGCATCTTCAACACAACACACGGGGAGGAATTCATTATACGGTACCAGAGTCACAATTTACAGCACTGAGCACTACAAACACTCAAGAAGATGCTCTTTTCTCCAAAAGATTCTGGATGTTTGAAAACCCTTAAAAGCCGCTGTTGGCTTGAGCTTGATGGATCAGGAGATTTTCACCGCTCCCCAGTCCAGGATTCCCCACCGCTTCCCAGATCTGAAGCCAACACCTGAAAACCACAACTGTAACTCAGGCAGAGCTATTCCTTCCACATTTCCTACTCTTCGGCATTCAAGATGCATTCCAGATGTGAAGGAGAGCACAAAACTTTGGTAGGCCAAGAAAATAAATGTGATGGTGAGCTATGACACCCCAAATCCCAAATTTAAGTGACCTCCACAGTTACTTTCCTGGTATATAAGCTACTTACCACGGACTAAAGACTCACTGCAGCAATAGCCAGGTCCATAACTTATTTTCACAAACCACTTCCCATTTCCTCCCGATTTTATTCTCAATCCCTCTCTTTCTCAAACACAGCTTTACAAGGGGAGCTTGATATTTTTCCAGACTTTATATTCACACCGTTTAAAATAAAATGACTCACCTGCCCCCCCAGCACATTCCAATCCAATACTTCAGCCCAAGGAGGGGAAGCACTGTAACAGATCATAACCAAGCTGACCATATTCACTCCCTTACTACCATTTTTCCCAGAGCAGCAGCTCCCAGAGACACTCTGCTGCTGCAAACAGCTGAGCTCAGCCTGGCGATGTTTACCCAAGGTCTCTCATTCCATGAATCTTTGCTCCTCAGCAGCCTGAACTGTTCAGCAAAGACCTAACTTGACCCAATCTGGCAGCCAGCATTTCACAACCACTTTATGTCAGCAGTTTCAAGTACACTAATAACCATGTTTTGTTCCGTGCGACTTTCTCACTGTGAGCGGCAAAATATCATTATCACCTGCAGGTTGAAGCCTGCCCTCTACCCCATTTAATAGTGATCTGATTATGCTATTTCCCCCCCCCCCCCCCNNNAATAGTGGGTTGTTGGCAGATGGCATGGCTTGGCGCGGGGAGGAGTGAGGGAAGGCAGAGCGGGCTGCGCTGCTGCTGTTGCTCACATCAGCTCCTGTGTGCTGGGATGCTCCCAGAGACCCCGAGTCCCTCACTGCATCCCGCTCCCAGACAGCAGCTAATGAGGCGTGCCTGGATCGGAAGGTGCAGGGGTTAAACTGGGAACTGCTATGAAAACAGTCCCTGGCAGTCACAGGAGCAGGAAAGCAGAGGTTAGCAGAAAAGTCGCTAAGCCAGCAACTCCAGACAGAGCAGCCCTTGCAGCCCACCCAGCTGGGAAGCAAAGCTGGGCTTAACCCTGGGAACCCGCTGCTGCCCAAAGCCTCGTGCCAGAGCAACCTGGAACAAGGTCCCCACAAGTCGGGAGAGACTGGGCAACTCAGCTGTATTAACAGACAGTGTTAACACCCAGGTATTTTTCCTGCAAGGTCCCAAATACTGTGCTTCCCTGGAAATTACAGAAGTCCAAGCTATCAGCCTACTGAAAAACATCCTTTGTGAGTTACTCAGTGACACAGAGAGGAGAGCAGAGTCCAGAGCCATACCCCAGCCCAGCTGGCCCAAGACACTGATGCAGAAGAGCTCTGGGAGGTTAACAATTGCAAGCTGAATGGTGCACAGAGGTGCCACCTAATCCCTTGGCAGTGGTGGGACTTGTTCACAGACCTAACCTGGCCTGGCATGATGGGTAGAGACAAGATACTGCTTGTACTGGCAAGGATGCCAGATCTGAGACCGTGGAAAGGAAGCTCCCTCCCCAGCAGAAAGGGTCTCATCCAGCTCTGCCATTTCCCCATTCAATGGTAACTTTCCCCAGTAGTGACTGGGAGTAGATGCCCAGGGAGATACAGCAAAAAAATAAGTGACCCTCTCTGCCAGCCCTGAGCAATGCCAAAATGGACTCTTCCAACCAGAGAGGACATCAGGCATGTGCCACATAGACCTCTACCAGCACCTCGTACCTGGGGGCACCAAAGCAGCTCCATCTTTCATGGTCCTTCATCACGTGGGGGATGGATGCCCAGAAGAAGCGCATAGCAGGGATGCATCCACACATCCTCCCAGGTGCAGGCTGAGCCCTGGAGAGCTGCACCCACAGAGCATCACATCAACGTGCATGAATCAGGACCTGCCACGCGTGCCCTGCGAGCCTGCTACTGTACAGGGCCAAGGCAGCACTGGCTCTGCACACAGCTGTGGAAGTTGGAGGTGCCCCAGGTTGTCTGGCTGAGCCCAAAGAAAATGTGGGGGAGGCCAGACTGATTTGGAATCGGCCCACTCTGGAGCCATCCCTGCTGCAACAAACCTGGTTGATGTGTTTCAGCTTGTCAATAATCTGGCTGATCACTGGCTCGGGACCTTTCATCTTCACCTCATGGTTGCCAGGCTGAGCTTTTGCTCCATTCCTTGTGATTTGGGGGCTGTACCTGTGGGAGTGAGAACAGAGGAGACCATGATGTGATGGACTAATATAGAGGAGACCTTCAAAGTTCAGTACAAACAAAATAAATCCCAAGATAAGCACCAGCCCTTTCCAAAACAGAGAGCACAAAACAGTTAATAATGACAAAGAAAAAGCAGAAGATTCCCATAAATATTTCTGCTCTGCATTTGCAAAGCAGCAAGATGATGTACTTGTATCACTTGAGGACAATGAAGTCCTTTCCAGTCCATTAGTAACCAAGGAAGACGTTAAACAGTATACAACAGGGATAAATATTTTCACATAACTTGCACCCAAGAGTCCTAGAAAAGCTGGCTCAGAAATTCTGGCTTGCTCGTGTTTGTTTAAAATAAATCTTGGCAGACCACAAAGACTCCAGTACAAGAGCGATAGTGTTGTGCCCACAGCCAAAAAAAATGAGTGGGATGACCCAGTTAACTGCAAGCTGATTAGCATAACATCAACCCCCTTGCAAAATAATGACTATCACTGATGTGTGATTTCAATAATAAAGAATTAAAGCATCAGAATATAATTAATGCTGTCAACATTGCTAATGGAAAATAGGTGTTGTCAAACAATCCTGATTTCAGTCTTTGATGAGATCCAGCCTTGGGGATCAAAGTAACTGCTTAGACGGAACGTACCTTGACTTTGGTGCAGTGCTGGGCTCTGCACCACACCATATCCTGATTTACACAGGTGCTGTGCAGGTCGGTAAAGCACCCTAAAGCAGATTAAGAGCCAGTAGAGGGATCTCCAGATGCAGCTCTGCACAGGGACCCCCAGCTGCCAGGGCAGCTCTGCAGAGCAGGATGGCCAAGCCTGTGCTCAGCTTTCTCCTCAGCGATTGGGAAAGAAATAAATATTCACTGCTGCAAAATTTATGGAGCGGAAAAGTTTATCAGAGCACTACAAGTGAGAAGAGGGTCAGAGAGATCACTGCATGTCTGCCTTTGGAGGAATGCATTTCTGTACTCCACACCTGGGTATCAGCTCAGGATGTGAGACAACACATCTGCACCAACCTCAAACCCAGCATCGGGATCAGATGAGCAGTTGCCACCACTGACTGCTGCCAGACACAGCACTGGCACAGAGCACACCGGTGCCTTCTCGAGCTGTGGGTTGTTGGAATTCACCGTAGCCCCAGTGACGGGCTGTGGTACTATACAAGCACAAAACAAGCCCTCATCTCCAAGAACTGACAGCCCGAGCGCACGCTGCCAAACCCCAGCACAGCCTACGAGAGCGAGATCACTGAGATAACACCCAGCACCCGTCTGCTTTGCTGTGTGTCTGTTTTTCCTGGGCTGTGAGTAAACATGATGAATACTCCTTTCTGCGATTCATCTCCCACATACCATGTCCTTACCCAACTTCCAGCCCTGGTGACTGCCCCCAGCGTCTGCCAGCTCCCCCCTCCCCTACCCACTGATCCTTCACCCCCACACTGCCGTGTGAGCTCAGGCCATGACAGTCACCCCATTTCACAGAGGCTTTGGGAAGGAAGTGGGACTTCAGCAGGGATTTAAAGGAGGGGAAGGAGAAGAGAGGGAGGATGTGTTGCTGGGGGAGAAAGCAAGAGGCATTCAGCCACAACAGCTGTTGGGGTACACAGAGGGTTTTGGGGACACACAGAAGGTTGGCCCCACTTAAACTCTAAATTATGAACAAGATCAAATGAGACATGTAGGGATACAAAGACAACTCCAGGTTTATACTGGTGCAGCAGGAATTGGCCCCTGACCTGAAATACTCACAACATTTACAAAGCAGCACTGAGGCTGATTTTGGAGGCTTTTTTGAGCAGGAGCTATACATACAGCAGTGCTCTGTGTCCCCAGCCAGGTTCCCAACACCGGGGCCTTCCCACACACAGCTCAGCTGAGAGCTGATCACCCCACAAGAGGCTTCACTGAAAGAAATGACAGACGAAAAAGGATGGGAGAAAGGCTCTGACAGAGAAGCAAGCGCTTGTGTATATCCCCATGTTCAGAATTGAGCAGCTTGTCTAGGCACAGGGAGATTGTCACAGCAAAGCAGAGACATCAGCTTGGGTCTCCAAGCACCATCAGCTCCTCAACACCAGGGCAGCTGCCTGCACAGTTGACCCACCACAGACCCTTCCTCTGCAGCACCGTGCTGCCCAGGCGTACCAGATCGACTCCAACAGCTCTGTTCTCCACCCAGACAGCTTTCCCCATGCTGGGGCCTCCCATTAGGACTCAACATTTTGCAAAACACACATTTTTTTATTATAGTTGCATCATCCTGGGAAGTACAAAACACAGCTATAACTGAGATGCAATAGCTCCCAGGTGAGAAAAGCACTCACACATGCAGTTAGGAAGCCTGTTGTAGGCTGAAAGCTAAGTGACCAGTCAAAGCAGGGCCAGAGAGTGCCAGGCTGGATCCCAGCCTGGAACAGCCCCTGTCCAGGAGCAGGCCCGGCTTCCCAGCACTGATGGCCAGCGGGACCACAAGCTCCGAGCACCATCTCGTGGGAAGATGCTGCTGCCGCAAGCACAGACCTGCCCGGCTCCGCAAATCCTTGGGCTGAACTTTTAGCAGGGGAATCAGGCATCAGGACCAGTGAACTGATAAACCTGCAGCTTATTTGTCACACAGTCACTTAATGTCACGATGCCAACCTGACAAACACATCTGGCGACTGAACACAAACATCCACAAGACACACGACTTTACAGATGCCAAAGAAATTCCCATTTTTGGTGTCACTGTAAATTTAACTTAAAACACTGATGGAACTTTAAAGTACATTGCTGAAAAGTCTCCTGTGGTTTAAAAGATTTAACTAGCAGGATAAATCTCCCACAGGTTTCAGCAATAGCAGAACCAAGGCCATTTGGTGCATACCTAAATTAATACAATCTCTCTCCTAAACAGTTCTATACAAAGAAACTCAACAGCTTGGGTTTGAGTGGGCAAAATCCCTTCTAAAATCCACATGATGACTGCCAGAGAGGATTTCTGCAGCCTACACCATATCACACAGGAGGGAGGAACTCAGCTATGTCAGATCACCATAACTACATATCCAAAGACTGAAATTGTTCTCCAGAAGACAAGAGTTCCTGACATGACCTCAGTGACTGCAGCGGCGCGGTGAGGATGTCAGATCACCTCCCCCAGGGGGACAAGGCAACCAGAGAAGGGCACAAACCAGAAAGCGTTTGCAAAGGGATCTCTCCTTAAAACAGTGATGCTAGAGAAGCAGAGTGCCACTGCCTGGTGCTTCCCACCTGGTCAGGTAGAAGGGTTTGCAATAAGCCCAAACTGAGCCATTTGCATAATTACAGAAAGTCATTTGAAGCAGCAGAGCAGTGGGCTCTGCAAGCTGCACATCTTCGAGCATGAACTTCACAGAAGCGGATACACGGGGACACGCTGCCTCCGAAGAGCCAGAGATGAGCTCCTGCATGTCTGGGGTGCTTCAGGACATGCTGCCTCTGCACTGTGGAGCTGAGGCCTCCCGGCGCACTCAGGTACAAGGGGAACACCAGCTCCCCCTCAGCTGTGCCCCTCTCTGCCCACCACCAGGGCCAGGCTGACACACATTCAGGCATGTGGGATGCAGCCAAACAAAGGGTTAAAGACTTTGAAATGTAGCTTCAATGAGGATTGGACATTCCTGAAATGCCAGAAAAGCTGGAAAAGGCAGCTGGCACCCCTCCCAGCAGCCTGGGCCAAGCAGCCAGGCCTTAATATGGCAGAGAGGTGCCTTTGCAGACCCCAACAAGTTGGAGGATGAGGGACTCCCAGGGCAGTCCCCATGTAGGCTCCCCTACGTCCCACTGAGCTGCAGCTGGGCTGGTGGGCTCACAAGTCCCATTGCAAAGCAAAGCCAAAGCATCACCTTCCTCCCATGTACCCCAGGCACAGATCAAGAGAGAAATCACAGACCCATCTTGAGCTGCTTTCGACATATGCCAATAAAACAGCCCCTTCAGCAGGACACTTGTGCCGCTCCTTGAAACCCATCACATACCTCTGCCATGGTGATATCGGCATTGAACAGCAAATATGCACAGTGGTTAAAGTCTACCCCACGGTCCCAGGGGGTCCCTGCACCAAAGGGATATCAGTGTTGCAACACGAGCATGGTCTGGCTTCCACTTCACAAGCAAAGCCCAAAATACTTTCCTCTTTGACGTGTGTCAACGTCAGTCGGCAGCATCTCCTTGCCTGGGCTCCCTGGGTATGGGCTCTTACTGGGGACATGGTATTTTCCAAAGACAAATGTCACATTGTAAAATGTGCTGATAAGCAGCCCTTGCTAAAAATGACTTTAAAGACAACCACCTGATGAAAACACTGATGGTCTGAGGTCTTCTGTGAGGGCAGCTCAACCACAGACCCTTCCTGCTCCTTCTCAACAGCAATGAATGCCAAAACATTTAGTCAAATTAAGGTATTTTCCCCTTCTTTCCTCTCCACCATCTACAAATGTCTCCTGTGAACGTTCGGTCATTCCAGCCCAAATGCAGCTCCTTCCAGGCTTTCATTTCAGAGCAAGGAAGACAAGATGACAAATGCAATTTAAATATACGGCAATGAATGTAAAATGTGTGTTCATCCTACTTGGCCATGCTAGGCTTAGAGATGAGTTACTGCAAAGCCTGACGTGTGATTTAGAGAAGTAATCCTGTAAGTCAAACATAAAGAATTACACCTTTTAGAAAAAGGAAAGTAAGTTTTTCATTTAAATAACAATTAATTTATGCCTGCCTTCCAGTTGCAAAGTATTTATTCAAATGCAGCTCCACAATTTAAACAGTGTGATATCCCTTGCAGGCTCTTCCTCCACTGTCACTGTTCACTGAATCATGCTTGAGGGAGTGGATAGGGAACAAATACAACGAAGTCTGCCACAAGACAGGACTATAGGCTGGGTGTGGGTTGCAGGTCCAAGTGCACGTCGAACCCAGCTGTCCTCTTGCACATGGGTGCATGGTCCCACCATCCCCTGACCACATGCAGACACCTATTAGATGAGGATGCAGGTGGCAGAACTGGGGTGTACGGCTCTTGGGTGCCTTCCTGCCTTGCAATGGGCATTTGACTGCTTGCTTGCAGTCATTGAAGAGCACCACCAGCACCAGCAGCTCTGAGCAAGCTTCTTCAGAAGCAGCCAGGAAGATCCAACACTCTCACTGGGGAACATTCTCAGCCAAATAAAAAGGAAACATTTTCTGCTGATTTCCAAATATCAGCCACCTTGCAGCCTGGTGTAACTGCCTTGAGAGCCCTCTCAGATCCTGCTGTATTAGTTCCCTGGCAAAATGAAGTACTGCCTCTTCCCATTCACTTTTATGCAATGCTGTATAGCCAGTAAGAGTGCTGCAGGTGTTAATCTGTTTTATTAAATGTGAAGTCTCAGATAATCACCTGGTTCTGAAAAATGGGACTTTAAGAACAGCAAAAACTGTAATATTCATAGCAAAACAATGGGAGTTTAAAGAATAAAGGAACAGCCTGAGATGTCCTTCATTCTTACTTCAGCTGAGTAAAGTTCAAGACAAATAGATTATGGGAAAATTGGCTAAACCTGAGACCAAGCAGCAAGCCTAATATAGGAAGATTCACGATCTTCATTTCTGAAATACTCTGGAAACAATTACGGCCACTCAATAACCTGCTGAATTTGCCTACTATCCTTTCATTATAGCTTACATTTGCTACGAAGCTGTGTTTTATGTGCTTGAAAAGTTATACAGCCTCCCCCCTTGGGGACTCCATTGTATCAGATAGTTTGCAACACTGCCAGAAATAACCAAACCCTTCATGAACTAAAGGGTTATTGCTGGCATGGAATTTCCTTTGTTCCAATTACAGAATCTCATTTTTCTCTCTTGCTTCCAATTGTGCTTTCATTGTTTATGATTTGTATGATTAAAACAAACCACAGTACGCTGGCAACAGCAAGGAAATCTGAGACTTCTAGCTTGAAGAGGAGAATCTGGCAAGGTGCTAAAAATATATTAATTTGGAATCGGTATAAAGAGAATAAGAGTTATGTGGGTGATTTAGATTAATGTACAAGTTTGTCTTGAGAAATTTGGAGATGGCAGTGTCTAACAGGAATACTTAATGCGCTTACAGGTTTTGCGGTGGGCAAATGTTGCTGTCATTCTATTCAGAACAGCTTGAAAGGAATATACTCTTGTAAGCAGATTATTAAACTCTGAGAATCTAGATTTTAATAGGCTTTTAGTATTAAATGCTGCAAAACCCTGATACTATATATAAGGCTCAAATCACCTTTGAGATTCAGATGCTTAACTCCCATAGAAACTGAGATGAGTTCAGTATCTCAACACCCACTTGACTTAAGCTGAAGTCTTTAAATGAGCTAATTATCCAGTCAGGACTTCAGTGATAAGAATCACCCTCTGGTTTTTGTTTACATTGGATGGAGATAAGGATGAGAGAGGCTGGACAACATCTTCTTACCACCCAACACTACCAGTGTGAGGGCAGGTGGGACGATGGGGCATGAAGACAAACAGAGGCAAGGAAGGGCATGATGGCAACAATCGTTCAGGCAGGTTTAAGCTATTGCACACCCACCCTCTTCTCCATGTCCAGTCATCTCCTACCACAGGGAAGTGCCTGTCAATTAATTGAGCCCAAGAAAGCTGCAAAGAGGTTCACAGGGATGCACAGTGACAGAAGGAGATCCAGCAGGTCTGGTTCCCAGCCACCATGAACACCCAGGCACCGTGACCCCTCACAAGCTCTTCGCAAGCAGTGCAGTGTGTGCCATATGTGGCTTTTGCTGTGAACTTTTGTGGTGTCATGTAAAAGCACAATATGTTTTTACACACTTTGAAGTGTGAAAAGCAGTAATTTCTTGCCATTTTCTTTTTCTCTCTATTTCAGCTTATGTTCTTCAACAACAGCACAGCAAAAGACACAGGCACCGCTCGGTGTGTGACCAGACCCTCCTTCTACAGTTGCTACTGTTTGCAAGTCGTTATTTCCAACTGATCAAGGCATCATGTCCTAAACCCATGTAAGGGATGGTGATCAGGCTACCAACCCACAGATCAAATCTCAGAAAGGAGATTGAATTCTTGCCATTAGATAATACAACCCAGAGAAGTAAATGAGATGGACAAAGGATCACAAAGACTCAATAAAAGAAATCGAGGGATAAAGCATATTTAAAATGCTAGAATACACAAAGCAGGATGAGTGATGCTGACCCATTGGCAGAGCACATTCTATGTCGTAGCCACCACAAGTCAGGATGTAGAAAGCCCTTGGTGAGTTGGGTCCTCAGAACTGTTAATTTCAAGGGGGTTGCAAGGGGCTGCACCCCAGGGCAGAGAGAGTTAAGGGCAAGGAGGAAATGGAGGATAGTTCAAGGCTTAAAATGGGAAATGAGACCCAGTGGAAAGGCATTGAACATGTCCAGTCTGCAGGGAGGAGGGACAAGCTCACTCTCTGCTGATAACAAAGCACTGGGATAAACAGGACAGTGTAGATACTGATTCAGAAAAAACACAAGAGGAGAAGTGTGGGGTGCAGAAGGGACCATTTGCATCCAATAGCAGGATACACATTGTCAATATTATCCAGTACTTGAATGCATTGGCATGGGGCTGTGAAGTTGCTATTCCAGGCTTGATTTAATGTGTTACAGGAAAAGGGCTTAGAATAACTAGCAAATTTCATCATGACAGAGGTCAGGAAACAGATAAACCAGAAGGCTCCTCTCTAACTTAATTAACATTCAGGTACTGCATTAAAGATGTGAGAGGTTAATGGCCACAAGCCCTACAGGAAAACCACCAAAGCCCAGACATGCCCATATGGATGCTTGTGCCGAGCTCACTGACACAGCAATGCCCAAGCAGCTTTATCCATCATCTGCTTGGCACCAGACATGGAAACATGGCATCCATCCAACCATCCCTCTCCACTTCAGCAGGTGCTTTTTAACCTATCCCTAGGGTGGACATCTCATATTGCTACGGGAACCACAAGATGCCTCCCCCAAGCCCCAGCTGCCACTCCACAGGGACATGGGTGGTCTTAGATCTTCCTATGGATGTCCCAGAAACCCAAAGGGCTCTCAGGCTGCATGTGGTACCCACGCTCAAGCAACTCATTTCTGCCTTGAGGTGAAACTTATCAAGCTACAGCAAACACGTGCAGCAGGTTAAGTGCAAGGCATGAACATCTCCTCCTCTCCAGCTTGCTGAACTTTCAGTCAGGAAGACCTGATTTACAAAAGCCAATATCCAACAAAGCAAGCAGGAAACATTGAGATATAAAGTATAATTTACATGCACAAACCCTAGAAAATCATACCCTTCTTTCTGGCAGCTGTTACATGCATGGGACAACGACCATATCAGCATCCTGACATTAATACTAGAGATTAAAAAACCACAAGTTTCTTGTAAAAAGTGGCAAGCTGGAGTCTGATGACCAACAAGTGCACAACAGTCCAGCCGGAGAATTGCTGTAGCCATGCTGGCTGGCAACACTGCAGTGCATAAAGAACATTCTCAGAGCAGCTTGGGGAAGAGCTCCTGCACAGTGAATAGCTGCTTGGCTCCCTCTGGGGGAAAGCACTGAATAAACTGGTGGTTCGGGGCACTCAAGCACCATTACCTTAAATGCTCTTGATTTTCAGGAATCCTCCAAGACATTCGGAAAGAGATGTCACGCTGGGAAGTCCAGCACATGAAGCAGTCAGTTTGGGCTCCACGAGAAGCAACACAATTGGCTTTAGAGTCTATTTTAGCTACGTGTTTGCTTCCATTTGAAATGCATTCTGCAAATAGGCCCTGGGAAAGGAGCACCCCGGACCATTACCTTAGTTCAGCTTTATTTAGCTCAGTCCTCCCTGTATTGCATCAGCAGAAACACCACCATGCATGGCATGCTCTCTTCAAGCACAGCAGAGGATTTAATCCTCAACTCAATAAGCAGGCAGCCAGGGGCTGAAATCATGGTGCCCCCTCCATGCACATACACTTGATCCTCTCCCTGCCTTGCCCCCTTCACACACCGTGGCACCTACACCACCTACATACTGTGCCACTGACACCACAGCATTGCAGCAGGATGACACCCCTGCCTGTGACTGTTCACTGGTATTCTCAGCAGAAAGCTGGAGAAGGCTATCACCTAAAGTCATGTTTAATCTACAAATAGCTCTGAACTTACACTTACGGGAGAATCTGGGCTCAGCACCTTTCCATTGCTGCTGCTTCATCCAGCCGTGGCACCAGCAGGACCTGGACCAGGGCCACTGGCTCAGTGAACTGTCACAAAGACCTCTCCCTAGGTCCTCCCCTTCAAAGCTGTGGTGTTTAAAGCACTGTTTTAAGATATTTTCATTAACAATCAGTGAGACAGCAATAATTTTTTTTTCCAATTGTACTTCTGACTTAGGCTTGAAAACTCAAGATTTTCCAGAAACAGATACAGATAGAGGACATATTTTTCCTTAGGCAAAATAAGTGCATTTTATTAAGCGTGTGATCTCAGATGCTCGAGCAATTTTTTTCAAAATACAGTTTGATGCTATTTTTGTCCCTTCAGTATTTCAGGTCAGGATTGCAAGTACAGGCTAATTACCACCTGAGGTTACTGATCAAGAAGTCATAATTAATATCTCAACATTTCACCAGTTCCTGATTTTATGTCTATTTCTTCCCTCATGCAAACTACTTAATAGCAATGGATGCTTTGCTAGGGTGTAGGGTGATTGCAGGAGATTTATGTATAATTATAAAAAACATTTCCAAGTTCTATTTCCACGTTCTTTAACATTCTTGAGGGGCATTTTTTGCAAGAAAAAAATAAATCTCCATTTCATTAACACTTTCTTCCCCTTTATGCTCTTAATCCTGTACTTGCCCGTGTTCCTTAATCTCACGGTTACCACCAGGACATCCTCAGAACCAGGGAGTGGGGCAGGGAAAAGCAGCCAAGGCACGAGCTGGACCCTGGTGTGAATGGCTCCATCAGAGCAGACAGCCAGTGCTCAGCTGTAGGAAGATGGGCAGATGGCAGCAGTAGCACCACCAGAGCTCAGTGGTGCTGAACTCCTCCAGCACAGAGTCACTGCCAAGGAGAAACCCATCAAGGTGGTCTTCCTTGTCACTCCTTGGATGGGGCAGGGAATGCCAGCCATGCTGTCCTGCTACCACTGCATGGAGCTGAGTTGGAGACATCCCCACCCCAACACAGTGCACGGTGGCAATTGCCCCCATTGCTATTCCAGAGGAGCCACCCCTGGCACCGTGGTGCACCCTCCCATGGGAGCACGACTGTGCTGAGCTGCTGCTGCTCCCCCCTCTTGGCTCACCACTACCAACCCACCATGACCAGTCATGGCTGCAGGGTTTGCAGCTGAGTGCAGAAAACTCAGTGGAGGGCAGCACACAACCACTTCTCTCCATGCAGACTTTGCACATCCATCTGAGCTGCAGCACAGGTGGACACCAGCTCTGTCAAAGGTTTCTTAATGGAACAAGTGGTGTCCCAGCCACAGACCACTCCTGCACCTGGTTAACAAGAGATAAAGGGTGCTGGGGAGAGGAAGGAAGATGTGATTCACCTCTCCACGACTTCTTGTCCATTCCAACAGAGGGTGTCGTTCTGAATGGCAGAGCTGTGGCTGCAGATGTACTCTGGCAAGCTGCTGTAAAAACTGCTGTGGGACTTCAGCTTCGTAATGAGTTCCCTGGAAGAAAGGGGGAGGAAAAATGGTGCTCAGTTAAAAGAGAAGATGGGGTTAGTGCATTTTAACTAGTGAAGCTGGTCACAGAAATACAACAAGAAAGAAGCTGGGTGCATCAATCTTATTTCTGACCTCAAGTAGCATTTTGCATCATCATTCAATCAAGGACTGAACGTGTGTTTCTTAAGGCAAAACCACTGGTGATGGGAGGGATGCTGGGGCAGCAGCCCAACCAAGCAGCACACCAAAGCCAAACACACTCTCTGCACTCTCACAGCACCCAAGGAAAGGTGCTGCTGGCTCAGGCCACGCATATGAGGTGCATCTGACCATCAAGTGCTCAGGCTGCCATCAGTCCCCTCCACTTTGCAGAAGGCAATGGAGGTCCTTAAGGAAAGGACAGACGTATCACTCTGTCTGCTTGATATCAGCCATCCAACATCCCTGCAGGTGGCATTTTTGGTGGCAGACCAGAGCAGACACACTCAGCACAGACCTGTACAGCTGGGTGATGCTGGGTTTCATGCTGCATTGTCGAAAATACACGATTTCAAGGCATATGCTGGGCTGGCCATGGGTTCACAGTCTGCATTCGAAGGGACAGGTTACACTCAGCAAAATGGCTCTGCCTCAGGAAGGCAGGAGAAGGCACAGGAGCACTGCTTGTGCCAGACAGAGGGGATGAGCATCAGGCTGCACCTCCACCCTGCACTCTCCCTTCCCAGTATCAGGGACCTCTGTCCCAGCAGGTCCCCTTTGGCAGCAGTCCAGAGGTGCCAGGACACAGGCTGACCCCAGGGACTCTGACAGCCACCAAAAAGGGGACAGGGGCTGTTCAGTCGCCCCAGCCCAGGTCTGTCCTCTCGGGGACACTCAGCAGCTGTCACTGGGAAACATCAGCAGATTTAATGAGGTAAATGGCACAAAAATATGATAATATGAATAGCAGGGACTGGAGGAAGTAAGACTTGGCCTCACAGTCTCCTGGTTTGGGTTCAACACGTTTGGCAAGGGGTTATTTCGTGGTCTCCTTCCTCCTCGAGCTGGGAGCACTCTCGGGGGTATCCGCTTGGTGACCGCAGTGCAGGGACTTCCATGCCAGGCTGTCAGACAGAGCAGGCTTAGGCAGGCTGGAATGCAGAGGGGGTGCCCAGCTCCCTTCATCCCTCTTCGCTTGGGGACTTTGTGGGGTTCCCTCTACAGCCAAAGCCCCTGACTGCCAGCTGGGGGCAGACGAAACAAGGAGAAGCCATCCCAGCGCCAGCGAAGGCAGCCTGAGCTGTTCTGCTCGCCTTTGTGCCAGCCAGGAGCCTGCTTCTGCCCTGCTCAGGCTCACACTACCCCTGCAGGCAGGGCTGGCAGCTGATGGAGGCAGAGAAGTACCCAAGTCCCCCCTCGGGTCACCCCAAAGCCGCCTGTCGCGGTATCACAAGCACCAACCCATTGTCCATCACTGCCCATGCCAATAAATAAGGGTTTGCCTGAGTCATCAAAGTCCCTCCAAAGGGTGGGAGCTCAGCCCACAACCCCCCTGCACAAACTGGAGGATTGCTTCAGACATTCACCTCCTGCACGAGCCACATCCTACAGCCATCTCCTGCACTGTGCTTACAGTGTTGCAGGAGCTCCAACCAACACCATTCTGAAAGCCCAAATGAGTCAAGACCTGGGTCTTCAGCTACACCAAACCCTGAGCAGGACAAGCTTCATGCTGCCCATTGTACCCAGCTTCTCACATCCTAGGCATGGCCTTGCTCCCCATCCTGCAAACCCCAGCAGCACCGGGGAGAACTCATGGAAGAAAACTTTCCTGGAGAGCAGGGCTTCCCACTGGGCAGGGAGAAACTCCTCCATATCTGCAGGTATGAGCTCATGTAATTCATTGCAGCAGATTTCATTAGACTTCACAGTCCTCAAAGGACATCTCCAACAGAGTCTGGGCTGTGTAACCCTCCAACGTGTTGAGACAACGGAGGAATGCAAGCCCTGGTGCTATCTCTCATGGGAACCATATCAAGAATGTGGCCCTGTTATTCTTTAAAGAGAAATCCATCCAAACTAGTCTATTCCATTCCAAAAATTGCCAAGCTTTCCTGTTTCCCTTCCACAGGGATTTTTCCTGCATTCAAGACAGCAGTAAAGGCATCGCATATCTCTGGGTGTGCTTTCAGATCTAGAGGGGAGATGCTTCTCCCTGACACACCAACACGCACCCACAGAATGACAGCTTCTATTTACAGAGGGAAGGAAGCACAGGGTGCAGTGCCAGCAGCGGAGGCACCTCCTTCACTTCAAAAATATTTAGTAAAAGGTTGTTAACATTCCTGAACTACCGTAAAAAACTGCACCAAAAAAAAGTGAAATCAGCCCCCTTTACCTACACACAGTGTTAGATGCAACGTTTCAGGTTGGAGCAACCATTTCCATCTATAACTACACCTGTGAGTATTTCTGGCACTATAGCACTGCCCAGGAAACCCAGACAAGGCATTTGGTGCACAAACCTGGGTGTCTAGTGCATTGTAAAAATGTAAAACAAAGATGAAAAGCAGGAGGAAGTTTTACAGGTTAAAATAAAAATAGGTGCACTAGGTGAGAAAACACATGTAGACACCTCGTTGCACTCCAGAGCCAGCCACAGAGCAGCTCTGATGTTCAGAGTCAAAACCAGTTGCAGGTTTATGGGTAAGGGGAATCGGGATCACTTCCATCTGCTTCTACAGGGCCATCCTGTATGGCAACTGCTCCTGCAGCCCATCCTGCAGGCACCTCACTCAGCCCGAGCATTCTCACCTCCTCCTGCTCAACAAAGTTTCTTCTTGCTCGATGTGAGTCACCTTCAGGGCTCTCTTGTCAACCAAAAGGTCTCCGGGGTAATTAGCTGATCGATACTGCCTCTGCTGAGTGTGGCCACATAACCGACTGATCTGGAAAACACAAACACAGCAGCGTGAGGAAACACTGGGACCAGAAACACTGCAGGAAAACAGCTGAGATGTACACTGGCCCCTGCACACGAGCTGGTCAGTCATCTCATCATCCCCATCTCTCCCATAGCTCACGCAAGCAAACTGCTGCCCTAAGGATGCAACCCTGCTCTTGTACAAATATCCCTTGTGGGAGGGAAGACAGGAAACTTTGTGCAAGATTTTTGGGCAAAGTGCCCTATGATTGTCAGAACTCTTGAGCTGCAAGCATGACCAGCAGAGCTCCTTGTACCAAGTTAAACTCATACTGGCAGGAGGGGGCTCAAGATGTTCCCCACTCCTTCCTTGCTGAAGTCACAGCATCTTAGGATGCTCTGCTCCACCACTCTAGTCAGGCTTTTAGGTAACTCCTCCCCTCCAAAGGTGAACCCTGAGGTGCCAGTTCTGCATCTCGAGGCAGTTCAGCATTCACATGGCCTGCACTGCAGGTGCCCAGGAATGAGCCCTGTACACATCATTACTAATTAAAAAAATCAGGGTCTAAAATGAAGCACTATGGCTACAGCCCAGTCATGCCACGGGAGGTCTTGATTAACAGGGCTCTGTTAATGACACAAATTAGCTCATTAGCACACAGATGATCTGGTAACTGGCTGCAGTGGCAAGGGAAGGAATCCAAAATGCCTCATTAAAGCTTTCCCATGCAGCCACTGTCCTGAGACAGCCAGCAGCACTGTGGCTGCTGCTGCAGTCCATGCTGCAGATGGATTTGCAGCCATCTGCTTCTTTGGGAGACCACCAAGGGAAAACTGTTCCCCAGGACACCAGTGCTGCTGGAAAACTTGCCTTTTGAACCACTCCGTGCTATTCTGCGGGACTCACCCACGCTAGGTTGTGAAGGAGACTCAGCCAGGACCATGAAGGCTCCACAGCTAACACCAACACCTCTTTTCTTGAGCTTTATCCCACCAGCTGCATCCAGGCTCAGGACCAGCCACATACCCATAAAATGCCTGTTCCTCCTAGCACATCATTTATCTTCATGCCACACGAACAAAGGCAGCCACCTAAACTCCGAGTTAGCTGCACACCAGAGGCTAAAAGCACACACACCCCCCAAAGCTACAAGCATCTGATGTGTAAAGAGAAGAGATTAATTCTGTTCTATTACATCCTCTATTTGAGTGGGCAAATAAATTAGTAATGTCACCTCTTTCATTATCAGGAGCAGCACAGTTTGTTTGCTCAGGTTGCCGTACAAAGCAGAGTGAAAGAGAAACCTCCTGGGAGCTGGGCACTGCCATTTCTGGTTCACAGTACAGTGGGAAGAGATCCTGACACCGGTCCCTTCTGCACCTGCGGTTGCCTCTGTGAGAGGTTCCTCCTGCAGCTGCTGGAGGAGCAATTTCTGCAGCATCTTACCTGTTTTTTTCTCCTCTGCCCTCCCTTGGTTGTGCATCCTCTCTGCCTTGCCAAACTGAAGTCTTGCAGAAGAATGTATCAGCCCTCCCTAAATCATACGGCAGACTTCAACAGAGGGAGGAAGAAAAATGAACACCATGTTTTGGGTTGTTTCCTTTAGCACCCATTGCTCACTCAAAATTCTCAGGTAACCCCCCAACGCAGGCATCCAGGACTAGTAGGAAACCACAGGGCAGCAGGAGACCTAGACAAGGGCATTTGGGACACCCAAGCCCCCACTGCTGCAGAATGGGTCAGCTCATCCCGTGCTCTCTGTGTGCTGGCTGGTGCCACTGTCCCTGCAACAGGCAGACTGGCAGGAGAGCAGGAGGCTGCACGCAGTGTTTGCAGACCTCAACCCCCCAGATGTGCCCTCCGAGCCCCCGGGGAGGCCGAAGTTGAGATCTGCCACTGCAGAAACTGTCACGAGGAAACACAAGGTATGCAAACACGACAGGACAGAGGGCACAGGACAAGCGATGCCACAAGAGCAGCACTGCTGCACCCCTGCTCTGCATGGGCACGTAAAGCAGAGAAGCAGGAAAAGGTCGGTTACCCCAAACAATCACTTGTGATGACTGCCTTTAATTCTCCCCAGCCCTGAGAAAAGCCCCCCCTTCCCTTTCCAAAGCCTTTCAGCTGGCAAAGCCTATTGAACCCCAAGAGAAGAGCAAGTCCAGGATCAAGGCTTTTTCCCCAAGGATGCTGAGAGGCGCTGAATGCAAGGGGAGTGCCCGAGCGGCAGCACGAACAATGGCACTTCAAACAGCAAAGCGGCTGGGCGGGCCAGAGCTGCCTCCTCTCCCCCCACACCCCCCCCCGG